>CM065468.1:44902000-45257850 GCA_032872505.1 Leptopilina syphax | reverse complement strand
TTTTTAGCGTATTTTTTCAAGGAGTGTTCACAAACCAGTACAAAAATTTCCATCTCACTAAATTTCTAATGAAAACTTTTTTAATTTGAAGAAATCAATTTAAATTTCCTTTACTGACAGTCACCTTAGACCTTTAGCTTTAAATTCGTACACATATTTGTATAATATGCACATGACAAATGTTATAAGGCAAAAACAAAAGGGTGCCCACAACCGGCACACTTCCCTTACTAATAAATATGCTTTAAATGATTGCTTACAAGATCAGGGAGGTTAAAGAGCTGGTAATCTTTTAGAAGATCAGCTGCAGTGCCTGCCTTCTTAGCCTCCTCTCGTCTTCTTATTCGACATGATTCTAAGTTTCTTTTAAATAAAGTAATCGAAGGATTTTGTTTTAGCATTTCAATTTTCATTTTCTCTTTTATTTCTTCACAAGTTCTTTCTGCATCTTTCACTTTTGAGTTTTCATCATCCTCTTCTTATCATAATATTTCATGTTATTTAGTCTTTTATTCATTTCACTGGCCAAAACTTTCTGTTAATTAAATTAATTAAAGAGCATTTTTTAGAAATGATAAAATTTTAAGTTGTTACAGATTAAAATATAATTTTGTTGATGAATTACTCACACTGGATGGTGCTGATTTTGTTCGCAGAGCTGGTATTCTTAGAATGGGGCTTCTTCTGCAACAAGTGCAATTTCCGATACACTCGTTTTACCACACGCATTCAAAATATTCACTAATAAGCGAATTATTTCCCAACGAGTAGTGGAAGGAATGATCTCTCCTGTTTCTCCATATAGTATTAAGGCATTTTCCACAAAAGTAGGACACTTATTTGGAAAGCAAGCATCTAAGCTCTGTAAATGTTTTAAAAAAGTGTTATTAAAAGGTACAAATTGCATCTAAAATAATTTAATTTTGAAATAGTTGGAATTGTAATTTTGATCAATTAATTAATTTATTAATTATTTACAGTTTTCAACCTATTTTATAAAAATAAAAAAATTTTAATTCTGTCTTTAAATCGGTTAAAAGTATATATAATTTTTTATTGAAAATTTTAACATTTAGCATAAAGATTTCTAAGATAATGTCATCAACTGTATTCGAAGAAACATTTACCTCGACAATATTCCTCACATTTTCGGATACTTGTAGTGTGTTAGTTGATTGATTTGTTGGTTCTATTGAAGCTGCTGAGACAATTAAAGGATCTGTAATCTGTTGATTCTACATAATTATTTTGGAGCGTTAGAGAATTTATAAGAACTCTTGGTTCTGTTGAAGCATTTGAGAACAATTGGAGAATATATTAAAGATGTTGGTTCCGTTAATATTATTGAATTATTGTCTGTTAGTGTTTGCACTGATAAGGAAGTTGATGTTATAATCCCTTACCGATGCTTTACCTTCTGAGTGAACCCCATCATTTATATTTCTGCTTAAAACCGCAGGCTCAGTATCTACAATAAAATTCTTAATTAGAGAAATAATAAAATATTTAAATTTGAAAGAAGATTCTTATTTAGAAAAATCATACCTAAACGCAAATGCTTAGTTGGTAGGCAGTTACAGTAAAAACATTGAGGGGCGTTATCTTGATTTCGCCTCTCATAGCAATCACAGTCACAACCATCTACCATGCAAATTCCCCTTTTTATTTGTCCGAGGACCTATATTCATGTTGAATGTCCTTTTTACAAATTAAACCTGAAAACATAATTAGACTGGTTAAAAAATCTAATTGAATAAATTAATATGTTGGCAAAGCACAGAAAAGCAAAGAACAGAATAGTACAATTAAATTTTTTTAAAAAGCGTTCGCGTTTTGGTGTATCTCATATACGCACCTACTTAATGAATATCTCCTACGCTTCGCTTTAAAATTACATATAAATTTGTTTTCAACTTTATGTGCTTGACTAGCTCCTCCGACGGCCGCAAGCGGCCGTCTACGGTGCTAGTTTTTATATGTTTATTGTCCAAGTCCATTATTTTATTAATAATAATATTTAAATTTTTTCAGTTAATAACTTGCTTATTTATATTTGAAATGTTGACGTTTTTTTGACAATGCAAAATAAGATTTATTATGTGTACTTTCTCTTAACAAAAATAAAATTTATATATTCGCGCTCCTTTTTAAATAACATACGACTGCAGCGCCACCTTCACATGTACAAACAATTTTAAAAACACCCTTCTATTAAAATTTGACATTCTCATTGCCCATTCTTTAATTCGATACTTTTCGATACATTCGACCTTTCCACTCCATGTCTTTTTTAAGAAAAAAGGATATACAGCTTGAAAATGGAGATTTTTTAAATCAAATAATTTATATTCTTCCTTTAGAGCAATTTCATAAGCATTCAGATGTAAATTATGTTGAAGGGTTGATGCAATTTTACAAACAAATATTGGGGACTTTTCTAAGTGCAGTATGATGTAAATTATGTTGAAGGGTTGATGCAATTTTACAAACAAATATTGGGGACTTTTCTAAGTGCAGTATTTTTAATAATAAGGCATAGCAAGGCATAAGTATTTAAAAAAATTTGTCATTACAAAACATTTTTCAACTTTATTTTTTTTTCCGTCAAACAAAACTGAAGGAACTGTTGTCACAAAATTCATTGTTGCAGAAAGAATGTGTGAAAATGGTAAAATTTCTTAAACATTCTACATTAATTTTTCCCTGATCTTCAACATTTAAAAGAGAACCACTAAGCATATAAGATTGGTAAAGTTGATGTTTTCGTGATAATGTTAAAAAAGCATTTTTAAAACACTTTCTTTTTCTCGCCTGATCTTTAAAAAACTGGTGTTTTGCCTCTTGCCGTAAGGTATTAAAAGCATAATAAGGGTCCAAATTTATAAATAAATGTGGGATAATGGACTAGAAAATGTTGTTTTGGAGTAAGATGGGTTTTGTGGATTGTTTTTAAAATTATCAAGGTACTGATCTATAATATTTCCTAAATATCCAATCATTGTTTCAGATATTTCATAAGCAGATGCAAGAGAACATATTTCTAAAATGAGGGGACCCAGGATTAAAGGTACAAATAAACTGAGACAACAAATTTGCACACCAGTTTGTTGTATGCCGTTATTCTTTTTTTAAGTGCTGTGGTAGAATAATAGAAGGATTTGTTTTCAAATAGCCGTAGTCAAATTCTACTATTTCATTAAATGTCTGTACTGTCATGACTTTGACATCTAAAAGGAAATGCGTTTAATAATAACTGCAAAGTTCTTAGAAGACTACCTTCAATGATATCATGAAAAAGGTCAGGAGGTAATCCAGACAGCACATGGTAATGTTTCAATTCGTTAAGGGAAGACTGTCTATTAATTCCAAATTCTATTGACAGTTCTTTTCTTTTTTTTTAATTTTAGCATCTTTAAACTATTTACCTGCTCTTTTTACTCTACTTCAGATCTTAAAATAGAATCATTTTCTCTTGTCATATCTCGAATGTCAGAGAGACTTGCCATGCAATATCTGGAACAATGTCTAGCTATAAATTCTTCTTTAAAACCACCCATTTAATTTTGATGCAGGGTTATCACCTGTGCAAACTAATAATGTACCTATGGAATTGCTACGAGTTCCTGATTGATACGGAAGTAGAACCAAATGATTATCCACGAACTTTAGGAGAAGGTGCAGGCAGCAATAAATAATCGTTGTTAATTATTATATCAACATTTATTATTGTTTCTCTGATCTTCACCACGAGGTTCCTCTCTACCGTAACTCCCACTCGCACACCTCACTTTTCGAAAGACCAACGAAATCTAAGTCGTTACACTCGTCGCCAAATTATACTAATTTCGGATAGTTCACAAAATACAGGGGAAAAGAGGGAGAGCTATAGGCGCATCCCACATACCAAATAATTTTTACCACTAGGCATTTCAATCGCGTTTTCAAAAGTCTTTAAATCATTAAGGGGTTACATTACTTTGACCCGTTCAAAACATAAGCTTTTTCAACAATTTTTATTGAAGAAAAGAAATTTTTTTTAGGAAAATTAAATTACAGTAGGGTATTGTACTACTCTTGAACTACAAAAAAATATATATAAATTTTTTTTTTTTTAAATTGTCGGTTTGACAGATGATATGTTAAAGTGCTTTAAAAATGTATCGCCATACGGTGGACACTATAACTCGGTCCAGAATTAAGCTAGACCAAAAAGTAAAAATGCTTTATTTCTGTAGCTCAAAATCTAGCGAAATACGTATCCGTTTTAAAAAAAATTTATTTTTCGCAAAATGGCATCGATTTGAAGGAAAAAATCCGTATTTTTGCCTAAATTTCATAATTTAAAGTTGTCTAGAAAATTTAAAATATTAATATTTCGAAAAATCCGTACGTATTTCGCTAGATAATTATATCACAAACAAAATAAAAAAGAATTAAGAGAATCGATTGAAAATTGTGGCAGCTAGAGTGTCCACCGATTTTTAAAATACAGTTTTGAGAAAAACGAGTTTAAAGTTTTCATTACAATGTAAACGTTAGCGCGCGACCCAGCTTTGAACAGTTCGAAAATTGTCTTTTTATTTAAGATATCGATATATAACTAATGACATATCATTTTGGTGTCCACAAAGAGTCTTTTAAGCAAAAAAAATTTTTTTCAATTTTTTGAAAATTTCAAAGTGGTGTAACCCCTTAACCACAGGTCTGATTTAACGGCCATAAGAAGGTTTATGCATACTAACTTAGATTTATGTCGAGAATTTTTTATTAATCATTAAATAAAAAAAACCCTATTTTAGTAGGTCTTGATGAAGCCGTATTAGTTAAATTTGCTTCATCAAAGTATAAGATAAATAATAAACAATTTTTATCATTCTTTTGCAACAATGAATTATTTTTAACAAGTGTACCATCCCATAAACTTCTCAGTATGTTATCGTTATTTGTCTGCTCGTATGTTAAAAGGTTTTTATAAATTTCATTTTCTAAAATTGGTTCGTACTAAATCGATTATAGAAATATAGTTAATTACATCATTATGCAAAATTATTTCCCTATTCTCACCTACGTTAGGTTGACTACCTTTCAATATTCTCTTAGTTATCCTATGTATCTTTGGTTCAATAAAAAACATATATTTTTTTTGAAAACCGTGTTTTGCTTGTGTTTTGTTTCTAAATTTTCAAAAACTGAACAACTTTTTTTCTTAAAATCCGACATATTAACAAAATTGTCTAATTTGATCCCTATTTTTTTCTAAATCATCTTCAATATTTCGAGCGAATTCATCAACTGACGAACTTATCAAATTTTTGACATTTTCAACAATTTGCTTTATTACAGTCTCTTGAATGCCTTTAGCCCGTAAACTAAGAATAAACTGAGCTTCAGTATATTGTTTCTTAGTCATTTCAGACAATTCATTATGTAGCTTGTTTTTTATTTCTGACTGATAGATTTCTTTTTCTCGAAATTCACAAAAATCCTCAACTATTGTTACATGATCATGTAACTCATCGCTATTTATATTTACTTTATTGTTAAGGTTGTCAACATTGTAACTGAGATATGTCGTATCATCTTCTTTAATTTCATTAACAGAGGTAGTGCTGTCATCAATATAAAAATTCTTATGATACCTTGAAACATGTGCTTTTCGAGCACTAAAAGATTAAAAACTTTTAGGACATCTATGCCATCCGCAACGAATACATAAGTTGGGTACATTTATGTGATATTTTTTCATATGTTTTATCAGTAGATTTAAATTTACTACTTCGTCACTACAATACTTACATTTTACTATCTGCGAAAATATGATTATAAATATATTTTTATCTAAAATATAAAAGTAAGCTAAAAAATTGGAACTCGATCGAGTAATATTGATCAATAATTACTAACATTGAAGCTAATCAAAATTCATGTTTAAAAGTACTAAAATTTATTGGACATTCTTTTGGAACCCAGAATTAGCTTAAGGTAAGTATTAGGTAAGTGTACCAATTGCCGAGGTTGTTCCATTTGTCGATGTTACCATGGTAATAATAATCACTTTTTTCCTTTTACATAGCAATGATTAAATAAAATTCAATGTTTGTTTACTCGAGATCAGGAACCATCCTCGACAATTGGTACGTTTACCCTATATTCTTTCACAATTAGTAAAAAAAAATTTTTGTTTGATTTTTTTAAATTTTACTGTTATTATAATTTTAATCTTTTTTTAACTAACAATAAAAATTTATTTAGTTTTACTCTCTAAATCTGAGAAAGTAGAATTTTACTAGTAACAAGCAAATATAAAAGCAAAAAAAATGTATTTATTACAGAAAATTATGATTGTAAATTTTCGTGATATAATTTTAGTATTCTCGCCTACGGTGATAGCTTCTACAACACTAGCAACTTCTTTAGGATAGGTTTGTCGACTGCTTACAGCATAATTGCTGAAGTGTGTCCCATTATCTGGGAATGTTTGCAACCATTATATTTAAAGGGAATTTGACTGCTGAAGACTAGAAGGTTAATGCTCAAGGATTTAGAGCAAAATGGAAAATGCCACATTGCATTGGAGCCATGGACGGCAAGGAGATTTCAATAAAGCCACCACCAAAATTCTGATAGCCAATATTTCAACTACAAAAAGTTCTTTAGCTTTAAATTAATGGCCATGTTGTTGATGCTTTTTTGTCGATTGTCATGGTAGATATTTAAGAATTATTGTAAGTAATATAAAAAAAATTCCACTAACAACACTAATTTTTACAAAATCATTACTAAAGATCTACCACAATGAAATTTATTTTCTTCTAATTATTATAGGTGGTTGGGAGTGATGTATCTGGCCTTCCAACACACAATTCTATCGTATGTTGGAAAATAATGTTGCCAATTTGCCCAAATCCAACATACCTACCACATTCTATATGAATATTTCCTTCCTACTTATTTTATTATTGGAGATGGAATTTTTCAATAAAGGCCATACATGATAGTACCGTACAAGAGAAACCCGACGCCTTACCTCGTTTGCAATAAGGGCTCAGATCTTGTTTTATTATTGGTCAGTCGTAAAAAAAACAAATATTTTTGAAAAGTTATTAATTTGTATGTCACGTAGAGAGTAGTTTTTTGAAATAAAGTGGAGCACTTTGTGTAAAAAAAATTTTATGTTTTCTAATTGAGATTAGTAAATCTTAAAAGCTATTAATTTCCCAACTACACGTACGAATCCTGAAGGTAAATTAACATCCCTTGACAAAAAAATTTATTATTTACAAGGGCACGTGAAGAAAATATAATTAACTATTTAAAAGTAGTGATTTAAAAAAGTGAATGTAAAATCTTTTCTGTTTAAAAACACCAATTTAAAAAGTAACCATCCGATTTAATTTATACATTGTACGTAAAAAAAAATCTAAAATGAAATCTCTTTTAAATAATTTAGTATCGACACTTTTTATTTTTTAATACCTGTTTTGACTAATTTCCAATCAAATAATTATGTTAATTACTTTTACTGTAGTAAAATTAATATACTTTAACCCTTAAAACCGCACCCTGGGTGTGCGACCACCCATAATCTAGCTTTTTACTCCCAATATTTCGGTTAAATTCGTAAAAAATTGAACATGGTGTTGATATTGGACGGTACATTTTGTACTTAAATTTATGTTTCGTGGAGTGACATTAGTCTTCCAAGTGTCTTTGTGTATTTGATAACTTTATGAAGTTGTCGGCGAAAAATTTCTGCTATGTCTGACACCCAGTTTTTGGTTTAAGGTAATTTCAGTAGTTTTAAAAAACTCTTTTTTAATTATTAAAATTAAATAAATCATTATGAAACCTATTTTCCTTCAAAATAGATGTACTGAGCTATATAAGAAAATTTTTCCAAAAGATAATATCCTATTCCAGCTTGGAGAAACACACTTAAAAGTCCCCGGGTGTCGCACACCCAGTGTGCGGTTTAAGGATGGATTCAGCAGTGTGCGGTTAACGGGTTAATTAGGAAACAAATTTGAAATAGCGAAAATTTGTAATAACAAAATCGGTGCAAATATAAAACTAAAAATCAGAAGTTTATTTAATAAACATTTTTTTCTTTTTAATAAAAATTATTATTTAAGTTATAAAAAATTATCTTATGAACGAAAAATTAAGTTCCTTTTCTGTATTCAATGTTGTAGAAATTTAACTAGAATTATTCCTTTTTCCTTGATATTTTTTTCATTACAATTAAAATTGTCTTAATCTTTCAGACTATCTCATGCACAACAGACTATTGAAATGTGACATTCGGCATTTTAGCTTCACGATGAAAAATTTTGCAGATGAAGATGTGTTTCAAGCTAGAAACATCGTTAGCAATAGTTCAGGCATTAGTAGCCTACATAATTTTGTCATAACACGAGAATTGGCTGATGATGAAGAGTTTCAAGAAAATTTGCCTCAACGTTTCATTGACCAGTTTATACGGGAAAATAGAGCTGCAGAAAATAATGCTGAAGCCAATATTTTGGATGGTGAGACTCCTTTGAATGATCTTGAAAACATATCGTTAATGATATTAACGCAAATGCATTTCGCAATGTGTTAACTAATTATTTTGTAGATCATTAATGATAAATCGTCTAACGTCCTTACGGCAGGACAAAAAAGACTCAGGTGAGTCCCCTCCGAAATCACTAAAGAAATCTAACATGGATTCAGATAAATAAAAAATGATATATATAATTGGAAAGGTAACGAAACAAGCTTTCAGCGCATATAAATATCGAGCTTGTAAGTTCAAAACTAAGGGCTGGGTAGTTTAAAGAAGTTACACGTTCCAAAAATTCACATAATTTTTAGTCACAGAATGACGAAGCCCGGTCCTGCCGGCAGGACGCTTTTCGCTTTATTTAAGAGACTGCCTAGCCCAGGTTTATAAATTTAAAGACTCGATATTTACATCATTTGAAAGCTTGTTTCATTACCTTTCCAACGATATATTTTAGTTTTATATTTATCTGCTTCCATATTAATTTAATAGAGCAATTTCGAAGGGACTCGCGCCTGAGTATTACTCAGATATACTGAACAATATTAAAAATGATTTTTTTTAATTGAACAATTAGGATTTATTTTTTGAACGTTTCTGAAGAGAAAGAGACTCGTCCGGTCAAAAAAATATTGATTTTTGGAGATTTTACATTAAAATTTACAAAAAAATGTTTTTTTACTGTTTAGGAAACATAGCAAGTTTGAAGGCTTTGAAAAATGGTTTAAATTGTTATTTTAAAAAAGTCAAAAATATGGATTTTTTCGTCTTTTCGTCTACTTCAATCCTAAGGAGTGCCAGAAAAGAAAAGATAAATTCCTTTTTTTTAAAAGCCTTTTTTTCGGAACGTCCTTCTGGCAGGACGGGCGTTTGGACGATTTATCATTAAGTACTAAAGTATACAATTTAATTAAATAATTAAATACAGACTCTAGAAAAATAAGTTTTTATTTGAAATGAAAAAATGTTTTTCTTTAAATACATTGGAATATAATACAACTTACGTTTCTTCTCCTTATAAATATCTTTTTGGTATTACTTATTTGTGTAATTATTATTATGCATCTCAAATTTTATTTTGTCCAGTAGTGTGAAATTATTCTAAAATGTTTTTTGTAACTTAAATAATTTTACTTCCAAAACTTTAATTCCGAAACATTTTACTTAACGGATCTGAGATTTACAATGTTTTTATTCATCGATTGAAAGGAAAATATTATTTCTTTGAAATAGACAATTCTTCTCATATATTTTTTTCTAATAACAATAATATTTCAACCTCGATTATAAATAAACTTTTCGAGAATGTTATTCAAGAATGTGCGTTAAATAATTTCTTTCTAAAAGTATTACTGTAACACATTACTAAAAATAAACAATATTAGTTTAATAAAACAAATCTCCAATTTGTTTGCTAATCATTTTAATTCTGTTTACTGTACTTCTAATGCTACAATCATTTGAACCAGATTATGTATTTCCTTTTAAAGATTTAACTGACCTTCGAGATGATAAAATAAGTAAGAATGTTATTATAAAAAAAACTCAAAGAATTAAATATTATCAAAGGACCTGGTCCGGATGGCATTCCGCCTGCCCTTGTGAGGGCTTGCTTCTCGTCTTTTGTACAACCTTTATATATTCTATTTAATTTATCTATATCAAGTGGATCTTTTCCTTCTGAGTGGAAAAAAGCTTCAATTACTCCGGTTTTAAAACTGGTGACAGGGGTGATGTCAAGAATTATAGACCAATATCTATTTTAAGCGTTTTTGCAAAAATTTTTGAAAATATAATTGCTGATATAATTTTCTTCACAACATCTTCTATTATTATAGACGAGCAGCATGGCTTTCTCAGGGGCAGATCAGTTAACACAAATTTGTGCCTTTTTACAGAATTTGTAACGAGTGCAATTGAATCGGGGCATTAAGTAGATGCTATATATACGGATTTCTCTAAGGCCTTTGATAAGGTTGATCATGTGATTCTTGTTGCAAAATTGGAACTGATGGGTTTTTGTGGAAATTTTTTGTCGTTAATTAAATCTTATTTATTTAATAGACAACAATCAGTACGTATACAAAATGAATATTCTGACGTTTTTTATGCTATATCGGGCGTACCCCAGGGTTCGGTGTTGGGTCCGCTACTATTTATTCTCTTCATAAATGATATAAAAATAGTTTTTAAATTTTGTTTTTTTCTCGCTATATGCTGACGATTTAAAATTCTTTAATATTATAAAAAATCATAATGACTTTGTCAGTTTTCAATCCGACCTTGACAGCGTTTGTAAATGGTGTACTTTAAATTGTTTACCCTTAAACATTTCTAAATGTTTTGTAATCTCGTTTTCCAATCGTTTAATTATTATAAGATACCAATATATTGTAAATGACATTGAATTGCAAAGAACTGATACAATCAAGGACCTTGGACTCACTTTATGTGTAAAATTTTCATTTAATGAACATATCTCAAATTCTGTAAGTAGATCAATTGGAATGCTTGGTTTTGTTGTAAGAAACACAAATGATTTTACTTGTGCTCGTGTGCTCAGAACGCTTTTCCTTTCTTTAGTAAGACAAGGACTTTCTGAACATCTCTATTATTTGGTCTCCTTACTATGATTATTTAATATTAAGATTGGAGAGAGTCCAAAATAGATTTTTGCGTTTTGCAGCAAGAAGGTTAGGGATTTTTCATGATTATTTCAATCATGATTACAACGATTTAAGATCGAAGTTGAATCTCCCTTCAATTCAATCTATATTATTGTATAATGATTTGCTTTTTTTATATAGATTATTAAATGGTTCAATAAAATGTCCTGCATTACTTTCTAAATTCTGTTTTTTACGTTCCTTTAAAACGCACTCGCCATAACCCTCTTTTTTACGAACGTACTCATAGAACAAATTATGGATATAATTCGTATGTAAGTAGAGTTTCTCGTGAGGCAAATTCTGTAAAGACAATTGATTTCTTCGAAGCCTCAAGCACGAAATTTATTAGTAAATTGAGAGCAATAATACTACAATACTAGTGTCTACGATTATATAGTTTTTCTTTTTGTACTTATATGTATTTAAGGGCTTTTTTTGCCTGTTAAATAAATAAATAAATAAGTAAATAAATTAGTATTATTTAACCTTCTATATAACAAAACTTAATATTAAACGCAGTCTTAACTATTAATATATATACTGAAATGATTGTTAAGACTACCCAATAAGAAACAAAAAAAAAATGTTGAACATTATCACAAAAAAAAAATTAATGAATTAGAAATAACACTAACGATAGATACTATTATATTTTAACATCTTATAATAAGATGAAATATTAAACTCAGTCTTGACTATTCATTTTTTATCATTTTCTTTTAAATATATTTTAGAAAAAAATAATAGGCTTTGATAATATTATCTTAAAGGTTTTAGTGTCAATTAGAAATAAAAACATACAAATATTTTTTTACTTTTTGCGTAAGTGTAAATAACAATAAAAATTCATTTTTTGCAAACTTTCTATTTCATTGAGCAATAAGGGAAATAATTCTTTTTGTTTTTTTACTGAAAGAGTAAGCCAATCTTCTTCCAAAAGGTTTAGAAAACCATCAGCAGAAACTGTTGATACCATTTGTTTACTTGATTTTAGTGTATTTTCGTTTAGTTGTTTTTCTGTTACTTTCATATTTAAATCAATAAGCGCTTCTATTTTGCTAGAACAACTGACAATAGCGTCTTCAACAATATGATTTTTACTTTTATTATTTAATTTCTTACGAGCAAAGTCATTAAATTGTGGCACAATTGTATTTTTTTTCTTTGAACTAATACTGGCGTTCTTTAATATTTGCAGTTTTTTATTCAAGTCATCATCATCGCTGTCAATTACAGTAGGTAAATACTGCTTCCCATTTTTAAAAATTGTTAAAAATTTGAGTTTTGAGCTTTCATCATTTGCTTTTGACCCCATAGCTTCATATTGAAGTTCATTACAAGCAGAATTCGTTAATGTCGAAGATAGTATATGTGAACCGTTAACATTTTGTAAATGGGCAGGGGGAGTGACACCTTTGAGGCCTCTTTTGAACCTGTTTTTCATGAATTTTTTTAAGACACGGGAATAAAGTAAATAAAATTTGGTTTTGAGGGATTTATTTGTTAACTTTTTAAGTTTACAAAAATATATTTATGCGTTAAAAAAGTTTAAATTTGTTGCCTATAGAGGGCGCCGAAGTTGGTCTCCATTCCCTGCAGAGCAAATCGGTGGGCAAGATTCCGGTTAGACCGTTTAATCTAAATCAAAAATTCAAAGTTTTTCTGAATCTGAGATAGATTTAGCTTTCGAGTACGTAGGATATTTTAAAAATATTAATTTTTGTGTATTTGGCAGTTGTTTGAAGTAAAAAGTCGATTTTTAGGGCGAAAATTTATCAAAAAATCTGTTGCCAAAAAAAAACAAAGAAACCAAAAAAAAATCCGCTACGTACTCGAAAGCATTAGTAAATGACAATTGAAAAAAAATTCGTCCGAAGTCAATTCGATCAAAACTGTTCTAGCTAGACTGCCCACCGTTTTGAAAAACGTAATTTCGAGAAAAACGCGTTTAAAGTTTTGAAAGCACTTGAAGCGCTCTTGGACACCTTTTACAGATTTTGATTTTTTTCACATAAAATAACTTCAAAATCATCTCTAATGATATAATTTCTATTCTACACATTATAAAGTATTGTTTAAGCAAAGAAAAAAAAATTCGATTTTTTTTCGAGTCAAAGGTGTCACTCCCCCTTAACGAGAAGATGATATTGGCCACGTAATTTTATGTTGATTTTGTGTAGAAGAAGAGCTTGTCAATGTTGAAGATTTCACATATGAGTTAATAATAGTTGGCTTAGAAGATACTTTTGGTCTCCTATTTTCACAAAGTTCTGCATTAGTACAGTTAATTGACGCCAGAGATTGTAGAGTAGACTCCATGTCAATTTTTTTACAAGGAGGTGACCTTGGCAACATACTTTCACGTTGACTTTCTGCATGAAAAGAGTTTGGCAAGATCAAAGATTGCACATAAGAATCCACAAAATTTGGTTTGCATGATGTTTTTATTATCATAATTTCAAGCTCAGATTCTATGGAAGCAGAATTTGAAAAAGATGAGCTTGAATCTTTGACAATTATTTTAGAAGATGATTTTGACTCAGCCTGAGAAGAATTTGATAACGTGTTAAACAGGGAAGAATCGTCAATGACAATTTGAGAAACTCGATTTGGAAATGTCTCCTGTTTTAAAATTTCGATTTAACCTTTGCATTCGCTTCTTATGGTATATTCGAATCTTCAACAATCTCCATCACAGTTGGAAAATCATTTATATATAATTATATAAATTTAAATTAAATTAAATTTATATAATTATAACTGTATGATAATAATTAAAGTAGTTTATTAAGAAAACAAAAGTGAGTATATAAAGATTAGTTCGAGATCAAATTTAGTACTGAACTAAAAACGTAGCCTTACAATATCGCCATATTGAAATTACTAAATAGAAGTCTTAGTGACTTTTATATTTTCATGATAGATACCAACTGATACCAACCTAATATACAAATGTAGTAATCATAAAATGATTACTTTGCTTTTAACACCCCCCCTTCAATTAAATTATTTTATTTTTCAAACAATCCTAATTCATTTCTGAACTTTTCGAATTTAATTTTGTTCAAGGGTTTCGTGAAAACGTCAGCGAGTTGATTTTCCGTTTTTATGTACATTATGTTTACAATACCATTTATAATTTTCTCTTTGACAAAATATAATTTTATATCAACATGTTTCAATCGCTTACTGTTTTCGGGGTTGTTTGCAATTTTAATTTCTGACGGATTGTCTTCAAAAATTATCACTGAATTATCTTTCTTAAACAAATCATAATCGTTAATAATTTTCTTTAGCCAACAGGCTTCAGTTACGGCTAAACTCAAAGCTGTGAATTCTGATTCAGTGGAAGAGATTGAAACATTTTGTTTTTTCTTACTGGTCCAGGAAACTAAACAATTGAACAACTTAAAAGCAAAACCAGTCGTTGATTTCACAGGCACACAAAAAATTTTTTTTTCGTGACCTAGAGGATAGAACCTTATATTCCTACGTTTTAGGGGTCGCTGAAACCGAATATGACCATGAAAAATTTTTGTACTTGCTAGTTTTCTCGCTACCACCCCCTTTACACCCCCACACGAGAGTGAGGGGGTTGGCATTTCAGTTTTCAAAAAAAGTCGAGTAGGGTGTCTATTCTTATGTATTTTGGGTCGCTAAAACCGAAAAAACCACTAAAAACAAATTCGTCCATTCCTTTACCCCCCAGAACGCCCTAAATACACCCTTAAAGGGAGTTAAAATTTCATTTTTCACGAAAAGTCTACTTAGAGATTGAAGTTTGGGATCATTTTCGCAATTTGTTACTAATTCCTGATTAAAATTAGCATCCATCGGAGTACTCATAGGCTTATATTCATACATTCCAAATTTTTTGAGTGTTTCTATTAAGTAATTTGTTTGACTTAATTCTGTATAACCTTCAGTGACATTCATGTTTACATCAATACCCAGATAATTCTTAATTATGCCAAGGTCTTTCATGCAGAAATTTTCGTTCAATATATTTTTTATTAAATTAACTTCCTTCGAATCTGTACTCAAGATCAATAAATCATTTACATAAATTAATAAAAATGTTTAAGCAATTTTTGAATTTTTAATATATAAACAATGGTCGTTTTTAGATCTGATAAAATTCTCTTTTTTCATCAAATTGTCGAATTTTGTATTCCAACATTTAGGCGATTTTTTTAGACCATAAATTGATTTATTAAGCCTGCATACAGTTTTAGAATTAAATTTTGTTTTACCTGGCAAGGACATGAAAACTTCTTCATTTATATCACCATACAAAAATGCTCTTCTTACATCCATCTGGAAAACAGGTTTTCTCAAAACATTAGCTATCACTAGAAAAATTCTAAAAGTTGACAATTTTGCTACCGGAGAATAAATGTCATACAAATCATTACACAGGCCAACAAAATTTTGTGGCTCAACCAATGGAAGCCGATTCTTATAGGATTTCGTCCGTAGAATCCGAATTTGACCTTGAAAATATTGGATTGGCTCTAGTTTTCAAGCAATTTACGTTTTAATACGCAAAATACGCATTTTTTGCATTTTTTGAATGGATGTAAAACCATACACCGAAACAGTAAATTTTTCCGCATAGGACCAAATTGAAGCTTAAAAACTGCTTTTTAATATCCAAAAACAAAAAATTTAATTTATATACAAATTTAACCTTTAATGTCCAATTAGACATACGCTGTTCCATAAACGTAATAAAAATAACATTACTTTTGACCAAGTAAGTCAATTTAAGTAAAAATTAGTCTCTCTGGGGGTATTTGTGGTCGCTGCTTACAAATCTGTATTCAGATTTTAATATTCAAAATGGCGGATTCAATATGGCGAATTTTTTTTTTAATTTTATATTTTTATCATAAGGGTGTAAACTATTTTTTAAAATTGGTCTGCCATTTTTAATTTTTTATATTTCATACCAGATTTACAAATAGCGAAGACAAAAAGCCCCAGGGAGACTAATTTTTACTTAAATTGACTAACCTGGTCAAGAGTAATGTTATTTTTATTACGTTTATGGAACAGCGTATGTCTTATTCGACATTAAAGGTTAAATTTGTATATAAATTAAATTTTTTGTTTTTGGATATTTAAGAGCAGTATTTAAGCTTTAATTTGGTCCTACGCAGAAAAATTTACTGTTTCGGTGTATGGTTTTACATCCATTCAAAAAATGCAAAAAATGCTTATTTGGCGTATTGAAATGTAAGTTGATTGAAAACTAGAGCCAATCCAATATTTTCAAGGTCAGATTCGGATTCTATGGACAAAATCCTATAATAATCGGCTATAACATTTTAGTCAACATGCAATTAATAATATTTCACAGTCCTGTTAAAAACCACGGGCAACTAAACAGGCTTTAAAATTTTTTTCACCTTTTATTTTAAATACCCATTTACTTCCTTTCACTTTTTTATTAACAGGCCATGGAACTTCATCCCATGTATTATTTTCACTGAGCACATTTATTTCTTTATTTATCTCGTACTGGTGTACTACTTTGATTATCGTTAGTATCAACGAATGGATCACCGTCATTACTCATTTCGTTGGTTTTCAACTCCGTATTTTCTTTTTAAATGGCACTTTCTTCTTCCTCGTCTTCTTCTTTCTCGTCTTCTTTTTCTTCCTCTTCTTCCTCGTCTTTTTCTTTCACGTCGTCTTCTTCTTTCTCGTCGTCTTCTTCTTCTTTTTCACTAAAGGAATTGTCCAGTGTGACTGCTGGGTGATTTTTCTTTTCAATATTTATTGGCTCTGGTATCAACACGACATCTCGATGCAATTCGACCCTTTTTTATTTGGAAAGTAAATTCTGTATCCTTTTGTTTCTTCGCTATATCCAACGAAGATTCCAAATTCACTTTTGGGATCTAACTTAAGACGTTTTTGTTTAGGGATGTGTACACCGACGTTGTCTCCGAACTCCAGGAGGTAGTTTAAATTATATTCTCTATTGAACCAAATTTGATAAGGAGTCTTGTTTGCTTGAGGACTTCTTCCAGCTCGGTTTAATATAAAAACTGCCGAGTTAATTGCCTCTGCCCAAAACTTTTTATCTAAATTTTTGCTTTGTAACATGGTTCGTGCTGCTTCTACAATGGTTCTCATTTCCCGTTCAGCTCCTCTATTCTGCTCAGGTGTATACGCGCAGGTCCTTTCATGTAGAATTCCATATTTGTTAAGTTCCGTAGAAATATCCGCGTTGACCATTTCTAATCCGTTATCTGTTCAAATAGTTTTTATCCGATTGCCGGTTATATTTTTAGCTAGTGGAATAAAACGTTTGAATTTATTTTTCACCTCGAATTTGTTTTTAAGAAAATAAACTTGTCTAAAATCTGAATGATCGTCCTTAAAGAGCAGAAAATATTTTGCACCGCCCAAGGATTCTACTTCGAATGGACCACACAAATCTGCATGAATTAGCACACATGTTTTAATCGCTCTTGATTTACTTGACGTAAAGGGAAGTCTATGTTGTTTAGCTTTTAAACATTCTAGACATTTTGGTTCTCGTTCATCCTTGAATTTTATCTTATTTTGATTTAGTAAAATTTTTACTTGTTCGAAGTTGACATGAGCTAATTTTGTGTGCCATTCTGTAAAACTAAAGACAATATTACAACAAGAGTTTGTAACATTTTTAATGACAGGTTTGACTATTGCTTTAAAGTTCATTCTATAAAGGTTACCTTGTCTCTCCGCTACGACTGCAACTTACTCTTTTTTATTTAATAACTTAGACTTTAATTTATCAGAACGCATTCGATAACCTTTATTCAATGCTTTGCTTAGAGAAAAGAGGTTGATTGCCAGGTCAGGGACGAATAGTACGTTGTGAAGCTGCGTTGTTATCCAGCTGTTGTTATTCCAAGCCAGAATCTCGATTGTTCCAGTTCCTTGTATTTTCAATAGATCACCATTTCCTACTTTCACATGTTTTTTATTCACTAAATTTTGAATTGATTTAAATAGTTCTAAATTAAAACACATATGCTCACTCGCACCACTGTCTAACCACCAACTTATTTCGTTTAATTGTTCATTACTCGCTAACACTGCGATTTCGGGAGAGTTTATTATATTCGTAGTAGACATGAACACTTGATCACTTGATCCTAAACCAACAATCCTTAATTAAGTGGCCACTTTTCTTACAATAATTACAGAATTTTGCATTATTGCTTTGTTTTAACTCAAGGCAATTTTTCTTTAAGTGACCCTTCTTATTACATTCAAAACATTTCATTTCAGATTTTATTTTATCGAAATTACTTTTTGATACAAGTGCCACTGCTTTGTTATCTGATTTGTTTCTATCCTCTTCTAGCATGGGTATGGACGTTAAATCAGTTAGGGTTTGTTTATCTTTGGATGTTGATTCCCATGCTGATATGAAATGCTTCATACTTTCTGGTAGGGACATTAGGACCTTGGTTATCGTTTGTTTATCACTAATTTCTTTTCCTAATTGTCTCAAGTTTTCTTTAATTCCTTTGATTTGAGATATAAAATGTGTCGCGTTTCCATCGGTGTATTCAAGATTAAAAAATCTTTGGAGTAGAAGGTAAGTGTTTACTTGGGATTTGTGTTCATAAATTGTTTTCAGTTTAGTCCACATCTCTGCCGAAGTTTCACATGTTAGAATATGAGTAATTGTTTTGTCGTCGAGTCTCGAAACAATCAATTCTTGTGCCTTAGCATCTTTATTTTCCCACTCCGTTGTGTTTGTCGCTGGTTTTGTTATTGTTCCACCAACAATACCATAATAACCTTTTGATTTCAAGGTAATCTCTATTTGAAATTTCCAGAGCGTCCAATTTTCTCCGTTAAACCTCACTATGATAATTCCGGATGATTTTCCGTTCTTCTTATCCATTTTGCGATGTATTTTTTTTAACAACCACTAAACTATAGTCTTCTGATTTTTTTAAAACTCAACTGTCTCAGAATATTCTTATTCCGCACTTTTTTATACAGTGCACTCGCAAAATTTTCTTATCACTTTATGAATCTACATTCACTTACACTTTAGGCTTCCTGGGCCCATAACATGAAGGAATTTATATGTGGGTGAATAATCATAACTGTATGATAATAATTAAAGTAGTTTATTAAGAAAACAAAAGTGAGTATATAAAGATTAGTTCGAGATCAAATTTAGTACTGAACTAAAAACGTGGCCTAACAATATCGCCATATTGAAATTACTAAATAGAAGTCTTAGTGACTTTTATATTTTCATGATAGATACCAACTGATACCAACCTAATATATAAATGTAGTAATAATAAAATGATTACTTTGCTTTTAACAACAATATTCAAAATGTTCTCCATCTTTCTAAAATACAATTCATTTGCATCATATGGTATACAAACCATTTGTACTTGTGTGAAAAATCTTCTACTGAAAAAAGATTTTATTGTTATTTATCAACTATCACTTAATAAAACACTGTAAATTTATATTATATTTACACATATCTTACAAAAATAAAAGAAATGTTAATATAATTATTTTTATTTCGTACTCCAGGAAGCTTATATACTAGATGAAAATAATTCGTACAATATTTGTTTAGAACTTTATTCAGAATTCGCACAAAATATCTAACATATTTTGAACGGCGTTTTGGTGCATTTATTCGTTACAAGATACCAATAAACTTTTGTAGGAATTGTGAATATAATTTTCTTTTCCCAAATTTCACACGTAATATCGTATAGGTATTCTAATACGAAATTCGTATAAAGAATCAATTATGTAAGAATTCCTAATTAAAAAAATTTAAAAATCCTAAAGTATCTTTAACCAAAATTTGCGTGAAATTTTCTCATCCTTTTATATTAAAGAGATATTAACAAATAGATACAATTTTTTTAAATACCTACTTAGTTAAGTTTAAAGTTGGTATTGTATTAATACGTACTAATCATAGAAATAATCAAAGGAACATACCTTCATTGATGATCTGTGTAGTATTAGAGACATTTAGGGCAATGTTAATTGATTCTTAAGAAGAAGAAACGTCTACCAAATCAGAAGTACTCATTGATCCGCTGCTAAATTTCAAAGTATCAATTGCGTAAAATTAATTAAAGGAATCTATTTTTGGTACTAATTTATAATCAATACTTGCACTGAAAAAAATATTCTTAAATTAAGAGGAAAATTCATCTTCAAAAATCCTCTTAAATTTTATATTATATTTTTCTTTATTTTCAAGAGGATTGAGATAAAGGACTACTTTAGCATATTATTCTATATTTTTTAATAGGATAATTTCCTTTTAATTTAAAAATATCCTCTTATTTTTAGAAGAATACTCTGAAGTAGACGACAGTTTTTTGATCCATATTCTAGAGGAAAATATGGATTGAAATAAGAGGATTACGATTAAAACAAGAATTTTTTTCAATGTGCAGTACCAATTTCAATTGTCAGCAAAAAATATTTTTAAAAACATAACTTAAATTCTATGCTTAATGTTTAGACTTATGAAAAGCATATCTTTATAATGCTGCCAATTCGATTTAGGTAGTTTGTGTTCCCGTACAAGTCTATCCCTTAATGATTTCCATCTGCACTTTGAGCCATCTAAAATGTATTTTTTATTATTATATGAATGTATTATTTTATTTACTTTTAAAAATCCTTATACTTTAATAGATAAAAAATAGTTTGTATCAATGTCTACCCCTAGGGATCGTAGGACTTTGCAGCTGGTGGGGTGGCTTAAAGGCCTAATCGGGGAGTACCTCTGGACCCCGTTCTTTCCCTCGTTGGTCGTTTGCGGCGGCCTGCTCCTCATAAGGGAGGGACCGCCCAATAGACCAGCTCCATGGAGTAGAGGGTAAGAATGGTGAGGAAGCAACCTTTGGGCGTTCAGAAATGATCACCACTGGAAGCGGAGGGGTGTACTGCCTGCGGGGCCCCAACTAAGAAACGGTCCCCCAATCCAAGATGTTTCTGCCGTGTCGATGGATGAATGGCACTAGGGTTACCAAATCTGTCGCTCACGACGGGGAGAATCAATTCAACAATTTAAATTTGGGTGACAAAGGGGTCTCGTTGGCTGCGTCTACAACCTCCTCGGAAGTTGTGGATGTGACGGTCTCGAACCCTGAAGTCGTGGGTCAGTCTCCCCCCTCCTCTTTGGCTGCTCCTTCGGGTTCTTCGGGATCTGATGGTAATGTGGTCTTAGGTGGGGGAGGAGATTCGGAGGCTGTGCAAATGGCCCCAATCAGAAGAAAGCGCCTTACCGGTTCTGAAAAGAAACGGTTAAGGAAAGAACGGCTAGTAGCCGGTGTAAACAACTCGGTTTCCTCGGGTGTTGCTACTGGGTCGAAGAGAAAGAGTGGCTAGGATGCATCACCTCTGGAAAAAAAAGAGGGTGTAAAAAGGCCAAAGTCGGTCCAACAGAGTACCAGGAGAGAGGGGTACAATGTTGGGCTAACAATGGCCCAAAGGACAAATCCTCTAACGACGGTGGTCTATAGCGAGGGCTACCCAGATGTGGCGCTTACTGATGAGCAGTTTGGACTTCTTAGGAAGACCGTTGTGACGCTCACCTGTGAGGAGCCGGTCGAAAGGTGGCCGCGTTTTGAGACTTCCTTTTGCAGAGGAGGAGTCTTTATCTTCATCGCTTCCAACCCGGAGGCTGTGGAATGGCTGACAAAATGTGTGGCCGACCATGAGCCCTGGGAGGGAGCGAGGTTGAAAATTGGTGGGGTTGAGATGCTCCAAAGAATGGTAAAGGCTACTGCGTGGTTCCCGGGAGAAACGGCGGACGCGCGGACGGTCTTGCGACATTTGGAGGCTTTCAACCCCACGTTGAAGACATCGACTTGGCGTTTGCTGAATGTTGATGGGTCTCAGGTGGCGAACAGGGGGGACAAGAGTTTTCTTTTTGTCGCTCAAGTCCCTGAAAGTCAGGCGAGGGCTATAGAGGCCCTCGAATTTAAGCCTTACTATCTCTTCGGGCGGATAACCTTTAAGGTAACTGTCCCTGATCGTGACGGCACAAGCAATGTAGAGGAGGGAGAAGAGCAAACATAATTCACTGTTTGCAAACTCTCCGCTATTCAGATTAACTTGCATCATAGCAAAGGCGCCTCATCAGTACTGACGAGGAACATGGCTAAGTTGCACACAGGCATCTCACTAATCCAAGAACCATGGTTAGTAAGAGGTGTCATTAGGGGGCTTGGTGGGGTTGGTCTAGTTTGTTACAGGGACTGCAGAGCTGCCAAACCCAGAGCGTGCATTCTTACTAAGGGTGTCAACGCAACTCCACTATTGGATCTGTGTTCAGGGGACCTAATGGTGGTGGTAACTGGCCTGGAGGGTATAGGTAAGACGGTCGTAGGATCGGCATATTTTCCATATGATAATAAAAATAATCCGCCAATTGAAGTTCGTAGGTTGGTGGACTACTGTATGGAAAAGGGACTTCCTCTGCTGCTGGGCTGCGATGAAAACTCACAGCATACGGTGTGGGGGAGCTCAAAGGACAACCAGAGAGGACAGGAGCTACTGGAATATCTAATCGGAACGAATCTAGATATTCTCAACACGGGTTCGACCCCGACTTTTAGCAATGCGATTAGGCAGGAAGTGATTGATATCACTCTCTGCTCCAAAAGCATTGGAAATAAGGTAAGAAGATGGAAAGTTTCTAATGAACCTTCTCTTTCTGATCATTCACAGATAGTCTTCGAGGTAGAGTCTGCGGTCCGATCCGAAACTAAGTGGATTCGTAATCCCAGAAGGACGGATTGGGCTAGTTATATCTCAGAACTTCGAAGGACACTTTCTGGTTTACCGGGTAAGATAAGAGATTATCAGACCCTGGATGAGGCGGCCAATGATTTTACAAAGGCTATTAAGGCAGCTTATGAAAGTAGCTGCAAACCGACAAAAGTATTCTCGGGAAAAGAGGTGTGCTGGTGGAACGAGAGATTAGAACATCTCAGAAGAGAAACCAGGAGACTCTTTAAGCGTGCCAAGAAAAGGCGCACGACTAATGGTTGGTCTGATTTTACGAAAATGAGAGACGACTATAGGTATGAAGTAAGGAAAGCAAAACAAGACAGTTGGAATGCTTTCTGCTCTAGCATCGAAAAAGGGAAAGAGGCGGCCAGATTGGATAAGCTGCTCGCTAAGAACCCTGATGCAATTCTGGGCACTTTAATGTTGCCGGACGGGACTTTCTCTGAGTCGGACGATGGAACCTTGGCTTGCCTGGTCCAGGAACACTTCCCGGGCTTTTCGAGGTCTGGGGAGGGCGGATCCGATCCTGAGCCGCCAACAAACCTTCCGCAGGCTGATTACCGGTCTCGGAGGCAGTTGGCTAACAGGATTGTGACTGCCGAGAGGATCAGATGGGCCACGGAATCTTTCAGCCCTTACAAGTCTCCGGGTCCTGATGGCGTCTACCCTGTCCTCTTGCAAAGAGCGATAGATGAGGCTGTTGGACCATTGGTAAGACTTGCTAGGGCGAGTCTGACTCTGAGATATGTCCCAGTAGCGTGGAGGGGTACAAAAGTTGTATTCATACCTAAAGCGGGCAAGAACGGTTATACCTCACCGAAGGATTTCCGTCCTATTAGCCTTACATCCTTTATCCTAAAATTAGTTGAAAGGTTGGTGGATAGATATATTCGCAGTGAGATTTTGGAGCGGTTCTTGCTACAAAAGGATCAATATGCGTATAGAGCGGGATGCTCTACGGAAACAGCTCTGGCTAGAGCAGTAGACCTAATTGATGGGCAACTGCAGAATCAGGGCTTTGCTGTAGGTGTTTTTATGGACATAGAAGGAGCTTTTAGTCAGGCCTCTCCGGAATCCATAAAAAGAGCTATGACAGCTTTTAATATTCCTACAGGAGTGGTTGATTGGACCTGTCATATGTTAAAAAACAGGAACCTCTTATCAACTAAAGGAGACTCAGTCCTGAAAGGGACAGTCAACTCTGGATGCCCCCAAGGAGGTGTTCTTTCACCCTTGCTCTGGTCCTTGGTAGTGGATGAATTACTGAGAATTCTGACCGAAGCAGGATACCATGTAATTGGTTATGCGGATGACATTTTGTTAATCGTTCGCGGTCCCCACCTTGAAGTTATACTCGAAGTGGCCCAAAAAGCGTTAAACCTGGTAGATAAATGGTGTGAGAAGGTGGGTTTATCTGTAAATCCGGGGAAAACGGAAGCGGTTATCTTTACCAGACGGTACAAGTGGAAAGCCTCGTGCTCACTTACGCTGTCCGGAAAAGAGATCAAATACACAGAGCAGGCAAAATATCTAGGAGTAATCCTGGATAGCAAACTGCTCTGGAAAAAGCATTTAGAGGAAAAATGTAAGAAACTTACAGCTGCTCTTTGGCAATGTAGAAGGGCCATTGGTGGTAGCTGGGGTCTCAAACCGGATAAACTATTGTGGATCTATGAAGTAATTCTGCTCCCTAGGCTGACCTATGCTTGTGTGGTCTGGTGAGGTAGAGTTGAGCTAAAAACAGCACAAACAGAATTGGAAAGGGTAAGGGGGATGGTACTTAGAGGCATAACTGGGGCGGTGCGTACAACTCCTACTGCTGCCCTTGGTGCCCTCTTGGGGCTAGAACCCTTACACCTTACAATTAAAGCAGCGGCGGTTAAGGCTTCCCTGCGGTTGAGTGGTCCTGTGGGCTGCAGGGAGGTGGGCAGATGGCGTCTCCCAAAGAAATTGGTGAGAATCCCCCTTCTAAGTATGATTAGGGACAGAACTGTCCCTTTGTATCTCTTCGACAAAAAGTATAGGATTAATATACCTAGTAGAGAAGATTGGATAAATGGACTGACAAGTATTCCAGCTGACGGTGAAGTCTGGTACACAGATGGATCAAAAGGCGGGAATGGAGTCGGTGCAGGAATCTATTATGTAACCTCCCAAGTGGGACACTCCTTTAAGTTAGGGACCACTGTTACTGTGTTACAAGCCGAAATTGTGGCAATATTTTATGGTGCTGTTGAAGCCTTGAAAAATTGTCACAACAAAGATACGTATCAACATCACGGCTGGTCGGTGATTGTCATGAATCACTTAAGAAACTAGCTGAAACGAACCGCGTTACCCTCCTGTGGATCCCTGGTCACAGTGGATTCGCGGGAAACGATAGGGCGGATGAGCTAGCCAAAGAAGGGGCTAGAAAACAACTTATTGGACCTGAACCTCCCATTAGTGTTTCCAACAAATGCTTGACACTGGAAATTAAACAGTGGATAGCTGCGGAACACCAAAGGGAATGGCAGGTAACTAAGGGCTGTAGACAAGCCAAGGTACTCATGGGAAGTAGTAGTAACCCTATGAGGAAAGCGGAATTCCGCAAATTAAATAGAAAAGAGGCAAAGATCATAACGGGGCTATTAACTGGCCATGGTGATCTGCGCTATCATAGGCACAAAATGGGGATCCTAGATGACCCGAAGTGCCGTAGGTGTGGAGAGGAATATGAAACCCCGATACACATCTTGTGTCACTGCCCTGCACTTGTGAAGGAGCGGGAACACATTACGGGCTACTTCTTTCTGGGGGAGACCGTTATTGCTACCAGAAACCTGGCCGAAGTCCTCCTGTTGTGGAAAGGACTTCGGATATAGGGGTGGTTATGGGGAACGTAAAGGGATTACCCAAGCGTTAGTGGCGTTGACCTGCAAGGTCCTAGGTCCACAACCCTCTTCTTAATAATTGTATCAATGTAAAAAGATTGCAATTTTAAACAATTTTTAATTACATTCAATTCGTTAATTCCGTAGAAATTACGATAATTTTTCTATTTTAATTTGATACCGGTCACTGTGAGGAGGTGAGTGACTGGCTCAAAGGTGCGAGAGAAGCCTCAAACCCAAGCAGGGTTCCGAAAGAGGAGGACCCGTTCTACTCCAGGTGTCGAGCACTTGAACCTAAGCAAGGTTCTAAGTACTGTCCCCTGGAGCCGGTTGTCGTTGCTTGATGGACCTGAGAAATAATGGTGCGTTTGTTTGAAACAAAATACTCTTACGAGAGTTAACTAATCCTGAAAAGGACAAGTTAACTCATATGTAATCTTACGTATTAATTTAGATTGACAATTTGCCCTGAAAAGGACTAATTGTCAATGTATTGAACTAGTTTGTCCTGAAAAGGACAGGGTGGTTGTAATGGTGAGGTTCGATGAAACTTCCGCGGCCAGCGGAAGAGAGATAAGACGTCGTTTCCAAATTCCAAAAAAAAATATTTATTCAAATATTTTTCCCTGAAGAGGACGGCAGGCAGTTGACGGTATGCAGGCGGCGAGGTGGCAGGCGAGGCGTCGTTGTTTAAGTGGCGGCGTTGGCAGAGGCGGAGAGCGTCACTCGGCAGAGTGACAGTTGGCAGGCGTCAGCGACGCCGCGCAGGCGTCGGTGTCTCTCGGCTTGAGAGACGTGTTGCTTCGTCGAAGGCTAGCGAGGTAAGAGAGTGAATAAGGGAAAATGCGCGGTATTTATGCTCCTCTGCTGAGTCGCATCCGCGACATCCCTTCTACCTTGGCAAGAGCCAATCAGCGCGTGAGTTGCCCCCACCCGTTCCGCGCAAGCGCGGTACGGTTGAGGTTTCGAGAGCGAGAGTTGGTCGAGCGGGAGACACAGGGCGAGTCAGACGTGTCTTCCGACTCTCTCGTAAAGGCGACGCACCATGCCAGTTTGCCTTTACCGTCATCTTTGTACCGTACCTCCGGTACAAAAATCTAACTTAAAGCTAAAAAAATGAATGAGTTTACTTTTATAATATTCTTTAATGTTATATTCGGTATTCTATCTAATATATTGTAAAAATATATTACACAGAACCATAATATACATTAAATTATATTACGTGAGATAAAAAAACAAAACTTATTATTTCCTCACACACAAGAAGTGAGTGTAAAAAATTACACTTTAAACGAAATTTCAAAGTTTATTAATATTTGATTAATTTTGCAATGAATTGCAAAATTTTGTCAAATATTAAAACTTGGAAAATAACCAACCATAACAAATTTAATATTTTATGAAATAATTTCACAATTGAGTTTATCATGAAATTTTTGTATTTTAATTTATTTTTTTATAAAATAATTTTACGACATGAAAATATTTATTTAAAAAAATTTCATTGAACATACAATTTATGGTGAAAATTTATTGAGCACTATCTACGGAATGTTTTAACAAAAGTTTGTATTTTGTTATGTTAATAATATGATTTTCAGAATATATTTTTTAAGATTTGAACCTTAAATGAAAAACAATTTAATTTTCATTTATTACATAAGTAATTTTTAGCAATATTAAAACATTAAAGATTGTATAGAAAATCGTTTAGATATGATTATGTAAAATATTTTTTTACCTACTGACTATATTGATTCCTCTCTTTTTCATCTCTTCGTCAATCTCTGACCTAAGTTTTTCTTTCATTTTATCATCTACATTTGTATTTTTATCATATATCCAAGGATTTAAATGTGTAATTGTAATCAACCTATAGTTAAAATCATAATTACCGTTCTTTGAAGTTTTTTTTCATTTTCTTAAAACTAATAAACCCAATTGTAAATTATCAACACAACAACACGACACGACTTAAAGAGACGCATGATTCCAGCCAAATTATTTTTATAATTGTCATATATCCGAATTTTTAACTTCATAATCATCATTTACTTGAAATTTAGGTTTCTATAATTTGATGTTGACATTATTATAATATTGAGAAATGATATTTGTTATAATTTACTTTTAGTGAAATTTTTATTTTATAGATTTTCTAAGTATTATAAATTTAAATTAAAATAAATTTCGCACTATGAAATTCTATGTATTATACATTTTTTAAGTATAATAATTATTTTTTATAATTTCTATAGAATCTAGTTATAAATTAACATAATTTTTAACTTGTGAAATGGAAAGTAATAAAGTTATTAAAAGTATAATATTTACTTCTTATAATTTGTATGAAATCTAATTATTATTTGAAATAATTACTGTTTTTCACATTTTCAAATAACCGAAATTTAAATCCTCGAATTATTATTTGACATAATTTTAAATTATTTAAAGTTTTATTTCTCATAATTTTTATTGAACAGAATTATTATTTAATATAATGTTTATTTTATAAATCTTTCAAATATCTTAATTTTTATGCCACTGAATACCTAAATCGCAGAATATTCTACGTCTTAATGAAAATTTACTGCGAAAACAATGAAAATCTATTGTTAATTCGTAAAATATTCTGCTATTCAGGTATTTAGTAAAATAAAAATTAAGATATTTGAAAGATTCATAAAATAAACATTATATTAAATAATAATTCTGTTCAATAAAAATTATAAGAAATAAAACTTTGAAGAATTTAAAATTATGTCAAATAATAATTCGAGGATTTAAATTTCGGTTATTTGAAAAATGTGAAAAATAATACTGTTATTATTATAATTATTATTTTTTGCTTAGGGACTTTTAAGAAATCTGCCTACAGATACCTTGGATTCCGCACTCCAAGGTTATGTGGGGTTGGTATAATAAAAAACAAAAGGAAATATAAAAAAAAGAAAAATAAATAAATGTTATAATAAATTTAACAAACTGGCGACCTACTACCAGCCCGACCCACTAAAACCCGTAACCCTTCTTTTGGAGCCCTTTACCCTCCCTCGGAACTGTCATAAGACTTTAGCCTTCGAGGGTGGCGCTCCAACTCTGTCGCTAATGCGACTTTCTGCTTTTCTCTGCGGTTATCCTGCGTTAATAGTTAAAAATTTAAAACTATTTCAATATAAAAGCGGAATTAACAGCACAACAATAATAAAAAAAATGTTTAATTAAGTGTAAACAGTCAAAAGATAAAATTGCAAACGGATATATAAAAAAAAGAAAAAAAATAAACGCGTATATAATATTAAAAACATAAAACGGATTAAATTAAAATTGTATAAGGACAAATAAATCACAGAATAAATTAATAAAAAACAAACGTACAAAATTAAAAGCTGTTTAAATTACGCTTTTTTGGCGGCCGTTGAGATCTTTCCTCGACATAACCGAGATTATGAAGTTCTCGACTTGCCGCCAATTCTCTTCTGACTGGGTCATCAGCGATACCATGTTCTCCGGTGTAACTTGACTGTTTACACCTTCGAACATGGCCCGCCTCTCCAAGTCCCATTTCTTGCATGAGAAGAGGGTATGCTCCGCGTTGTCCTCAGTGAACTGGCAATATGCACACACCTCGTCCTCGCGTAATTTAAAGCGACACAGGTACGAGTTAAAACACCCGTGACCTGTGAACGCCTGAGTCAAGTAATAGGCGATAAGTCCATCGACCTTTTTCCTCACCATCCCATCTTTCCTGCAATCTTTCTATGAGCCTGTGCCTCGCTTCTTTGCGGATCAGGCCCTTGCTTGGTCTTATTTCCTCATCTAAGGAACTGCTTTCTTAAGAAAAGAGAAACATTTCTTCCCTTCCCCTCGCCAAAAGATCTGCTGGCGGGACACTTGCAAGGAGCTGCACAGCACTCGTAGATACTGTCTTATATGCGTTGTTATCGATCTCTGCGCAGACAGTACCTTTTCACAGATGGTTACACATCTTTTACTCCTTAGGGATGGGACCCACGCTGGTGCTGCATAGAGCATTTTAGCGTGGGCGACACTCGCCACCAGTCTCCGTTTTTGTTCACGGGGTCCGCCAACATTTGGCATTAGCCGTGAAAGATTAGCCGCACACTCGATCGCCTTATTTGACGCCGTAGCCATGTGGTGGTGGAAGTTTAACCTTCCATCCAACTCCACACCAAGATATTTAATTTGTTTACTCCACTGGACCTCGAATCCGTCTATCACGATTCGTGGAAGCTTATAACCACGTCTGTCTGTGACTAGCAGTGCCTCGGTCTTTTCCAGGGCCATTTCAAGACCTCTGGTATCCAGCCAGCTTTTTGCAAGTCGCAGACATTCGTTAACCAATGTCCCAAGAGCCTCCTCACTTTCGGCAGTGCACACGAACAACGCGTCGTCCGCAAAGCCGATGATCACCGCACCTTCGGGCAGATCCATTCGCAGAAAATCATCATAAGATACATTCCATACAAATGGACCTACCCTCGAGCCTTGAGGAGCCCCACGCTGCATCTCTTCCCTGAGAGTGCAGGTGTCTCCCTCATATATAACCCACCTGTCGCTAAGATAATTATCCATTATGCGCAACAAGTAGGGCGGCATGTTTTTCTTTTTCATCGACTCGATGAGATCTTTCCATCTTGCGGAATTAAATGCGTTGCGTATGTCAATTGCTACCAACGCGCATAAGCTCTTCTTTTTTCCAAGTCCCAACTTGTTTTTTCCTGCTTTGGCTATGTCCACAACTGCCTGGATGGCATCAACTGTGGACTTGCCTTTACGGAAACCAAATTGGTGATCGGATAGACTATTCTCTCCGGTCAAGTGGCTTTGCATTCTCTGCAGAACCATATCCTCTAGAAGTTTACCCATCGTATCCAACAGGCATATAGGCCTGTACGATGAAACCTTATCTAGAGGTTTTTCACCTTTCCTTAGGAGGACTAAACTCTGTCGCTTCCAGTCGCGGAAGAACTCTCCTCTCTCAAGGCAAAGATTAAAGCATCGAAGCAGAATCTGGGGTGAAGTGTCGATTACCAACTTTAGGATCTCGTTACTTATCCCATCGATTCCAGGCGCCTTGCCTGTTTTCAATCTTTTGCCTGCTTTTTGCAGTTCACTAAGTGTGAAGAGTTCTTCTTCTTCGACTTTGCAAAAACTCCAGTCCCTTCTAAGGTATGGTTCCGCAGGAGGAAACAAAGAATTTATTATCTTTCTGACCCAATCGGGATTGTCCAGGCCGGGGGTCTTTTGCCTCGTCACTAATTTCTTAGTAACGATTTTAAAAGCCAGACCCCATGGGTCCTTATCGACTTCCTCGATTAGGTCCTTCCAGCTACGGCGTCGCGACTTGCGGATCTTTTTCTTGAGGTTCTTTTTCGCCTCCTTAAAAGCCTCTTTCAGCAAGGGATCTCCCTTAGATCGGGTATATGTCCTTCTTGCTTTGAGGCATTCCTTCCTCAAGGAGGCTAGCTTCTCTGACCACCAGTGCAAGGATTTTCTTACGGGAATAGCGCCTTTGCGTGGCATAGACGCATTGCAAGCGGTGACTATCATGTTCCTCACCGCTCGTACCTTCCCATCCAGACTGCTCTGCCTCTTCACCCAGCCCAAGTCCTCAATTAAAAGGGCTTCTCTTAGGGACCGGCCGAACTTTTCCTTGTCGAGTCTCTTTATATTCCACAAGGAGGTTTTGCGACTAGGAACATCCTGTCTTTTTCCTCCTCGTGTGTCTCCCATCGAGACTGAGAAACTCAATGTACTGGTGGTCACTTGCGGTATATTCCTCAGAGACCCGCCAGTCGCTTATGCGGCTAAATAGTTTAGACGACGCGATCGTTAGATCTATAATTGATCCGATCGCACCTCGTCTAAAAGTCTATGTATTGCCTCGGTTTACAGCCAATAAGTCGTTTCTGGAGATCATTTCTCCAATACGAATTCCTCTCTTGTCGAGTCTCGTCTCACCCCACTCTGGCGACTTTGCGTTAAAATCGCCAGTGATGATGACATCCAGCCTGGATTCTTTGAGGCTCGCTTCTAGGTCTTCGATATTGGCTTCGAAGTTTGTCAGTGGGTCGTTGGGTGAGAAGTAACAGCTATACATACGTATATTAGCTACCTCTATCCACACGAACCCACTGCTCGTCTCCAGAAACTTGTCAACCCGCAATTCTGGGTTGCACAGCTTTATAGCGGCTCTCTTCGCCTTATCCTGATACCAAGGGGCGAGATCGCTTCCTTGATACTGCTCACTGCAGAACAGGATATCGACCTCATTTTCCCTTGCTGTTTGCATTAGGAGCAACTGTGCATCCTTACTTGTATGCAGGTTGACCTGCAAACATTTTAAGGATTTGCCCTTTTAATCTTTTGCAGTTCTTCTCTGTAAACCGAACAGGCTCTCTTTCCGGACTCATGATCCGTTTCTGGCTTCTCCAGGTCCAAGCAAGTAAGGCATTTCGGCTTAACGTTACAGCTCTTCGCGAGGTGTCCCTCTCCGCCGCATCTCCGACAGTTTTTGCTTCTGTCGGGGCCTTTGCAGGTTCGGGTAGAGTGTCCGTAGGCTAAGCACTTTTGGCACCTAGCTACTTCAACATGCTCGCGAATTTGATCATTTATCCAGCCGATTTTGATTCGGCCAAGTTTAAGCAGAATGTCACTTTCTGCTTCTGCTAAGCGGATTAGAGCAACCTTAGTTCCTCTGTAGCGCGGCAGTAATTTGCACTCTATAGGCAGGTCGGATTTGCCCAGCTTTTCTTCCAATGCTGAAGTCACCTCACTCTCTGTAGTGGCTTCATCCAGGTCTTTGATTTCTAGAGACCTCTTATTTACTAGAGGTATGACCTCGGCCTTGCCATGCAGGGCCAAGGACAGACTTTTTGCAAATTTTAAGGTCTCTCCACCCTTTTTCACTATCAGGAGAACTTCCTGTTTAAAAGTTCTCCTGATTTTCTGTACCACGGTGCCTGTATCTTCAGGTTTAACCTTTTTTTTATCAGCGGCAAGATACCCTCGTAAAACTTTGGGTCTCTTGCCGTGATCTTCACAGATTCCGTGGACCTGAGTTTCGAAGGGGGCTTCGTCAGCTCTTTTTTCTCGTCTTGGGTCTTTCTTCCTGGAGCCCGTTTCTTTCTTTTTCCAACAACCTTAAAGCCATCCTCAATGTCCGCTCCGTCTTTCAAGACGGTATCGGCGTACGTCTTACTAGGACTATTTGAGGACGCCCCTTTTGCTTCAACTAGCGACTTAGGATTAAGCTGTGAAGCATCCTTTCGCTTAATCCTCTTTTCACTTTGAGTCGCTCGTTGTGGACTTACATCCGGGCTTACTCCTTCCCTAGGGCGCTCATTAACCTGGCTTTACCGAAGTTGTTGCCAGTTTTATAAGATCATAGTAGGTCTCTGGATTCTAAGCCGAAATTTGTATTGCCTCTGTGGTTCTAATTTTGGGGGGGGGGCGCTTCTGAAGTCCCTCCTTCTCCTCCGCTCTATTTAAGGCCTTTCTCTTACGGGCCTCCCGTTTTCTATTGGAGACGGTTTCAAAGTCTTTTTCGTTTTCAGGCTTATTTTCCACAGTTGCCTCCGATTAAGAAGCAACCCTGGCCGAAGCAGCCTTACTCACCTTCGTCTCTATAGCAGTAGGGTTTGCCATGGTCTCTTTGCTCTTAACCCTCTTGCCCTTGGGAGTGGTCACAGTAGAATCAGTCTCCGGACCTTTAAACTCTCTAGGGCGCTTCCTTGGGTAGATGGACTTGCTCTCGCTGGATGTGGCGTGCGACATCGATCTAGGAGTTTCAGGATTCGACCTTAGTTTGCTTGGGCTAATGAAGGGCTTAGGTATGAAACGCAGGTTACTGCAAAGCACCTCGTGCACCTTCCCCAATGCCACCATTCCATCCTGAACATCCTTGCTAATGTTTCTTTGCTTTTTGCAAGCACGCCACATACTTTCCAGTATTTTAGGGATCAGATCGACCTGTTCTAAAACATTTCCTTCGAATCTGGGGTGCTATTCTGTAACTTCACTTCACATTCACTTCACTTTCACTTCACATTCACTTCACATTCACTTCACATTCACTTCACATTCACTTCACATTCACTTCACTTTCACTTCGCATTCACTTTCACTTCACATTAACTTCACATTAACTTGACTTTCACTTCACATTCACTTTTACTTCACAGTCACTCCCCATTTTCAAATCACATTAACTTCACAGTCACTTCACTTTCACTCCACATTGACTTCACTTCACTGCACATAAACTTCATTCACTTCACATTCACTTCAATTTCACTCCACAGTGAATGTGAAGTGAATGTGAAGTGAAAGTGAAGTGAATATGAAGTGAAAGTGAAGTAAATGTGAAGTAAATTTGAAGGGAATGTGAAGTGAATGTGAAGTGAATGTAAAGTGAAAGTGAAGTGAATGTAAAGTGAAAGTGAAGTGAATGTGAAGTGAAAGTGAAGTGAATGTAAAGTGAAAGTGAAGTGAATGTGAAGTGAATGTGAAGTGAAAGTGAAGTGAATGTGAAGTGAAGTTACAGAATAGCACCCCTGCTAAGTCCCACATCCTCAGAATTTTTGCTTTGTCTCCCTCTAAAATCCTTGGAGCCGTCTGCACCGACTACCTGGGCTTTAACCCGATCAGAATTATTATAAGAAGTAAATATTATACTTTTAATAATTATATTACTTTCCATTTTACAAGTTAAAAATTATGTTAGTTTATAACTAGATTTCATAGAAATTATAAAAAATAATAATTATACTTAAAAAAATTATTATACATACAATTTCATAGTGTGAAATTTATTGTAATTGCTTCCTCATAAAGGAAGCTTTGTATTAGCAAAATTTTGGATTGTCATTTTTTGACATATTTATAAATTTTTTTTTATTATGCCTAATACTTTAGTACTTTATATATGCACAGGAACTCGCCGTATAAATGTTCTAAATGAATAAAAAAAAATTTCGACGTATTTTGAACACCGACGTCCAAAAAACGGATTTTAAAAATTTGTCCCGATGTGTGTGTGTGTACTAACATTACATTTGCCTCAATATCTCAGAATAAGAAAGAGCTAAAGGCCTCAATTTTTTTTTAAATTGTAAGTCTCCCCGGGGGACATAAAATGAGAGTATTTTCAGCCCGATTCATGAAGTTTAACTATTTTTTTTTGCATTTTTCATTTTGTAAAAAAACGTTTTTTGGACGTAACTTAAAAAAATGTTAGGACACTTATAAATGTTTTTCTTTAGTTTTGTAGAGTTTTTTCACACGCATCTTTTGAGCCCTAATTGAATATTTTTCGTTCATATTAGCCGGAAATATTAAACTTTAAAAAATCAAAAATTTTAGAAAATAAGACTTTTTTGAAAATTTTGTTGAAAAATGTAGAAGTTTAGTTTTGTTTTGTATTTAGTTTTGTAGAGTTTTTTCAGACGCATCTTTTGAGCTCCAATTAAACATTTTTCGTCCACATTAACCAAAGATATTAAACTTTTAAAAATCTAAAATTTTGAAAAATAAGTCTTTTATAAAAATTTTTTTTAAATTATGTAAAAGTAACTTCAACAAATTATTACCAACTTGAAGAGCATTAAAAAACGCTTCGATTGACCTAATTTGAACCTGATTTAGGCAGAAATTATGAGTATTTGAAAAATCAAGAATTGTGGAAAATATCATTATTTCAACATTCTTGTTTATTAACTTATGTGTAATTATAAAACTATTATTACTATCTTATAGAATATATAAAAACACATTTTTTAGACCAAGATTTAATGATTTTTAACCCTTTTATAAAAAGTAATTCTTATATTTCAATTATTATTACTTCTATGAGGAAGCAAAGTGTTCATGAAATGAACACCAAAATTATAAAAATGTACAACTTGGCAGCGGTTTTATATTTATAATACTTAGAAAATCTATAAAATAAAAATTTTACTGAAAGTAAATTATAACAAATATCAATTCTCAATATTATAATAATGTCAACATCAAATCATAGACACCTAAATTTCGAGTAAATGATGATTATGAAGTTAAAAATTCGGATATATGACAATTATAAATATAATAATTTAGCTGAAATCATGCGCCCCGACTTAGAGACTTCATTTGATTACAATCAATGTCGGCATCGATACAGACACAGACATGTCAGTATAGAAATTCACCAAGAGTGGGGGAAAAACAAGATATGAAGCTACAAGCTTCTATTTCAGCATCGAAAAAGAATAGGCGCTACCATCGAGAAGTATACATTTATTGAATAAGCGGATTGTGATGTGAATATCATGTCTTTATACATTTAATGGTTTAATTGTGTACCGCTTCCAAAGAAAATATCGGTCATTCATTTGAGTTAAGTAATTTGTTATTATTCATAGCCACGGTTGATAGTGTGTAAAGTTACTTTTTTTCCACAGTCTAATGGATAATGCGAAAGAAGTTTCAGGTAAACAAAGTATAATTTATATTTAATGATATTAAAATATTGTTATTCAAAATTTAATATTCTAAATACTTGTTTTTTTATTTAAATATTTCCAGTTACAGACTTAATGGCCAAATGGTCATATCTCAGTCAAAAATTTAAAAGTGCACAAAAAAAATTAGAGAATATGTTCCTTCAGGATCATCAGTAAAGGAAATTTCTTCAAGTTGGATTTATTATGAAGATTTGCTGTTCCTTGTTGGTAGTTCGAAACACCCAACGTTAGTAACATGATATTGTAGTTTTAACTTTTAATAAAGTTTTTTAACACTTTGTAAATTAAAACTATTTTTGTTAAATAATAAATTCTAATGCAAATTTTTAAAGTAAAAACTATTTTTAAAGTTTATAAAAATTTGTTTAATTCTGGTATCTATTATATGTGTCTGCTTTTCTAGTACACGTTCAAACATCAGTGCCGAAAAAAAGGGTACAAGCAGCGAAAAATCTACCAAATTCGATGAAGGTAATTTTAACTTTTTAAAATTTTTTATTATGTCTAAATACATTCAATTTTAGGGTAGTCATAAACGGTTTTTAAGTTTATCAAAACTTACTTAATATTAAAATTTCATTGATAAAAAATTTCTTTATTATTTTCTGTTAAATTAATATTTTAAATAGGGTCAGAATTTCTCAAACGGATCACCTGAAACTAAAAAAATTTATTTTTAAACGAAAATATTTTTTTACTCTTAATATGGTTAAGAAGAATCCCTAAAAATATTAAGCCAAAAAAAAAATTTTTGTAAAAGTTATTATCAATTGAATTTTTTAGTACTGCTAAATTAACAAATTTTTTTCTCGAGTTCTAGTTGACGGATTTTAAAATTAAAATATGGGTTTTTTTTGTCTTGAATTGCACTATTTAAATATATTTTTTGCTTTTTAATTTTTTAATTTTTTATAATTTTTTTATATAATTTGTTTATAAAATGTTAATAAACAAATATGTTCTTCACGTCCTAACAAAAAAATTAAAATTGTATTCTATTCCTTAAATGTCTCCGAGTGTAAAACCGTTTCGAAAAAAATAAGCCTCAATTAAAAAAAAAGTTATTAATTAAAACCTGCAGCTATGTAGGGCATTATATGACGTTAAACTCGACCCGCGCGCATTGGCATTTTTTTCAAAATTGTCTGTAACCTACAAATTTTATCGGATTTTCATGGGCTTGGTCTTAAATTAAAGGAAATAAAATTTCTAAGAGATCCCACTAAACCAATTTTTGAATTTAAAATTGTTTATATTTTTTTGTTACTCAAAGTTAACATCTTACAATATTTCTAGAAAAAATCATGTTTACTTTTGTATTTTTTCATTGCAGATGATTGGAATCAATTTTAATTAGTCCAGCATGACCACCAGATAAATAATAATGTATAATACAATTTATTTAAATTGTTGCAAACAATGTTAATTAACAAATAGATAACTTTCGTTCTTTTTTATAAACAAATTTTTTTTCAGATATATTTATATTTATTTAAGTAACCTATGTCGATTTTGGTGAAAATTTAATTAGAATTTAATTATTACTATTGTTATTAACAATCATATGAACAATAATCTAGTTTCTTTGACATTTGTAAACATTTAAGGCATTTTTTAAACATAAAATGTCTATATAATATATATATATATATATATATATATATATATATATATATATATATATATATATATATATATATATATATATTATATTATATTATATATATATATTTTATATATTTTACACAAACTATTTAAAACACCGCTCTTAGTCGAAGCCAGAGTCACGAACTATTTAATTTAATTACTATTATTAAGTTTTTTAATATAGATCGATTTTGAGTATTTCACAATGTTTTAAAACATTCGACATATTAATTCCTCTGATTTAAGTTTTAAGAACTAATTTGAGAACTTTAAATTTTTTTGTTCGCCATTTTGAATTTTGAATTTTTGATTAAATATTTGGATTTAGAGACCTCAAAAACCCCCGAATGATCATTTTCAGCCAAATTCGTAAACATAAAAAAATTTCTGGTCGACATTTTGAAGCCGCCATTTCGAATTTAAAATTTTCAATAACTGATTTGGATTCAGCGACCCCGAAAACCTACGAGTAGGCATTTTCAGCATGATTCGTTAACTTTTATATATCTTTTTTTTCGATGCCGCTATAGCGGTTATACACACTGGGGGCACGAATTATTTTGGCCTCTATAGACGTCAAACACTGTAAAGGGGTTAAGGAGGATTGCAAGTATTTATCAAATTATTTGGTTCTTGTGTTGGTGAGAGACGAATACCCAGAATAATTTTTTTTTCTCACTTTCATTTCGAATCTGGTTTATTTTTTAAGGTGGCTTCTGGTGGCGGGGATACGGTTGAACAATCGAATGTTGATGTTGATCGTTTAAATAGAATGCAACTCCAACTCAATAGAGTTATTGAAGGAGTAGATAACCTGCGCGACGTCCCTCAAGTCGATGCATACCGTAACCCTAAACTACCTCGTTTTATATCCAATGATCCGGAATTTTTGTTTATGCAAGTGGAATCGGTATTCGAGAATTTTCGTATTACCACTGAAAATACTAAAGCTAATCACATCATTGCCGAGTTAGATCCAAAAATTTTGTTCTGCGCTCGCGATATTATGTCTACTCGTCCGGTACCTACGGAAATTTTTTCACAAATTAAAAAGAAAATTATAGTAACTTACGCAGTTTCCGCGGAACTTCATTTGCGTCAACTTCTTAAGGAGATATTTCCACAGATGGCAAACCTTCCTTAATTTTAACTCGTTTACGAAGTCTATTTTAGCTGCTTCTCAGCTAACACAAGTTCAAAACTTGGCTGACCTTGCTGACAAGGTTTACGATGCTACTAACATTACCAGTTACTGTACCGCTGTTAATTTAGCACTGTCTACCCCTTCCGAATCTGGTCTTAATCCATTAATAATTCTTGAATATTAAATTAGTAAATTATCTGCACAGATAAGCGCACTGAGTATGGAATCTTCAAATCAAAAAAATGATCGTTCTCGATCTAAATCTCGCAATGGTCGTGAAAATAATAGGAATCGTTTATCCTCTAGTAATGAGAAATTAAATTGTTGGTATCATCATAAGTTTGGCGATAAAGCAACGAAATGCAAATCGCCTTGTTCTTATTCGAGTAAATCAGGAAACAACAATAAATCTTTAAACCAGATACGCCTCCTCGTTCGGAGACAATCGGTTTCGGCGTTATTTCTAAGCGTTTCCATGTTCGCGACCGCAGATCCGGATTGTTGTTTTTGATCGATACAGGTTCCGATGTATCCTTACTTCCGGTCCAGCAAAATTCGAAATTCAAACCAACGGATATTTTTCTATTCGCCGCTAACAATTCGAAAATTTCAACCTACGGAGAAAAACATATGTCATTGGATTTAGGACTCAGGAGGGATATAAAATGGAATTTTCACGTCGCGGCAGTTCCTTATCCTATTATCGAAGCAGATTTATTAGCTAATCTCGGCCTCATCGTCGACTAATAGACTCGGTTACTAATTTACATACTAATGTCGAAGTTCGTAAAGTCTCATCGTGTAGCGTGAACACAGTCAATCACCAGATACCTTTTGCTAAAATATTGGCAAAATATCCCGAGATTACCGGTCTGGCACAGGGAATTACCAAATCAACTCCTATCGTTTACCATCATATTGTAACACATGGTCCTTCCTTGGCACAACGACTTCGACGTCTTTCACCGGAAAAGTTGAAAGCAGCAAAGACTCAGTTTCAAATTTGGTTGCATACAGGAGTTTGTCGACGCTCCAGTAGTTTTTGGGCAGCACCACTTGATATGGTGCTTAAGAAACTTGGGCAATAGCGACCTTGTGGCGATTATCGCCGTCTTAATTCTGTAACCGAACCGGATCGATATCCAGTGCCACACTTGCACGATTTTTCGGCTCGATTGTCGGGTAAAACGATCTTCAGCAAATTAGACCTCCACATGGCCTACAATCAGATTCCTGTAGCTCATGACGACATTCCAAAAAATGTTATCATTACCCCATTCGGGTTGTTCGAGTTCCCTATGATGACCTTTGGCATGCGAAATTCTGCTCAGAATTTTCAGTGTTACATTTCTCAAGCCCTGAGTGACTTAGAATATGTATACGTTTATATAGATGATATTCTTATTGCTTCTAATAACCCATTGGAACATAAGAAACATCTAGACGAAGTTTTTTGTCGATTTCAATTTGCGCAGACGATAAATGTCAGTTTGAGAGGGATGAGTTAGAGTTACTGGTTTTATACACCTGTCTTCAGCCTTACATACTTGGCTATACAAGTGTTTTTACATTTTCGTAAATTTCTCTTACAAATTTTCCCTGACAAACTTAAATACTAAATTTTGCGCCTACAGAGCGACTTTAAAATTAGGAGTACTCGCATTTGCCTGGACCACCCGTCTAATGGGTTTTCTCGCTAGTGGAGAGGGAAACTGTAGAAAACCTCTCCTGAGTACAACCAGTTTATCGACAGTCGAGTTCTAATGGTGTGTACCGGACAATAATCAACGGTACCTCGACGTCAAACCTCCCGCTCAAATTGCCTCACGTGCCGGAAAAATACCAAGCCAAATGGGCGCGAACCAAGGGTACTTACTCTTGGTCCTTAAACGACCGCCAAGCGAGGCATCTATCCGACTGAGCTAATATGTCCGTGATGAGTTAGAGTTCCTTGGTCACGTTATCGATCATTCAGGTTTTTGGTCAACTCCGGAGAAAATTTAGGCTATCGTACCTTATTTAAAACCCAAAACCGTGTCTGAAATGCGTAAGTTTCTAGGTTTTCCTAACTTTTATAAGCGTAGTAACCAGCATGCTCCTCATACACTCGCTCCGCTTAATGCATTTCTTTCTGGTTCGAAGAAGAACGATGAGACTCCAATAGATTGGACCCCTGAAGGTGAAAATGCTTTTGAGCAGATTAAAAAGGAAATTGCTAGCTCGATTTTTCTTTATCATCCAAAACTTGACGCTGAAACTCGACTCGTTGCGGATGCTTCAAATTTTGGGATAGGTGCAGCACTGGAAGCAGAAGATTAATGGATCCTGGAGGCTTTTGGCGTTCTTTTCGAGAAAGTTTTCACCTGCTCAGAAAAATTAGAGCACATATGACAAGGAACTTACCGCGATCTTTGAATTTATCAAATATTTCCGTCATTTCCTGGAGTATCGAATGTTTCGAATCGTCACTGATTACAAACCACTCATTTTTGCGTTTAAACAAAAATCCGAAAAAGCGTCTTCTCATCAGCAACGTCAGTTGTCGTACATTTCCGAATTTTCCACATCAATCGAACATCTTGCGGGTTCTGGAAATATTATTGCAGACGCATTGTCTAGGGTCGATGCGGTAACTTTTGATTCGGAAATTAATCTCGCGGAACTTGCTCGTACTCAGGCATCTGATGAAAGTCTGAAGAGGGCGTTATCAAGATCAGATTGGTCCATCAGGTTAAGGAAATTCGTCTACGGTCCGTAAAATGTCGAACTTTATTGCGATATAACCGGTGATAGTATACGCCTTTTTATTCCAGAGTCTCTTCGGGAGAAAGTCATTAAATCGTTTCATTTTCTTACACATCCGAGTGCTCGTGTATTAGATAGAACCATACGAAAGTGTTACATTTGTCCAGAAATGCACAAACAGATTAAACAGCATTGTAAAAATTGCGTCGAGTGCTAGAGAACAAAAATCTCAAAACACAATATATTACTACCTGCTCAATACGTCGTTACGGAATCTCGTTTTGAGCATGTTCACATGGACATAGCTAATACCATCGCACATGCTTTCGTTGACACGTGGATTTCAAGATACGGTACACCCCAAACGGTGACGACTGATCAGGGTACCCAATTTGAGTCCAAATTATTTTCATCATTGCTTCAATTATTAGGCTGTTACAGGGTTCGGTCCTCCGCTTACCATCCCGCATCCAACGGTATGGTGGAGCGTTGGCACAGGGCCATAAAATTAGCGATTATGTGTCATTCTACATCTAGTTGGACTCGAGTTCTTCCTACCGTCCTTTTGGGATTAAGAACCTCGGTCATGGATTGTGGGACGTCGTCCGCAGAGTATGTGTTCGGAAAGGTGTTACGTATACCGGGTGAATTTGTTCTGCCGGATAATCTCTCCGCTGAGCCTTGTTTGTTTCTTGATGAGTTCAGAAGTCATATGCGTGAAATCAAACCGGTCCCTGTCTCACACCATCACAAGCGTAAAATTTTTGTTTTTAACGACATGTCGACTTGCTCTAATGTTTTTTTGAGAATAATTCGAGCTCTAAAATAACGTTTACAATGTCCGTACGCAGGACCTTATAAAATTATAAATCGTACTTCGGATCGGGTCTACGAAATTGAAGATGAATCATATTGCGAAAGGCATTTCAAAGAACATACTAAAAAAATGTAAATCTTAAATTCGTAGTAGCTCTCCCATTTAAATCAAATAAAAACCTAGGCGAATCGCGAAAAGTAGCTCTGAAACGATTACTATTACTTCAAAAGAGATTCGAATCAAATGATGCATTTAAAACTCAATATATAGCAGTTATAAATGAACATATAAATTTAGGTCATATGCCATATGTAACGAAATATGTGAGTACACTTTAAATACATTAACCTTCGGTTCAGCTTCGTAATCATTTTTAGCTATAAGATGTTTACATCAACTTTGCGAAGATGAAGTTAGAAAATTCCCTTTAGCTGCAAATGTATTAAAAAAGGATATGTATGTCGATAATATGTTGACTGGTACTAATTCGAAAATTAAAGCTCAAAAATTGTGTCAACAAGTAGTAAATATATTATCTACAGCAGGTATGAAAATGCGCTAATGGGCATCAAATGACCCAGAAATTTTACAAGGAATCGCGAAACAAGATTTAGATGTAAACTTCGTTATTGATCAAAATCATTCTTTAAGAACCTTAGGTGTAAGCTGAAAGGCAAAAAAGTGATGTATTCATTTATGAAATAAAAAAAATGCCAATTGATGAAAAGGTAACAAAACGTCAAATTCTTTCTTTGATAGCAAAGATCTTTGATTCTCTCGGTTTACTTGGGCCAATTATTTTATTTACGAAAAAGATTATGCAGGACATTTGGTTATCAAAAATAGACTGAGACGAATCCGTTCCAAGTAAAATATTTTATTCCTGAAATAAGTTCTGCACTCAATTGAATTCGTTAGAGAATATCAAATTTAATAGACAAGTTACCATTCCTAAAGCATCAAATGTTCAAATTCACGGGTTTAGTGACGCAAGTCAAACAGGTCATGACGCATGTTTGTAATTAAGAAGCAAGGGTTTAGGGAATATGTATCATGTCGTTTTGTTGACCTCAAAATCGCGAGTAGCGCCCTTTAAAACGAAAACCATGCCACAATTAGAACTATGTGGCATGCAACTTTTAGTTAATTTACTTCAACAAGTTAGTAATGCGATCAATATTACATTTGATGACACGTATTTATGGACTGACTCAAGTAGAGCATTAAATTGGATAAATTCACAATCAAGTTTATTTAAAACCTTTTTTGCAAATCGTGTTGCAGACATTTAAAATAAATCTGATGTGAAAAATTGGTATCACATTCGATCTCGAGACAATCCCGCGGACGCTCTTTCTACAGGTCAATTGCCTCACGAATTTATAGAAAATTCCACTTGGTACCAAGGACCTTCGTGGTTGAAGGAGGATATTAGTTGTTGGCCTAAGAACTCGATTCCAGGTATTGATAATTTACCCGAAAGAAGAAAAGCATCTTGTCTTGTCGTTAATCCTCAATCAGAATACATTTTTACCATATGAAAAAGGTTCTCATCATTTGAAAAATTAACACGTATTATTGCAATTTGTTTACGTTTGAAAAAATGTTATCCAAAATTCGTAGCTTTGAAATTTAATAAATCCTTTATTGATAAAAATCGATTAATGGGATTAGATCTTTTTATTGATAATGATGGAATTTTAAGAGTTGGTGGTAGAATTCTCAAGGCCATCATTCCATTTGCAAGTCGTCATCATATAATTTTACCCAAAAACAATCATGTTACTGATTTAACAATCAATCATTATCATAACACAAATTTTTACACGGGAGTACAAAATACAATACATGCAATTCGAGAAAAATTTTGGACAATCGAGGGACAAAATCAAATCGAAAGGGTAATCCGTAAATGTATTGCGTGTTTTCGTGCCTTACCGCTTTTATTGGAATACAAAATAGGTAATCTTCCTAGTTTTCGAATACAACAGTCCCGACCCTTTAATAAGGTAGGAATCGATTTTTGTGGACCCTTTATGATAAAAGAAAAAAAATATCGAAATCAAAAGCTGATAAATTTCTATGTAGCGATTTTTATATGTATGGTTGTCGAGGCAGTTCACATAGAAGTAGTGGAAGACCTTTCAACCGATGCATTTATAGGTGCATTGAGACGATTTATATCACGCCGTGGCATCCCACAAACCATACATTCTGATAATGGTTCAAATTTTCAAGGCGCGCATAACGAATTAAATGATTTGTATAATTTACTTTAATCGGAGGATTTAAAAAATAATTTAACTACCTTTGCTAGTCAAAATCTAATACAGTGGAATTTTATTCCACCTAATGGACTTAATTTTGGAGGTTTGTGGGAGGCTTCGGTCAAACAGTTCAAATATAATTTTAAAAGAGTTGTATATGATAAACGATTTAATTTCATTGAGTTTTACACCTTCACATCTGAAGTCGAAGCAATTCTCAATTCTCAGCCTTTGACACAATTGTCAAATAAATGATTTGACGGCCCTTAGGCCTGGGCACTTTTTAATTGGTGATCCACTCAATGCATTACCTGAACACAATTTCGAAAATATACCCAGCAATCGTTTAAATGTCTGGGAAAATATCACAAAAATAAAACGAGAATTCTGGACGCGATGGCATAAGGAGTATTTAAGTGATCTAAATGTACGACGCAAGATATACAATAAAAACTTGGTGCCAAAGGAAGGATTATTAGTCGTGATCAAGGAAGACAACATCCCTCCAATGAATTGGAATATAGGAAGAATTGTTCAATTACATCCTGGACCTGACAAGGGTGTCAGGGCAGTGACAATTAAAACCAAAAATGGTCTCAAAAAAAGGCCTACAACGAAGATAGCTATTCTTCCCATTGAGAATTGTATTATTGATAATTAATTTTTATATTATATTTGTTCGTTACTCACTCTCAACGGGGGGAGTATGTTAAATGTTTAAAGTTTATCTTTGTAAATACGAATATTGTACGAACTACGACATTGTAATTTTTTCGACGCCTTTGCCTTTGTTTAATATTTGAATTGTTAAATGATTATAAACACATCTATTGTAATAACGCCTTTGTATACCTGCGAAGTTTTGGGGTTTTTATTGTCCTTTAAAACTATGAAATTTTTGTAAGTTTAGAGTAAGTCGTTATATAGCCGTCGGTATGTTAACACAAAATAAAATTCCTTTATAGGGTAAACGTACCAATTGTCGAGGATGGTTCCTGTTGTCGAGTAAACAAACTTTGAATTTTATTTAAACAGTGTAGCACATTGTAAATGAAAAAAAGTAATAAATATTAATTTTTTATGCGTTATAAATGTAAAAAATATATTAATATTATATAAACAAACAAATGAGACATTTTAGACAATATTTTTTGGTTATTACCATGGTAACATCGACAAATAGAAAACCTTCGGCAATCGGTACACTTACCCTAATCGAAATATTTCTTGCGAAATTAATTTTTTATAAGATAAATTCAGCAGTAACAAAAAAGGGTTCTTAACCCTTTGCGGCATAGTGGTAACCCAGATTACCACATTTTATATTGTGAAAATATCTGTTTATACACAGTCTTTTTCAAGTAAAATCCAAAAATCTTTGTATATTAATAATCAAAACATTGTTAAATGTCGAAAAATTGATAGCGAATGAGGTTACGTGAAATTATAAACAACTATAAATTTATAAATAAATTATAGAACAAAAAAAAATTTTTTTTAATCCAATCGAAATTGATTGAAAGTCTTCACTCGGGGGTTTTTGGGGTCGCTGATTACGAATCTGAAGTCCGTTTTTCAAAATTTAAGATGGCAGATCCAATATGGCGCACGAATTTTTTTAGAATTGATCGAAATCGCTTGAAAGTCGTTACTCGGGGGTTTTCGGGGTCGCTGTTCACGAATCTGAAATCCGTTTTCCAAAATTCAAGATGGCGGATCCAATATGGCAGACATATTTTTTAAAAAGTGATTTGATTTGCTTGAAAATAGTTACTCGGGGGTTATCGGGGTCGCTGATTACGAATCTGAAGTCCGTTCTTAAAAATTCAAGATGGCGGATCCAATATGACAGACGAATTTTTTTTAGAATTGATCGAAACTTTATAATAATTTAATTGAGCTGTTTATTTCCTAATAAAATTAACTAATTAATTAAATTTAGTGGATTTTAATTGCTATTATAAAGTTTTGATGTGTCTTGCTTTGAACAATTGAATTTTATTTTCAGCAGTGGTAAGTAGCGAAGCAATTCGCTTTTAGTAAAATTCATTTGGTTTAGTTCAGTTAGTATTTTAGTTTCTTTGAACTCTCAACAGTGTTTTGTTTATTGTTTGTTATAATCAACCTAAATATGCGTTCAGTCAAATATTGATGATTTATAACTTGTCTTTTTTGCGCTCTTTATTTGTTTCATCAAACTATGTATAGTATTTTGTTTATTGTTTGTAACCATCAGGGCTAAACGATGTACAAATCCTGATCGTGCAACCTCCCCGCGGTGTACATCGGGTAACGAAAATTCCGAATGTACAATTATTCAATAATTTAACGTTTATTTATTGAAAGTAATTTCAGATTCGTAATCAGCGACCCCGAAAACCCCAAGTAACGACTTTCAAGCGATTTCGATCAATTCTAAAAAAATTCGTCCACCATATTGGATCCACCATTTTGAATTTTGGAAAACGGACTTCAGATTCGTAATCAGCGACCCCAAAAACCCCCAAGTAATGATTTTCAAGCGATTTCGATCAATTCTAAAAAATTTCGTCCGCCATATTGAATCCGACATTTTGAATTTTGGAAAACGGACTTCAGATTCGTGATCAGCGACCCCAAAAACCTCCGAATAACTATTTTTAAGCGATTTTGATCAATTCTAAAAATTCGTCCGCCATATTGGATCCGCCATCTTGAATTTTGGAAAACGGATTTCAGATTCGTGAACAGCGACCCTGAAAACCCCCGAGTAACGATTTTAAAGCGATTTCGATCAATTCTAAAAAAATTTGTCCGCCATATTGGATCCGCCATCTTGAATTTTGGAAAACGGACTTCAGATTCGTAATCACCGACCCTGAAAACCCTCATAAGCATTTGTGATTTTTAAATTAATGTTATAATATTATGCATGCCGCAAAGGGTTAATTTGAAAATAATTCAACTTTCCTTAAACTCTTTTATAAAATTTTAGGATGGGTCAAGTTATTAGTTACAATTTGATTCATATATTTTTTTAATTTGGTAAGAGACTGAACAAAAATAAAAAATATTAGTCTATGGCTCAGAGTAACTTCTTACTTTGCTTAAATATAAATTGGGCCCTGAATTTATTAAAAGCGGGAGAAATACACAGACGATTGAGGAATTAGAAGAATACCCTCAAAGATTTAATGGTTTATATAAGTGATTTCAACTGTGATTGTTAATTAATTACAGAAAGTTATAATTAATTTGTTTAAAGTTATAGTCGATAAAGACAGCAGTTCTACAATTTAATAAGAGCGAGGGGATATACTATGCGTTAATTATATTAAGTGTTTGTATATTAAAAATTGTTCCTAGTTTATTTTCTATATTTATCAGTTTCTGTAACATAAACATATATTTCAGAGAGTCCAAGAGACGCAAAATCTATCTAGTGATTCTGCAGACTTGCCTCGCTGTCAAGTTGAAGAAAAAAATACTCGCCCGGACTCAGGCAGTTTTATTACTCCAATTCATATAATAAACAAATAATTAAAAAATTTAATAAACGTAAATGCTATTTTACATGTAAGTCAGTCTATGTATATCAATTTCAGAAAGTATTTCAGAAGCTTCTCGCATTTCTTCAAAAAGATTCTACAGGCATATTAGTCTTCTCCCATTACAAAACGCACAAAACATTAAACAAAGCTAGTTGAGGACTCTTAACACGTACTATCATTGGCAAGATCAAGAATGATTTTCTTTCAAATCACGTAGTTGGCGAAATATCAAATAAGTTTCAGTAAGAACAATTTTTCTATTAACAAAAAATTTTTTAATATTAAATAATCTATAAATATAGGGAGAGTGGTCCTTAGTCGGCATACTAAGATATTTGGATGAATATAATAAGAAAATCAAATTTATTGACTCTGGTGAGTTTTTAGTTGTGTTCAGCGATAGTTTACCTACAAGTATATGTTATTGAAAACAATATCGAATGGCTTTTGTAATCTTAATGCAATGAAGAGTGAAAAGGTGCATTTTGTCAATTTCTTAAAATACAGGGTGGCGAGTGAAAACGGTTTTTGAAATTCCCTGTCTTTTCCCTGACTTCTCCCTGTCCAAAATCAAAATTCCCTGTCTTATAAACCTATACGAGGCATTATCTGTGAAATTTTCACTCAAAATTTTTTTTTATTAAAACAATTTTTTTCGAATTCTATATGAAAAATAAGTAAATACCTGTTTTTTAATTTTTTTATTAGATCAAAATTACAGAAGTTGTGATTTTTTTAAATTTAACGTCTTCAGAAGCAGATGAATTTTGAAACACTCTTTTCTCTGTTATATAACAAAAGATAAAAAATAATATAATATATACAAAAAAAATTTTTTTTCTTGAATATTTCAGATATGAAATAAAAAAATAACGTTTATAAAGCGAAAATAGTAAATAAATTAAAATTACTTCTAAAAAATGACTTTTCTCAAAACCAAAGTAATCGATTTTCGATTTTTTTCTTTCATTACAATCACTGATAAATAAAGAAATTTTTCCCTCTTATGTCAAAGAGATGTTCTTAAGGGATAAAATGATATTTAAAATTATGTCAGTCGTTGCACAGAGTTTTTTTCGACTTTTGCACTTGTTAAAAAATTAACCTTCAATAACAAAACAAATAAATGCCTTACTAATGGAATGAAGTTATCGAAGTTATGAAGTGGTTTAATTTCTCAATTTCTTTCACTAAACTCTGTGCAACGGCTGATATAATTTTAAATATCATTTTATCCCTTAAGAACACCACTTTGACATAAGAGGGAAAAATTTCTTTATTTATCAGTGATTGGAATGAATGAAAAAAATCGAAAATCGATTACTTCGGTTTTGAGAAAAAACATTTTTTAGTCGTAATTTTAATTTATTTAATGTTTTCGCTTTATTAAAGTTAATTTTTTATTACATATTTGAAATATTCAAAAAAAATTTTTTTTTTGCATATATTATATTATTTTTTATCTTTTGTTATATAACAGAGAAAAGAGTGTTTTAAAATTCATCTGCTTCTGAAGACGTTAATTTTTAAAAAATCACAACTTCCGTAATTTTTATCAAATAAAAAAATAAAAAAATAGGTATTTACTTATTTTTCATATAGAATTCGAAAAAATTGTTTTAATTAAAAAAAATTTTGAGTGAAAATTTCATACATACCCATTAATCATAAAAGCAGTTATTATTTTCGTATGAAATAAAGTTTAAAATTAATTCTTTTTAAGCAGATATATTTGTGTCCTTTTGTGCATTGGACTTTATTGACAGTTTTAAGTGTATGACTAAGAATATTCACACTTCCTATAGCTTTTCCCTGACTTTAGATTAAATTCCCTGTCTTTTCTCTGAATTTTCCAGATTTTTCAAATTCCCTGTCTATTCCTGGTTTTCCAGGTCGCTTGCCACCCTGAAATAGTGTTCCTAAGTCGGCACCCTTTTCTTTGCTTGAATATAAGAAAAAAGACCATAATATTTACGTTTAAGCTGAATTAAAACATATTTAAAACATTTAGAAGAATAAATTACGCACTATTAGGCTATTTTCCTTTACGAATTAAAGCATTGGTTTATTACTATATTAAAAAAAAGCAGAATATTTCTTTATGATAATGTTGAAAATTGAAAAAATAATTAATTAAAAAGAGACAATCAGTCGCTATTGTCGTCAGATTCATAGTACGTAGGGCGTCCTACATTTTGTTGTGAACGAGAGCGCAGATGAAATCCACTTGTGGAAGGTTGCGGAAACTGGCGTTCTTGTATTGTTTTCGTTCGTTTTTCAAGATCTGTTTTGTTTTTCCGCAGTCTTCCTCGTGGTTTCTTGTTTTGTACCTTACATTGACGCTCCCGTTCTTCTGTAGCGATACGACTTATTTCGGCATCAGCTGTTAAAATTGTCGTTTGGTCTGCCTTCCAGCCTCGTCGTGCACCCGTCGTTTTACGGGGTGGCGCTTTCGAAAATGGTGACAGACTTTCTAAGGTGTCATTTAGAGATGTCGAGAATGAAGACAGAGAAGGCAACCTGGTGGTCTTATTTAAACGGATTATTGATTCTTCCTCATTAAATGATGCTTCGTTTGCCATAATCGCTTCGACGTTACCTTCTGCATCAACCACTTCTTCAATCACGGCGGTAGGATCGCCATAGTTTTCTGGGTTAGGTCGATCTGTCGTTGAGCTTGGTAAATAGTCGATATCTTTAAAAATATCAGAGTCGATTGGCCAAATGCCAGTTGCTTTAAAACCTAATTTAATATTCACTTCAGTAGCACCAATTTCAAGCTCTCGGGATACCAAGGAAGGAATATCAGAAATCTGAACAACGCGACCAGGGTTCATACGCATAAACGACTCAAATTGCTTATTTAACGCAGCTTTGAAAGGACCAAACACAGAAAAAACTTAGTCTCAAAATGAGTAGCGTACGATACTCAAAATGAGTTGCAACAAAAATGAGACTCCTTGTCTCATTTTGAGCTTAGATAAAAATTACTCATAATGAGACCAATCATATTCATTATGAGTATAAAAGATACGTGGAAATTTTCATCAAATAATGAATAACCCAATAAAAATATAAAATATATTAATTAACTGTGCGTAAATGACGTAAAAAATATTATGTAATATTCATTTCACATATATTTTGCCTACAATTTTTCAATAAAGGCAAGCAAATTTTTAGGTTATAAATGTTTGTTGACATACCAGCAGGCCTGCATACTAGTAGTGCCAATCTGATTTCACACAACTTACTTCAATTAAATGGCGCTAAGTTTGAAAATTTATTCATCCTGTTATGTGTAATTTACTTTAATTAAGTTAATTTTTAATTAATAAATTGATTTTTAAAAAAAAGACATTAAAATATTTTCAAATTAATCAAAATTAATATTTTTCACAGTAAATATATATGAAATATCACAAAATGACAAAACTGCAAATGTTACCAACCCAACATTTTGAAAATGTTTATCGACAGGTATACTCATTTTGAGCAACTTGAAGTTAGTAATTTGTTCAAATTGAGTAGTACTCAAAATGAGATGCAACAAAAATGAGACCAAGTTTTTTCTGTGAAAACACTGACGTCTAAAAGGGTTGAAGTCGATGGGCACAATGGGTGGCCCAAGTAAAAAAATCTGCATAAAGTCTGCAGACATTCCGCAGACTTTGAGCAGAATCCTGTCTGCAGACAGTATGCTGAAAGTCTGCAGATATTCTGTTGTAATTCTGGTCATTTAAAAGACTATAAACAACAATTATTTATTTAAAACTAGTAGATTTATGATTATCCTGCACAGAAAATTAACAATTTAAGATGTTGATGCCCTACTGGAAGTAAAAAGATAGAAAGAGATAGAATTTTAGGGATAGAAAGAGATAAAGTTTTTTCTATCCCTTTGAAATAGCTACTTTGCATACCCGAAATATTATACCTTTTTATCTCCAAATTTCTATCTCTTTTTATACTCTATTATCCCCTATCTATCTATTTTTATACCTATGTACTTTTATCTCTTTTTATTTCTCTTTGCTGCAAATTTTTATCCTTTTTTAAAAAATAAAGAATTAATTAATCAATATTATTAACAATATTAAAGACTTTATAAAGTATTACAATTTCAATTGAATTTATTTAAAAAAAATATTTTTAGAGTTTTCGTATTTCTATTTATTACCTATTTTTAACAAATCAAGTTATTTATTTATTTGTTATGAAATTATTATTTATTGTTTAAATCTATATTTCATTTCACGTTATTAACCAACATTATACACATAACATTTAAAACCAAATTTGAAAAATCTCGCACGCAGAAGGGCTCGAACCCTGAACCTTAGGGACGCAAGTCGAATACACATGTCACTCAGCCACGCTAGCTTGAAAGATATTTTTCTTGAACTACCTTTTAAATTTTTAGACTGTATTGATCTCTTTTTATCTCTTACTCTATCACTCTTTATCTTTCAGTTGATCTCCTTTTTAAAGTTTTAATTTATCTTTATTTATCATGAAATCGTCACATTCAAAAGCGTATAAAAAGTTTTTGGGGATTGAAAAAGGATTCAATGGGATATAATGAAGGTTATTGAAAAAGATTAAGAAAAAACAAAACAAGTTGTTCATTTTATGACCATTAAGCTTCCTCAATATATAAAAATTGCGGTTTTGCAAACTTTTGAAAAATTATGTACAAAAGGGTTCGTCCAGAAGATTGGTTAAAAATAAAATTATATAAATCATTTATAAGTTGTTGTATAAATATTTGGTGAAATTTACACTTTCATTTGCCAATTGCTTCTATTTTATGATAGAATAATCATTTCAAAATATTAATATTAATATTAAATTAATTATGAAAAAAATACCAAATTTGAATTTTTTGTGAAAAAGAAAAATATTTATTAATTTTATAAATTTTGATAAAATATATACTTTGTATACATCAATCGATTCGTTTTCTTGCCAGGAATGTAATTTTGAGAATAATTAATAAAAATATTAACAAATAAAAAAATTATTTCAGAAAATACAAAAAAAAAAATTTTCTGAATTTTAAAAAAATTGTATAAAAAAAAATTTTGTACATATTTTTGAAAATCCTTGTGTCAGATTTCAGGTATTAATGACTGCAATAAACCTGCAAAATTTCAGGACAATCCATCAAAATTTGTCTGAGATAATTTGTACACAATTTTTGTGACATACACACACACACACATACACACATACACACATACATACACACACACATACATCTGGTCATTTGCTCATAATTGAATATACATATGTTCTAGTTGAAAATGAGTCCATATAACCTTGTTTTGAAAAATTGAAAATCGTCACCAATGCAAAGCTTCCTCATGAGGAAGCAAAATGAGATTTAAATAGGGATAGAAAGGGAAAGAAGTGAATAGTAAGAGGATAAAAGGCGATAAAGTAAGGGTTATTAAAAGAGAATGAATAAAAAGGAAAGATAGAAAGAGATTAAGGGGAATAAAAAAGGGATAGCCTGGGATAAAAACAAGATTATTAAAAGAGAAAAGTATATTCTTAGATGAAATTAGGGATAGAAAGAGATAGGTGTGGATATTGAAAGTATTAACAGAGATGAAATAAAGGTTATTGAAAAAGATTTATACAGAAGAAGAGATAAAAAGTGATTAAAGTGATAAAGTGGGGATAGACTAAGATAGAGGAACTTTATCTCTTTCTATCTCAGAGATAAAAAAATATTCAAAGAGATAGGATTTCTATCCCTTTACTTCCAGCAGGGTGTTTAAGCGATGTCTTGAAACACACTCTCACAACAAAAGGATATCCTAGGCAATATCCTAGAGACTGTCGGTTTGGATATCCTAGGCACATCTTTAGGATTTCTAAGGATATGCATAATATATCCTCTGGACATACAAAAAATATACTAAGAACATCTCTAGGATACCCAATGACATCCTTGCATCAATCCTAAGCTATCCTTAGAATATCATCTCGATGCACATAAAGTAACTCTAGAAATTAAGATACTTATTCAATAAATTGAATAAGTTATTAAAAAAGTCACTAAATATCTATAATATATTCAAAATATAAATAAAAAATGTTGATATTTTTTCACATTGAGTCTGAACGTTCTAGAAATATTCTTAGGACATTCTAGAGATATTTTTATAATATCCTGAGGATATCCTGGAGATATCGTCATGATAACCTGAGGATATCCTAGGACGTCCTAGGGATATCCTTAAAATATCATACAAATCGTCGGTTTGGATATCCCGTGGATAACCTTTGCATATACTAGGATATCATATGGACTTTGGTATATCATACTTTTACTTAGGACATCCTAAGAATATCCTTTTGTTGTGAGGGTCTGTTTCAAGACATCGATTTAACATCAACATCATAAATTGTTCATTTTTCTGTGCAGGATAATCATAAATCTATTAGTTTTCAATAAATAATTGTTGTTTATAGTACTTTAAACGACCAGAATTATAACAGAATACCTGCAGACTTTCAGCATACTGTCTGCAGACAGGAGTCTGATTAAAGTCTGTGGAATGTCTGCAGACTTTCTGCAGATTTTTTTACTTGGGGGGGAAGAAACAACATGAATCCCATGAGCGCGACAGTATTCGATAACTAACAGTGCGCGGTGAGATTCGTGATCATCAAGAAACATGAGAATAGGATTCTCGACGGTACATCTTGTAAAAGTTTAAAATATTTTTTTAAATTCTAAAAAAGCCCAGCATTACTCCAACCAGATGGATTTGCACCACCGACGCAACCAACAGGACCTCTATTAAGAAAATATTGATGAAAGCTGGCTCAAACAAAGACGAAAAACGAAGGAGCTTGCATTCCGGTAGCCGATACGGCTTGGATGAGAGTCACAAGTTGTCCTCGTTCTCCTGACGTAATTTGACCGATTTGTTTTTGACCACATCGAGACAATACACGTACCGTTTTGAGTACAGTAGTTACACCTGTCTCATCGACGTTCCAAATGTTATTTGGAGAAACTTTTATTTCGTCCATAACTTTAATATAATTAGCGAAGAACGCTGCTACATTTGTTCAGTTGAACGCACTCACACGGGCCAAACTCATGGCTTCTGGTTTCCTTAGCGACAACTTAGGATGCTGTTTCAAGAATGAACGTAACCATTCTAAACCGGGCAGACTGCTGATCGTTCCAAGCATTCGGATAAATGATTTTTAAGTTTTTTAGCAAATTCGTATGCTAGTAAACGAGCTTGCTTTGCGGTTATTCCAAAGTAGATGTCGGATAAATGTACACAGAAAAAAAGTCTTAAATCTGAGTAGGACTACTTTTAAAATCAGGCTTAATTTTAGTTTATAAAAGCATTCTAGCCTTATAACCAACTTAAACAAATTTCAAAGACACTTTAATCTTAACCCTTTAAGGACCAAATGTACAAAAATTTTATCCGAACTTTGGGAGAAATTTTTAGTATGAAAACGGATTGCTAAAAATTTTGCAATAGACATTTCTTAAAGCTCAAAAACCGCTCTTTCGAATGCTGCAATAAAAAATATTTAAAATTTATAAATAAATAAATTTCATACAGTTATTTAAAAAAAACACAATTTTTTAAAGATGTTTTTTTTGAAAATCAAATTTTTTATTATTTATGGCGAAGGAATACGTCTCAAAGGTAAAAATATCGCGTCAAAAATGTCTTACCTAAAATGTTGTAAAAGAAAAATTAAAAAAAAAAACAAAATAACGGATCAAAAATGTCGTTCAAAGTTGACTTTTTAATAAATAATATACAGCAAGTGCACATTTTTTTAAAAACCTTACATATTCGCTTGCAACTGGTTACTCGGGGGTTTTTGGGGTCGCTGATTACGAATATTATAATAGTTTTTAAAAATTCAAAATGGCAAATCCAATATGGCGCACATTTTTTTCAAAATTTTATCGGATTCGCTTGAAACTGGTTACTCGGGGTTTTTTAAGGTCGCTGATTACAAATATGATAATAGTTTTCAAAAATTTAAAATGGCGAATCCAATATGTCGGACACTTTTTCAAAACTTCATTGGATTCGCTTAAAATTGGTTACTTGAGGGTTTTTGGGGTCGCTGATTACGAATATGGTAATAGTTTTTAAAAATTCAAAATAGCGAATCCAATATGGTGGACACTTTTTTTAAAATTTTATCGGATTCGCTTGAAACTGGTTACTCGGGGGTTTTTAAGGTCGCTGATTACGAATATGATAATAGTTTTCAAAAATTCAAAATGGCGAATGCAATATGGCGGACACTTTTTTAAAACTTCATCGGATTCACTTGAAACTAATTACTCGGGGGTTCTTGGGGTCTCTAATTACGAATATGATAGTAGTTTTCAAAAATTTAAAATAGCGATTCAATATAGCGGATACTTTTTCTAAAACTTCATCGGATTCACTTGAAACTAATTACTCGGGTGTTCTTGGGTACTCTAATTACGAATATGATAGTAGTTTTTAAAAAATAAAAATTTCGGAGCATATACATTATTCAGGTTAGAAATTATAAAAATTTAAACGAATTCAATATGGCGGATTCTTTTTTTAAAACTTCATCGGATTTAAACAATCGATGTAAATAACTGGAATACATTTTTTTAAAAGTAAAATTGTATAAACAATTGTTTAAAAAAAACTAACACTTTATCTTTATTTTTATAAATGATATTCATTTGCTAATTAATTTTTATTAATAATTATTTATAAAACGTCAATTTATCCAAAATATTTCATATTGGACTTGTTGGATTCGGATTTTGTAATGTTTTACAGTAGTAACTTCAGAATTGCGTTAACTTTATTTTGTTGTAAAATATTTCAATTTTTATTAATTAATTAATAAATTAATTAATCAATAATTCGAAAAAAAAGTAATTTTTTTTGTTTTAGATATTGAAAGTACACATCTTAAGCTTTATTTTGGTACAAAAAAAAGAAAAAAAGGGTCTTTTTTGAAAAAAATAGAAAAAAATTGTATACCAAAAATATATAGGTAAAATTTTTTTTTTACTTTATTGTATAGAAGCTACGATTTTTTAGAAAACTCACTGTTCATACTTATTCAAAATCTTCAACCCCCTTCCCCTCTCTACAATTTTTTATAAAATCTTATATTACTTGGTGGTTAATTAGTCATACATATTACTAAATACTGTAAAAATATTAGCCCGATTATACAACTTGCAATTTTGACTTTGGTACACTCGAGAAAATTTGCCCCTTAAACATAATTAATCTTTAATTATGAGGCTTCAAAGGCAGAAAAAACTAGATAATAACAAAGAACAGTTCCTATTAGTATTATTATTATAACAAAGAAATAGTTATGATTAGTATTATTATTATTAAGTTTAATATTACTATTATATTTTACACAAATTATTTGAAAGCAAAAAACGGTTTTAATTTTTAAACTTGTAATCAGAGATCTCAAAAACCCCGAGTAATCAGTTTTAAGCGAATCCGATGAAGTTTTTAAAAAAGTCTCTGTCATATTGGATTCGCCATTTTGAATTTTTGAAAACTATTATCATATTTGTAATTAGCGACCTTAAAAACCCCCGAGTAACCAGTTTCAAGCGAATCTGTGAGGTTTTTAAAAAATTGTGCACTTGCTGAATATTATTTATTAAAAAGTCAACTTTGAACGCCATTTTTGATCCGCCATTTTGTTTTTTTAAATTTTTATTTTACAACATTTTAGGTTAGACATTTTTGACGCGATATTTTTACCTTTGAGACGTATTCCTTCGCCATAAATAATAAAAAAATTTGATTTTCAAAAAAACATCTTTAAAAAATTGTTTTTTTAAATAACTGTATGTAATTTATTTATTTATAAATTTTCAATATTTTTTATTGCAGCATTCGAAAGAGCAGTTCCTGTGCTTTAAGAGATGTCTATTGCAAAATTTTTAGCAGTCCGTTTTCATACTAAAAATTTCTCCTAAAGTTCGGATAAAATTTTTGTACATTTGGTCCTTAAAGGGTTAATGCAATATATTTTTTTGACTTAATTTTATATATATAAGTCTTGAATTTAGTCTTACAGATACTAGTAAAAATATTAAGAACTTAGAAATAAAATAAAGACGAACTGTAGGCTAGTTTTAAGTCCTTTAGCGTCTTGTTTTCTGAGGCTCTTCCCAGAATGGATTGACGCAGACGTGACGCAAGGCTGATGCGTGCGTTGGTTCTCACGCAAGGAAAGTAGTGTTGCCAACTACTAATAACAATTCTCGCTACAGAACATTTACAAAAATTATAATTAGTTAATTATTAACTAAAAATAACTAAAAAAATAGTCAAATTTATTTATTAAATTAGTTGTCTTAAATATTGAGTTATGTGTAAATAAACTGTAAAAGAGTTAAACAAAAAATTAAATATTTATTTACTAATTTTTTTTTTACTTTAACTGTTATAAATATGTGAATTGAATAAAATGTATTTTCAATAATTACAAAGAATAATAAATAATTATTATTCTTTGTAAAGAATTATTATTAATTAAGAATTAATAAGAATAATTAAGAATTATTATTTACTAAGAATTATTATTAAGAATTATTATTCTTTTTAATTTAAAAAATGTACTTATTTTAATTTTAAAAAAATTTAATTTTACTGCATTAAAAAATTAAAAAATAAACACAAAAATCTTAATAAAACATAAATTTTAGGTTAAATTACATGCAATATGTTATTTAAAAGAATGATGTACGATTCTACACAGGGGTTGAAAAATGACATGAAAATAAAAAATAAAATAAATAACATGTTTGATTAATACGTTAGTTAGCTGGCCATACTTTCTAGCGTTGAGGATGGTAAAATTACAATAAATGTATAGCTATAATCTTAATACAAACAGAAACTTAACCTTACATGTAATTATGATATATTTAGCATAGCATCAAGGCTGTTCTAGGTATTAACACCGAGTTAACAATAGTTCAATCATGACTAACGTTTATTAACATTTAGTTTAAACTATCCAATCAGGATTAAATCGGTGTTAACACCGAGTGAACATCAAAAACATCTCAAGTTAACGGAAAATACAACCTCAAAATTGAGTTTGTATACCTAATATTGGTGATAGAATAAAAAGCAATTTTTTAAGTCTCTTTATCGCTCACATCTTTTGGTTGAATGTGAATTTGAAATAAATCTTTAGGTAGTTCTTTAAAATTCAATAATAGCTAGTAACATAATATTAGCATAATAATTATTATAGATTGATTTTTAGACAATATCATTGATTTTAGATGTAATTTTTTTATAAGATCTTTTAATTTTTTTATATAAGATACTATTTTTGTCTTTCACAATAATTTATTATATTTAATTATTCAGCTTCTGAGGTGCGATATTGGATACTTCTCCGATATTTACCTTAAAACAAAATTTAGAATACTTAAAATAAATTAAACAAACAGTTATATTTAATTTTGTACATTTTATGGGCTGAGAATTTTTACAAAAATTAGACAATTTAATTTAAAAAAAAATTGTAACATAATTGATATGTCGAAGAAATTTATTAAAGGTATTGGTCATATAATTGCTTTAATAGAAAATTTTAACAAGATTTTTAAAATTAATTTTCAAAATTGTTTATAATGTGCCAAAAATATTTTTTTTCTATTTTGTATCGAAAAAAACAGATACGTATTTTTTTATTTTTGTTTAATTGTCCAAATTTTCGAGTTATGAATTTTCGAAGTTTTGTAACTTATAAGTCCAAAAATATTAAGTTTAGGAAAAAAGTTGTCAGAGAATGAAAGTTTTAGTTTTCTTTCGACTTTTAAAAAATGTAAAAAAAATTTTTTTTTTAATTTTTTATTTTGAAAATTTTTTTTTATAAACAAATTAATTTTTTTAACTTGAGGCCGGATTTGTTTTTATTTATTTATCTGGAACCGATGTCTCAAATCATTAAAATCATGCGAATAAAAATCATAATGTATATTAAGCTGTCGTGCAATAAATCGCAGATATCTTTAATATACGTTCAAATCGTAAAATCTGACAGTCCCGATAAGTTGACCAAATTTTCGAGAGAAAATGCATAATTGGCATTATTAAAGAATAATAAATTGGCATTATTAAAGAATAATACAGGACCCTAAGTGTATTCAAGTTTTTAAAATTTGAAGAATTTCTAGTTATGAAACCAAGAGTTCGAACCGCATTACTAATTGATTCATCAAAATGATAACTAAAATTAAGTTGACAATCTAGGATCAATCCCAAGTCACGAACCCTGTCCACTCTCACAAACATTGAATCACCAAACTTATACTGATGATTAATTACTGTTTGACGTCTTGAAAATGATATTACACTACACTTTTTAAGATTTAGAAATAATTGATTTTCAATTGACCACTGAAGTAGACTGTCAAGATCAGCCTGAATATTTTCAAAGTCATCTGAACTATTTATTTTACTATAAATTTTAAAATCATCAGCAAATAGTAAGGAAAAAACATGCTTGAATTTCAAAGGTATATCATTAATATAATAAACATACAAAATTGGACCAAGGTTCGATCCTTATGGAACACCTGGATTTAGGGCAGAACTCCTCTGAGAAATCATAACTAACTCTAACAGTTAAGACCCTGCTGCTAAGATAGCTTTTCATCCACATAAGCAAATCTGAAATGGTGTCATGAACGATGCTCTCAAATATTTTAGGTATAGCGCTAAAAAGAGTAATAGGTCTATAATTAACTGCAGCGTTCATATCACCATTTTTGAAAACTAGAACCACAATACCCTTCTTCCATTCAAATAGAAAAGTTCCACTCTTCAATGATTTATTAAAAAGTATGTAAAGTCAAGTAAGAAAAGAAGAGCAACACCACCTCAAGAGTGATGGTGGGATGTCATCAGGTCCAGGTCCCTTAGTAACATCAAGATTTCTAAGTTTACAAAAATAGTTTTTTCATCTATTTCAAATGAGGATATAAAAAACCACTATCTGTTAAATCATCCAAATTAGTTGCATTCGGTACATTATTATCAATATAAACTAAATTAAAATGTGTTCTGAGTAAATTCACTATGTCCCTATTATTAGTTGCAGTTATGCCGCAATGTGAAACTACGTTAGATATTCTAGACTCTTTTCGCTGAGAATTCATACAATTCCAAAACTTTTCTGGTTCTGTTAATAGAGTTGATTCGATTCGAGTGATATAGTCCTTATGACAATATTTAGAAAGGCGTTTATAATGTGATCGTAAATTCGAAAACTGATTTTAATCATGTTGACTTTTTGAACGTTTATATTTTAAATGTGCTAATTTCTTTAAGAAAGTTAATCTTTTTAATTCTTGATTAAACCAAATAGGATATTTTGAGATACGTATTACCTTAACAGGAACAAAAAAATCAAATGCCGCATAAATATATTCAAAAAAAATTTCTACTGACTCATCAATTGTAGGGGTATCAAGTACTATATTCTAATCAATATTATTCAAAAAAGAAGAAAGACAGATATATTTGCCTTTTTAAAATCATATCTATAGTGATATTCAGAAGAGTCATTTGTTGTCAAATATTTAACATAGTGTAATGAAAGCAATAAAGGATGATGATAAACATCAACAGGTAGTAATGGCTCATCTGATAATGATAATGTATAATTATGAGTATTTAGTAATACTAAATCAAGTAGCGAACCAAAAACATTGTGAAAATTATTAATTTGATTAAAACCTAAGAAATCAATTGTATCCGACACCATGTTAATATTTTTTCTATGAGCACGAGAACACCCCTACTTTGGTGAACATGTACAAGCATCAATATAATTACAATTCCATATCACATAAGGCATATTAAAATCACCAAGTATAGAAATTATCGCATCAGAGAAAGAACTCGAAATATATTCTAACACTTGACACACTCTTACATACAGGTCCATAGTAGCATTTGGCGGAATATAAAATCAACCTATTATATATGTAATAGAGTGAAAAGTAAATTTTATAAAAATATGCTCTATATTTGTGATCATAGTTGAGATAATTAAAGCACGTAATAAACACGAAGTAGCAATCAACACCCCCCTCCACGCAAACTATCACTAGAATTTGTACATCTATCTGAGCGAAAAACATTATAATTCTGAAAACCGAGTTACATTGTATTAAAAATTTCATTTAACCACGTCTTAGTGAAAACAATAATATCATAATCAATCAAAGGAATAGATTGTGTTAACTGTGTAAGTTTGGTTCTTACGCCCCTGACGTTTTGATAATAGATTGAAAGATCAGATGGTAGGTGGAGAGAAGTATCGGTTGCGCGCGCATCTTGCTCACATGAACTTGGAGTGGTTATGTTTAAGTGTCCGTGCTCGTATGCTGGTTGTGAACAGGTGTTGTCGTCACTGATGTTATGGTCAAAATCTCGTTCCAATAAACAATCCTCAGGTTTTGTTCTCCATTTTTGTGTCCATTTTCTAATTGCTCTTTCAATACTTTCAGTTCCTCTAATTGATCTGTGCCTTGTCTCGCCGAATCCAGAGATTCTCTATTTCCAACGGAGAGTCTGTCATTATCTTTGCTGCAACAAATGCTTGAAACAAAAAATTGCCATGTGCTTCCGATTGACAGACAATCCGCAGTGGTCTCAACCTTTGCTGATTCTGTGGAGGTTTACCAATTCTATAAGTCTTTATGTTCTCAAGGGAAGCCGATTTAATTTTCAATGATAATAATATTTGTGCAACTACATGTTTGTCAGAGTCAGAGTTGCGATTAATGTTCTCGCCAAGTTCAAATAAAATTAAATTATTTTTACGTTTAAATCGCTCAGAGACTTCAACAATACACTTTTGCATTATTGTACCAGTATCAACATTTTGACTACCAATTAAACTAGTTACAGTACCTTCTATGCTGTTGACTCTGTCAGTTAAATCCTCGACCCTTGTTTCATTAATTGTAATTCTAGTAATAGCACCCTCTAGTTTTGAGGTTACGTCATTTAATTTATTTGATAATAATGATAATTGCGGACTAAGGGCAGCAGTCATATTAGTAACAATATTTTTTATATCTATCGGTGTTAAAGTAGAGTCAGCAGATACATTCGAGCCAGCAGAAGTAGATTGCAATTGTAAGTCGATAATAGGAGAGGAAGTGCGTGGTCTGCAACACTTTGTGAATGAATCGTCATCAACAGTGAGCTGCACAAGCCGGATGATACAGGGTACCACAGCCCGGGCACGGTATCGAGTCTCTTTTAACCATTTTTTTGCATCCTGGGCAGGTCTTATTAACAGACAATGACATCATTGTTGATACCTAACTTCTCTTTCACTTAACACCCAAAATCCTAAAATCCTGTTTGGTAATCAGAATTACCAAACACACAATGTTAACCGAGGTAAACAACTTTAACAAGTTCAACAGTGAAAACAGTTCATGTACACAACTATTGACAACTGCTCTACTCAAAATCTCACGTTTAATACGTAGTATAGTATATATTTATATGAAAATAAAAAGAAATTAAATTATCCAAAACATTATTCTTGCTCTTTTATTTTGTCTTTAATCATTTTGTCTAAAATAAAAAAAGCGGTTTTCCTGTATTTTCGGGAATTTTTCGCCATTCCTCACGAATGACAAGAATGCAATTATTTGACAATGAACTACTATGGTGAAGTAGTGCAGTTAATTGAGATTCTTCTGTTTCCTTAATTGATGATTCTTCTTCATCCTCAATGAGTATTTCTGAAAAATTATTAAAATCAGACAATTTTTGTTATATATATTATTTTCGTGCGTTAATTTAATGTATAATAATAATTAAAATATTAAAAAAAATTTGAAAAAAATATTAAGAATAATTTTTGGTTTTAAGATAAGAACAAAAATGGGCAAAATAACTTGTTAATAAATGCTTAATTTTGTATAAAATTCAGTCGCATAAAAAAATATTTATTTTTATATTAAAGGTGTAAGAAGTTAACAATCTCTCCGAATCCATTTCTCACTAATAAACATAAATTGATTTGAAGAGATTGTTAACTTCTTCCACCTTTAATATAATTAATACCAAATTATAAATCTCTTTGATTTAATTATTTATTCTTATGTTATGTGACTTGACAAATTTTAATCCATATATAAAAAAATGAAGTCAATTTTTTTATATATTTTATTTGTTTGAAGACATTAGTCTATACAAAGGAGTTTCGACGAATAATCATTATCTTTGATTTACTTATGTGTTATTGCTTTTATAAAAGAGTAAATTTTCTTTACAGTCTCACACTGTGGGTTACACAATATTTCGAGTAGAGCATTCTTTTCAATTTCGTCCTCAAAATTACCGAGACAATTATCACAAATCTCCTCAGTTCTTAAGTCAAGTAGTTTTTTGTTAATTATTATCCTAATTTGGTATCTGTTTTATACTCTTATTTGGGATATTACACTAAGATATTCTAGGGGGAGTTTTAAACACAGATGTTTTTGAAGCCCTTTACATTTCGTTAACCTTCGGAGAACACACCTCTTTTTTAGATCATTTTTCAAAGCTCAACCAATTTTGAACTGTTCATCTGATCAAACTGAAGAATTTTTTTAAATATAGTTTAAACTCTGTGAAATAAGTCTGTATACTTTAAAATCCTTATAAAAATATTAAGCAATAGATAAAAATCTTTTCGTAAAAAGACATGGGATCAAAATGACCCCATGTGTTCTCCGAGGGTTAAGTGAGGTAATACCTGTAATGACCTTGACTCGTTCGTACGGGCTAAGTCCTCGTCGTACAATAATTTTTCATATTCTTTAAACCATATAATTTTGTTTCTCTGTATCGATTCAAAAGTAATATTGCCAAGATCCATTCTTCTATTTAATAATTAAAATATTTTTTGTACCTGCATGTACCAATTGAATCTATATAATTTTATATCTCCCTTTTCTGCAATTTTTTTAATTTTAGAAAACAAATTTTTGGGTTTTGGGAGTTGTCTATTTCTAGAATTTTTTCAATATAGTTTAAAACTAATTTAAAACAGGTTACTGATAATTTGCTAGATCCAGTTTCTATTCTTATAGCATATTCTGGTGTTGAACATGGGAGATTTAAAATTTTTTTGTAGAATGAAGTTTGGATCTTTTCAATTTTTTCCATGTATCTTAAGCCCCATACAAAGATTACATAACTTAATATACTAACAACCAAACTGTCAAACAATTTTTTAATTGGCAGCTAAGAATTCAATTTTATTCTTTTTATAAGTGTAACAGTAGAATTTAGAGCAATATATGTTTTGAAAACAGCTGAGTCTGCGGCCCTTGAAAAAACTGAGGAGTTGGAAAAAGGGATGCCCAGATAAGTGTAATTCGAAACAATCTCTATATTATTTTCTTCTCCATACATAAATAAACAGCATTTTTTATCATGAGCATGACCCCCCTCCTAAAAATCACAATTTTCGTTTTATTAACATTGATTTCAAGTTTATTCAAAAGGCAGTATTTGTGTAAAGCTTTCAGAAATTTTCTCATACTAACAACAGAATCGGATAGGACAGCAATGTCATCTGCATAGGCGAGCAGTGTACATTATTCTACCCTTAAATATTTCTAAAAACACCCTTAAAACAACAATAATTGCAAAAATTGACTCATTTCTGGGTGGTAAATTTATTAATCCAAAAATAAATTACCAAAATATATGTACTATTACTTTATTTTATAATGGTAAAATTTTAACCCCAAACCACCCCTAAAAGGCACCCTGTCTTGCAAATATTAACCCTTATACATAAATATTAATTTTTATAATTTCAATATTTCTTCTAACGACTTGTTCAAAATTAAGCTTTGCGCCTAATGCAGTTTACATTACTCCTATTAAATAAAAGTCAAAACCAACCCTTCCCAACAACCCCCAAAATACGTTAAAAAATGATTTGTTGCTCAAATATTTAAAAAAACTACACTTTAGATATTTTTAAAAAATCGTCATTTTCAATGTTTTACAAAAATTTGAATAACTTCTAAAATATTGAAAGCTTTTTAATGATCTTAGGCTTATTTTAAAGGTCATTTGCTACACTATAAGAATTACTTATAGGCATTAACGTGTAATTTTTTTCTTAGAAAATGCAGATCGTCAAAGTTGGACCAAAAAAATTCAAAAAATTTGGAACAATTTTTCGGTACTAAAAAGTATTCTAGAAAATATATAAAATATAATATGGCGTAGATTTTTCAAGAGAATTTAATAAAAAAATATTTTTGAATTTTAAAAATTATTTTTCTGTTAATAAGATTGTTTTAAATTTTTTGAATTTTTTTGTTCCAAGTCCTGAAAATGATTAATTAAAACTGCTTTCTCAGGTTTTATATTTTTGAGGAAGTAGTTTTTTCAAGTTAGATAAAGTCCTGAAAAGGACTGATTGAATTCGCATCGTCGATTTTATTATTTTGAGGAAGTAGTTTAATTTAATTCAGGGAGAGTCCTGAAAAACAGATGAGGCGTCAGACTAATTTGCAGATACATCTTTAACTCAAGCAGGCAAAATCAATTTAGTTAAGTAACTAATCTTTTTTATGTGAATACCGTGTTTTTTTAGTATCAAACGATCGTCGTATAGATTTTCTCTTGTGTGCAACTTTCACATCCCTTTTTAAGCACCAGCAATAGTCAGCCAGCATATTTTCATCCCAGACACCTTGATACCTTTTTTCCATCTCTTTTATGTCTTGATGAAATCTTTCACCTTGCTCTTCACTGACGTCGCCTAAATTTTCTGGAAAATAGTCAAGGTGAGAATGCAGAAAATGAAGTTTCAAATTCATTAGGCAGCCAATATTTTTATAATTTATTAAGAGATTTTTGACAATAGTTTTGTAGTTACTATCTTTTGTATTGCCCAGGAATTTAGTTGCTAAATCTTTGAAACTTTGCCAAGCAGCCTTTTCTTCAGTCGACATTTTGCTCTCAAAAACTTTGTGTGACAATAGGGATCTTATTTGTGGACCGTTAAAAACGCCTTCTTTTATTTTAGCTTCTGAAAGCTTAGGAAATTTAATAAAAAGATACTTAAAAGCATCACTTTCTCTAACTTTCAATACTTTCACAAACTGCTTTATTCCGCCAAGTTTTATATGCAACGGAGGAAGCAAAACTAAATCAGTTGGTATCAAGCTTTCTCGGATAACATTTTTCTGACCAGGTACCAAAGCTGCTCTTCGAGGCCACTCTTTTCTGATATAATGTTCTTGGCGTGAGCGACTATCCCATTCACACAGGAAGCATGGAAACTTAGTAAAACCCGCTTGTTGTCCTAATAAAATTGTCATAATTTTGAGATCGCCACACAGTTTCCACTTATGATCATCGTACTTTAATTTCTTCAAAACAAGGTCGAGATTTACATATTCTTCTTTCAAATTAATTGAGTGCCCAACAGGAATGGAAGCATAGGTATTACCATTATGCAGTAACACCGCCTTTAAACTTCTCACTGATGAATCAATAAAGAGACGCCAGTCAGAAGCAACATAAGTTATACTTCCAATCTCATTTACTAATCCTTCGACATCATTACAATAAACCAAATCCTCTTCTTTAGTAAAAAATTTCCTGAATGAAACATCTCGATCACGATAAAATGTAACTTTCGTTTTAGGAGCTAAGCATCCTTTCTCTTTTAATCTAGAAGCTAAAAGCTCCGAACTTTCTTTGGAAAGGCCTAAGTCACGAACTAAATCATTTAACTCGTCCTGATTGAAAAAACCTTTCTTCATCTCAGAATCATCTGATTGAAAGCTTAATTCATCTGTAATTTGCTCAGTATTAGTAGAACCTTGTATATTTGTGATAACGCTTTGAATATGTTTTGAGTTATGTTCTTTTTCTTTATTTACAACGGGAAAGGTTACAGATTGTACAGACGGGTACTGTACTGAGTGTTTGCTCTTATTTGTATGCCCTAAAATATCAAAGGAGCAAAAGTAGCAATCAGTTTTATGATTTGAAGGTTTTCGCCAAATCATTGGAGATGAGAATCGTTTGAAATTATAGTCCCTATTTTTCCATTGGCCTAAAAATATGCGACAACTGTTGCAAATGATGTTTGGTGTCCAGGAGTTATTCAAACTTTCACATGAAATACCAAAACATTCAGAATACCTACTCTTACTCAAATCAGAAAAGGATTTTCTGGCCTTTAAAGTAATATACTCTCCACAGACAACACAAAACATATCCTTTTTTTCACAAGAAAACATCTTGAGAAAAAATTTTTTTTCTCCAACGTAAAGATGGAAAATACGCGGATAAAATAATTTCCTGCTGAAATGCAAAAATTAGTCCTGAAAAGAATTGTACAAAATATTTTCTGTAAGAAGAAAGTGGTTTCCTAAGCTAACGGTTACAATGACTGACTTGAATATTTCTGTATCATACAGATATATAGCAGAATTTTTTTTTTCATGCAGAACTAATTTAAAAAAAATATACCTGAAAGAAAAGTAATAATATAATATTATGTTGGATATAATTGATTAACAGAAAACTCTGGTATAGTTAATGTAATCAAGAATAGACAAATGCATAACAGTAGCAGCCAGTAAGTTTTCTGCGCAGAAGCGCAACGTGTTTGCACTTTATCAGACCGACTTAATGAATTTTAGGGCCTGAAGCAAAAATACAATTTTTTTTCTGTAACAAATTTTTTTTAACTCTTAATATTATAATTTTACTATTAATTAAAGTTTAATGTTATAACAATTTTCAAATTAAAATCATATCTTTTTAAAAAATTAAATTAAATTTTTAATATGCATTAGGTCATTTATATTGTTTATTTTTAAAGTTTTCTATATTTACAAAAAACATAATTAATAATATAATTAAAAATATAATTTTACACTATAAGAATTACTCATAGGCATTAACCCTCTGTCTACGCAAGTGACCATTAACGATAAAAAACGACAATTTGGTCATCTTGTGGGGACTATTATGGGAATAACATTTAAAAGCGCTAGAGTTGGGATATTTCAGCGTAGGCAGAGGGTTAAGGTGTAATTTTTTAATTAGAAAATGCAGGCCGTCAAACTTGGACCAAAAAAAATTTAAATCAATATTATTAACAGAAAAATAATTTTTAAAATTCAAAAATATTTTTTTATTAAATTCTCTTGAAAAATCTACGCCATATTATATTTTATATATTTTCTAGAATACTTTTTAGTACCGAAAAATTGTTCCAAATTTTTTGAATTTTTTTGGTCCAACTTTGACGATCTGCATTTTCTAAGAAAAAAATTACACGTTAATGCCTATAAGTAATTCTTATAGTGTAGCAAATGACCTTTAAAATAAGCCTAAGATCATTAAAAAGCTTTCAATATTTTAGAAGTTATTCAAATTTTTGTAAAACATTGAAAATGACGATTTTTTAAAAATATCTAAAGTGTAGTTTTTTTAAATATTTGAGCAACAAATCATTTTTTAACGTATTTTGGGGGTTGTTGGGAAGGGTTGGTTTTGACTTTTATTTAATAGGAGTAATGTAAACTGCATTAGGCGCAAAGCTTAATTTTGAACAAGTCGTTAGAAGAAATATTGAAATTATAAAAATTAATATTTATGTATAAGGGTTAATATTTGCAAGACAGGGTGCTTTTTAGGGGTGGTTTGGGGTTAAAATTTTACCATTATAAAATAAAGTAATAGTACATATATTTTGGTAATTTATTTTTGGATTAATAAATTTACCACCCAGAAATGAGTCAATTTTTGCAATTATTGTTGTTTTAAGGGTGTTTTTAGAAATATTTAAGGGTAGAATAATGTACACAATTTATTTGTACTCAAATCTATTAATTATATACTAAAAATTCGTATTCTGATTGCAACCAACCAAGAAAGAGTTAGTTTTTTACGTAAATTTATGTCAATTTGTTTAAATAATTAAAAAATTGTTGTTAAAAAAAATCCTGACGTGATGGAGACAAACGGACAACGGATTTGGATTCAGCGACCAAAAATGCTTTAGGATTACATACTCCGGTTCCGTGAGAGTAAAAAAAAATTTTTGTGGTCCTGTGTAATGATTCGATTTCCCGAAGGCGTTGGACAAAATAATTTTTAAAGTGGTGTTGGTGGTTTCGCCCCACCAACACTTTTTTCGAAAAAATATAATAACTTCCAAAACATTTAAACAAATTTCAAAAAAACTACACCACTTGGTTCAGAACACTCAAATGAATAAAGAAATTCTATTCTTCTATTAATTTTTACATTATATTAACAATAATTCAATAATCAAGTAAAAAATTTTTTTTTGAAAATTGTTAAAATTTTACATACCGTTAACCGGGGCTATTTTGTGCACCAAATAGCTTTTTTTAATTCAAAGATTTATTTAAATTCAGAATTAAGAGAATAAAGAAAATCAACTTTTGATATATGTTGTGGACATCCTTCTGAAGGTTTTCTATAAATTTTGCAAAGAAAAAAATTTTTTTGTCTTAGTTATAGTCATTGAAAGTCGTGCACACAATAACTCCCGGGATGGGGCTATTTTGTGCATCGAACTTTGTTTTTCTATAATGTTGTGTAAACAATTTTTTTAATCGTTTCTGCTTCATAAAATCTTTTGTGTATATATTTGAGAGTAAATTAAAAAAAGAATGACCTAGTAAAAATTTTTTTGTAGATATATTATACAAAAAATGTAAAATAAAGCACTAAAATTTTGCTAAAATCTGGATTTACTAAAAATTAACAATCTTTCTTTAAATTGTATATTACGCAGATAGTAAATAAAATTTTTTTCTTTTTTAATATATATTTTATAATAATATACTAATATAATTATAAAATGATCGTTTAAACACTTATAAATAACTTTAAAACATCATTTCAATAGGAGCTTTTTTAATGGTTTTGAATGATTTTTTTTAAAAAACTTGAAATAAATATTTTTAAGGTTAAATAGATAACAATTTAATATCTAATATGATTTTCAAGTTATTTTAAGAAAAACGAGAAAATAGTTTTAAAACTAATTTGAGAAACTTATAAATAATAATTAATGTTCATTTTTTGAGGTTACGTTGTGCACCGGTAGAGCTTTTAATCGTTTTAATGATTTTAATTAACGTATTTACAGTTTTTTGAAAGAAAAGTAAGACAAAAATGTATAAAAATGAAAAACAGAATCTTCTTTACTTACTAAATAAAATATTTATGAAAAATATTTGATTTTTTTAAGTGCACAAAATAGCCCCATGGAATCTTGGTTTTTCAGTTTTTTCCACTTTTCTCTTAAAATAATGAATAAAAAGTTATGGCATTACGTATGTATCATCACAACACAATTGAAAACAAATATCTAACACAGTTTATGAGACACATTAAAACTCTAGAAGATCTGGTATAATTTTTCCGAAGTTTCAAAATTTTTTAAACAAATTTTTCGTTTTGAGGAATTTTTTTCTCCTAATTGCCAAAGAATTAAATAATAACATTTAGTGCTCTCTATTGTCATGTAATCAAACTTTCATTTTACAAAATAGCAGATTAAAATAATTCATTTTAATAATTTTTTTCATTAAAAAACTCGCGTGCACAAAATAGCCCCCGGATGCACAAAATAGCCCCAGTTGACGGTACGTCACTGTCATTTGGTAGATATTTTGGTAAACGGCTTGAAACTTCAGACACTAGCGGAGAATGTCTGAACTGTTATTCACATCGAACGATAAGTCGATAAGACGTAAAACACGAAAATAAAAGCGAATTGGTGATTTCGCCCCACTCTACTCTATGTAATATATAAAAGGCAAATTTTCTCAAGTGTACCAATGTCAAAATTGCAAGTTGTTATATCGGGCTAATATTTTCACAATCGTTGCAAATAACTAGAATATATTTTTTTAAAATAGAATTATATAAAAATTTGTTTTAAAAAAAACTAACACTATATCTTTATTCTTATAAATATTTATTTGTAAAACGTCAATTTAATCAAAATACTTCATATTGTAAAATATTTTAATTTTTATTAATTAATTAATTAATAATTCAAAAACAAAAAAAGTCATTTTTTCTTACATCAAAAATGTAAAAATTGAAAAAATGTACTTTAGAAAATGTCAAAAAATATTTGGCCGGCAAGTTTAGTTAAAAAAAAAATTTCAAAAAAATCTTTAATTTTTAAAAGAAGGGTTAATTTTTAATTTTTTGAAAAAAATACTCACCATTTAAAATAGCAGAAAAAACCTACCAAAAACATATAGGTCACAATTTTTTTTCTTTATTATATAAAAGCTACGATTTTTTATAAAACTTACTGTTTATTCTTATCCAAAATCTTCAACCCCCTCCCCCTACAATTTTTTATAAAATTTCATAATTACTTGGTGGTTTTAAGTACTCATTCATAGTTCTAAATACTGTGAAAATATTAGCACGATCTAACAACTTGCAATTTTGACATTGGTGCACTTGAGAAAATTTACCTCTTATATATTACATACATACACATTTTGAGATTCAAAATTGTTTAAAAACAAATTTATAATTGCAAAACTTGATTTTTAAACCTTCCTTTTTTACTAAAAATTTAAAAAAATATTAGAATGCGAAAATTCACGCTTAAAAACGTTTAGTGCACATCTCAGGCGTGTTTACGCGAGATCGATATCTGTGCACCTCGAGACAAAAAATTCGATATTTCGGTTAGTTTTAAAGTCTCCAGGGATTTTGATTTTGCAAAAATTTCTGGAGAAGATAACTTTAATATTAATATTTAATGCCCAGTATTTTTTTCCTAAAATCTTCTGTCATAAAACACTACCTTTATACAAAGTTTCACAAAAATTGAAAGACCCATGACCAACTTTGATTTTTTTGAGAAAACTTGACCCACTTGTAATTTTTATATTTTTTTTTCTTTTCATTGTATAATTTTAACAAATTTTAATCTTTAAATTCCAAACACTTACATTCTTTCAATAATTCTTTAACTATTTTTTTAAAGGAGATGCATTCTTTATCGAACCATGGTTTGGTGATGCCATATTTATATCTATTATTCCTATTACTCATTCCCAAATCTTTCGCGCTATTTTTTATGTTTGAAATCAGATCGTTTTCCATTTTTTCAATAGAAGTATTGTTATTTTTTTTAAATTGACATAGTTGCATTAATTCATGATATTTATTTTTTCTATTATCCTTCTATTTTAAATTCCAAAAATTTTTCGCGAGTTCAACTATTGTGTCCATAGAAATGGTTACTGGAAAATGATCCAATGACGTAATAAGGTCATCAATTCGCAGGTCTACAATGTTATTGATACCATTAATACTTGACCAGAGTAAATCTATTGTCGATTTCCCATTCACGTTAACAAAAGTGTTATTTACTAAACAATCGCTCTTTGATCTTCCATTTATTAGAATAAAGCCATTTCTCTCCATGTTAGTTACCAATTTAACCCCTTTACTATCACATTTAATATCCAAACTACATCTTTCAATTGAAAAATTTTCATGATTTAATATTGATTCATCTGAGATTTGATTAAGATTGCCTTCTCTTTAATTAAAATCACCACCAATGTACATTGGTAAATAGGGGAATTTTGAAGATATTATGTTAATCTGATCGTCTAATAACCTTGAAAAATTTTAAAAATCAGAGCTAGGACTTACATAAATAAAACCTAATATAAATTTAAAACTTCCATTATGAATTTCATCAAAAATACATTCTTCAGATAAAAAAAGACTTTGAGAGACATACTTATTCTTATTGAATGCTATTAGTAAACTGCCTTTCGCTCTGCCTTTTGTAGCCACCTTTGTTGCTCGGCTAAAGATGACGTCATATTCCGGTAGAAATCTCGAAGTAAATATTGCGGGATTTTCGATAAAACCAAGTTTCATTTATACAAACAATATCATTTTCGTTTATTATTGGCAGTAGATCCGTTAAATTCCGCAAGCCGCGAGCGTTCCAGAGTAGTAATCTTCCTTGTGTTGCTACTAGTTATGCCTCTTCTTTATTTTCCATGGTTTCTTTTTGTTTCATTGAGTTTAAATATTTGTCAATTGTACTATTGTTGTTTTATTTTTCAATTTCTTCGGTTTACTTTCAGCAAGTGTTTTAGATCCAATTGGTCTACTTCTTTTTCTACTTGATGTAGATAAGACCGAAGCAGTGGAATGATCAGAATCATCGCTATCATACTTTATGTTCGATGCAGTTGTTTGTCCTGCACGTTGAGTTAACTTCAAAGCCATATCCAAATCATATGATTTATTATATACAATGATATATGTGCCTCTAATAATTGCTATTCTTTAAATAGAAATAATGTCCTTTATGTCATAATTGACCTCTGCCTTACGAACTATTTCATTTATTGTTTCATTCAAATTACCATTTTCTTTTGGTGTATCACATACTTTGAATAATATAATATTATTTGCTCGTTCTTTATTGAATAAAAGTTCTAATTTTTCTAAAAATGAAGTTAATTAAAAATAATTCAATAAATTTATTATTATTTATACAATTTATTTAATTTTTATTATAATATCAGAGAATCCATAAGTCAATAAATTGTCTTAGAAACATTTTTTAGAAACATTTTTTATTCTTGAGTAGAAATTGAGTCTCAAATTGCACTATTAGAATATATTTTTGTTTTTAAATTTTTTTATTTTTTATAATTTTTTATATAATTTGTTTATAAAATGTTAATAAACAAATATATGTTCTTCACGTCCTAACAAAAAAATTAAAATTGTATTCTATTCCTTAAATGTCTCCGAGTGTAAAACCGTTTCGAAAAAAATGAGCCATAATTAGAAAAAAGGTATTAATTAAAACCTGCAGCTATGTAGGGCTTTATATGATGTTAAACTCGCCCCGCGCGCATTGGCATTTTTTCAAAATTGTCTGTAACCTACTTATCGGATTTTTATGGGCTTGGTCTTAAATTAAAGGAAATAAAATTTCTAAGAGATCCCACTAAACCAATTTTTGAATTTGTTTATATTTTTTTGTTACTCAAAGTTAACAATTTACAATATTTTTAGAAAAAATCATGTTTACTTTTTAATTTTTTCATTGCAGATGATTGGAATCAATTTTAATTAGTCTAGCATGACCACCAGACAAATAATAATGTATAATACAATTTATTTAAATTGTTGCAAACAATGTTAATTAACAAATAGATAACTTTGGTTCTTTTTTATAAACAAAATTTTTTTTCAGATATATTTATATTTATTTAAGTAATCTATGTCGATTTTGATAACAAATTATTTTAAATTTAATAATTACTATTGTTATTAACAATCATAAGGATAATAATCTAGTTATCAATAATCAAGTAGAGCTTTACATGACTTTAAACTCGTTCAAATACGAAAAATAATTTTTCTTTTTGCAGAAATAAGCCATTTATTTGTTTAAAAAGTAAATAATTTGTTTACATCAAATGTAATTGTTTATGCTAAGAAATTTTTAAAGTTTTTGAAAGAATAAATATATATATATATATATATATATATATATATATATATATATATATATATATATATTATAAAGACATTTTATGTTTAAAAAATGCCTTAAATGTTTACAAATGTCAAAGAAACTAGATTATTGTTCATATGATTGTTAATAACAATAGTAATAATTAAATTCTAATTAAATTTTCACCAAAATCGACATAGGTTACTTAAATAAATATAAATATATCTGAAAAAAAATTTGTTTATAAAAAAGAACCAAAGTTATCTATTTGTTAATTAACATTGTTTGCAACAATTTAAATAAATTGTATTATACATTATTATTTATCTGGTGGTCATGCTGGACTAATTAAAATTGATTCCAATCATCTGCAATGAAAAAATAAAAAAGTAAACATGATTTTTTCTAGAAATATTGTAAGATGTTAACTTTGAGTAAAAAAAAAATATAAACAATTTTAAATTCAAAAATTGGTTTAGTGGGATCTCTTAGAAATTTTATTTCCTTTAATTTAAGACCAAGCCCATGAAAATCCGATAAAATTTGTAGGTTACAGACAATTTTGAAAAAAATGCCAATGCGCGCGGGTCGAGTTTAACGTCATATAATGCCCTACATAGCTGCAGGTTTTAATTAATAACTTTTTTTTTAATTGAGGCTTATTTTTTTCGAAACGGTTTTACACTCGGAGACATTTAAGGAATAGAATACAATTTTAATTTTTTTGTTAGGACGTGAAGAACATATTTGTTTATTAACATTTTATAAACAAATTATATAAAAAAATTATAAAAAATTAAAAAATTAAAAAGCAAAAAATATATTTAAATAGTGCAATTCAAGACAAAAAAAACCCATATTTTAATTTTAAAATCCGTCAACTAGAACTCGAGAAAAAAATTTGTTAATTTAGCAGTACTAAAAAATTCAATTGATAATAACTTTTACAAAAATTTTTTTTTTGGCTTAATATTTTTAGGGATTCTTCTTAACCATATTAAGAGTAAAAAAATATTTTCGTTTAAAAATAAATTTTTTTAGTTTCAGGTGATCCGTTTGAGAAATTCTGACCCTATTTAAAATATTAATTTAACAGAAAATAATAAAGAAATTTTTTATCAATGAAATTTTAATATTAAGTAAGTTTTGATAAACTTAAAAACCGTTTATGACTACCCTAAAATTGAATGTATTTAGACATAATAAAAAATTTTAAAAAGTTAAAATTACCTTCATCGAATTTGGTAGATTTTTCGCTGCTTGTACCCTTTTTTTCGGCACTGATGTTTGAACGTGTACTAGAAAAGCAGACACATATAATAGATACCAGAATTAAACAAATTTTTATAAACTTTAAAAATAGTTTTTACTTTAAAAATTTGCATTAGAATTTATTATTTAACAAAAATAGTTTTAATTTACAAAGTGTTAAAAAACTTTATTAAAAGTTAAAACTACAATATCATGTTACTAACGTTGGGTGTTTCGAACTACCAACAAGGAACAGCAAATCTTCATAATAAATCCAACTTGAAGAAATTTCCTTTACTGATGATCCTGAAGGAACATATTCTCTAATTTTTTTTGTGCACTTTTAAATTTTTGACTGAGATATGACCATTTGGCCATTAAGTCTGTAACTGGAAATATTTAAATAAAAAAACAAGTATTTAGAATATTAAATTTTGAATAACAATATTTTAATATCATTAAATATAAATTATACTTTGTTTACCTGAAACTTCTTTCGCATTATCCATTAGACTGTGGAAAAAAAGTAACTTTACACACTATCAACCGTGGCTATGAATAATAACAAATTACTTAACTCAAATGAATGACCGATATTTTCTTTGGAAGCGGTACACAATTAAACCATTAAATGTATAAAGACATGATATTCACATCACAATCCGCTTATTCAATAAATGTATACTTCTCGATGGTAGCGCCTATTCTTTTTCGATGCTGAAATAGAAGCTTGTAGCTTCATATCTTGTTTTTCCCCCACTCTTGGTGAATTTCTATACTGACATGTCTGTGTCTGTATCGATGCCGACATTGATTGTAATCAAATGAAGTCTCTAAGTCGGGGCGCATGATTTCAGCTAAATTATTATATTTATAATTGTCATATATCCGAATTTTTAACTTCATAATCATCATTTACTCGAAATTTAGGTGTCTATGATTTGATGTTGACATTATTATAATATTGAGAATTGATATTTGTTATAATTTACTTTCAGTAAAATTTTTATTTTATAGATTTTCTAAGTATTATAAATATAAAACCGCTGCCAAGTTGTACATTTTTATAATTTTGGTGTTCATTTCATGAACACTTTGCTTCCTCATAGAAGTAATAATAATTGAAATATAAGAATTACTTTTTATAAAAGGGTTAAAAATCATTAAATCTTGGTCTAAAAAATGTGTTTTTATATATTCTATAAGATAGTAATAATAGTTTTATAATTACACATAAGTTAATAAACAAGAATGTTGAAATAATGATATTTTCCACAATTCTTGATTTTTCAAATACTCATAATTTCTGCCTAAATCAGGTTCAAATTAGGTCAATCGAAGCGTTTTTTAATGCTCTTCAAGTTGGTAATAATTTGTTGAAGTTACTTTTACATAATTTAAAAAAAATTTTTATAAAAGACTTATTTTTCAAAATTTTAGATTTTTAAAAGTTTAATATCTTTGGTTAATGTGGACGAAAAATGTTTAATTGGAGCTCAAAAGATGCGTCTGAAAAAACTCTACAAAACTAAATACAAAACAAAACTAAACTTCTACATTTTTCAACAAAATTTTCAAAAAAGTCTTATTTTCTAAAATTTTTGATTTTTTAAAGTTTAATATTTCCGGCTAATATGAACGAAAAATATTCAATTAGGGCTCAAAAGATGCGTGTGAAAAAACTCTACAAAACTAAAGAAAAACATTTATAAGTGTCCTAACATTTTTTTAAGTTACGTCCAAAAAACGTTTTTTTACAAAATGAAAAATGCAAAAAAAAATAGTTAAACTTCATGAATCGGGCTGAAAATACTCTCATTTTATGTCCCCCGGGGAGACTTACAATTTAAAAAAAAATTGAGGCCTTTAGCTCTTTCTTATTCTGAGATATTGAGGCAAATGTAATGTTAGTACACACACACACATCGGGACAAATTTTTAAAATCCGTTTTTTGGACGTCGGTGTTCAAAATACGTCGAAATTTTTTTTTATTCATTTAGAACATTTATACGGCGAGTTCCTGTGCATATATAAAGTACTAAAGTATTAGGCATAATAAAAAAAAATTTATAAATATGTCAAAAAATGACAATCCAAAATTTTGCTAATACAAAGCTTCCTTTATGAGGAAGCAATTACAATAAATTTCACACTATGAAATTGTATGTATAATAATTTTTTTAAGTATAATTATTATTTTTTATAATTTCTATGAAATCTAGTTATAAACTAACATAATTTTTAACTTGTAAAATGGAAAGTAATATAATTATTAAAAGTATAATATTTACTTCTTATAATAATTCTGATCGGGTTAAAGCCCAGGTAGTCGGTGCAGACGGCTCCAAGGATTTTAGAGGGAGACAAAGCAAAAATTCTGAGGATGTGGGACTTAGCAGATTCGAAGGAAATGTTTTAGAACAGGTCGATCTGATCCCTAAAATACTGGAAAGTATGTGGCGTGCTTGCAAAAAGCAAAGAAACATTAGCAAGGATGTTCAGGATGGAATGGTGGCATTGGGGAAGGTGCACGAGGTGCTTTGCAGTAACCTGCGTTTCATACCTAAGCCCTTCATTAGCCCAAGCAAACTAAGGTCGAATCCTGAAACTCCTAGATCGATGTCGCACGCCACATCCAGCGAGAGCAAGTCCATCTACCCAAGGAAGCGCCCTAGAGAGTTTAAAGGTCCGGAGACTGATTCTACTGTGACCACTCCCAAGGGCAAGAGGGTTAAGAGCAAAGAGACCATGGCAAACCCTACTGCTATAGAGACGAAGGTGAGTAAGGCTGCTTCGGCCAGGGTTGCTTCTTAATCGGAGGCAACTGTGGAAAATAAGCCTGAAAACGAAAAAGACTTTGAAACCGTCTCCAATAGAAAACGGGAGGCCCGTAAGAGAAAGGCCTTAAATAGAGCGGAGGAGAAGGAGGGACTTCAGAAGCGCCCCCCCCCCCAAAATTAGAACCACAGAGGCAATACAAATTTCGGCTTAGAATCCAGAGACCTACTATGATCTTATAAAACTGGCAACAACTTCGGTAAAGCCAGGTTAATGAGCGCCCTAGGGAAGGAGTAAGCCCGGATGTAAGTCCACAACGAGCGACTCAAAGTGAAAAGAGGATTAAGCGAAAGGATGCTTCACAGCTTAATCCTAAGTCGCTAGTTGAAGCAAAAGGGGCGTCCTCAAATAGTCCTAGTAAGACGTACGCCGATACCGTCTTGAAAGACGGAGCGGACATTGAGGATGGCTTTAAGGTTGTTGGAAAAAGAAAGAAACGGGCTCCAGGAAGAAAGACCCAAGACGAGAAAAAAGAGCTGACGAAGCCCCCTTCGAAACTCAGGTCCACGGAATCTGTGAAGATCACGGCAAGAGACCCAAAGTTTTACGAGGGTATCTTGCCGCTGATAAAAAAAAGGTTAAACCTGAAGATACAGGCACCGTGGTACAGAAAATCAGGAGAACTTTTAAACAGGAAGTTCTCCTGATAGTGAAAAAGGGTGGAGAGACCTTAAAATTTGCAAAAAGTCTGTCCTTGGCCCTGCATGGCAAGGCCGAGGTCATACCTCTAGTAAATAAGAGGTCTCTAGAAATCAAAGACCTGGATGAAGCCACTACAGAGAGTGAGGTGACTTCAGCATTGGAAGAAAAGCTGGGCAAATCCGACCTGCCTATAGAGTGCAAATTACTGCCGCGCTACAGAGGAACTAAGGTTGCTCTAATCCGCTTAGCAGAAGCAGAAAGTGACATTCTGCTTAAACTTGGCCGAATCAAAATCGGCTGGATAAATGATCAAATTCGCGAGCATGTTGAAGTAGCTAGGTGCCAAAAGTGCTTAGCCTACGGACACTCTACCCGAACCTGCAAAGGCCCCGACAGAAGCAAAAACTGTCGGAGATGCGGCGGAGAGGGACACCTCGCGAAGAGCTGTAACGTTAAGCCGAAATGCCTTACTTGCTTGGACCTGGAGAAGCCAGAAACGGATCATGAGTCCGGAAAGAGAGCCTGTTCGGTTTACAGAGAAGAACTGCAAAAGATTAAAAGGGCAAATCCTTAAAATGTTTGCAGGTCAACCTGCATACAAGTAAGGATGCACAGTTGCTCCTAATGCAAACAGCAAGGGAAAATGAGGTCGATATCCTGTTCTGCAGTGAGCAGTATCAAGGAAGCGATCTCGCCCCTTGGTATCAGGATAAGGCGAAGAGAGCCGCTATAAAGCTGTGCAACCCAGAATTGCGGGTTGACAAGTTTCTGGAGACGAGCAGTGGGTTCGTGTGGATAGAGGTAGCTAATATACGTATGTATAGCTGTTACTTCTCACCCAACGACCCACTGACAAACTTCGAAGCCAATATCGAAGACCTAGAAGCGAGCCTCAAAGAATCCAGGCTGGATGTCATCATCACTGGCGATTTTAACGCAAAGTCGCCAGAGTGGGGTGAGACGAGACTCGACAAGAGAGGAATTCGTATTGGAGAAATGATCTCCAGAAACGACTTATTGGCTGTAAACCGAGGCAATACATAGACTTTTAGACGAGGTGCGATCGGATCAATTATAGATCTAACGATCGCGTCGTCTAAACTATTTAGCCGCATAAGCGACTGGCGGGTCTCTGAGGAATATACCGCAAGTGACCACCAGTACATTGAGTTTCTCAGTCTCGATGGGAGACACACGAGGAGGAAAAAGACAGGATGTTCCTAGTCGCAAAACCTCCTTGTGGAATATAAAGAGACTCGACAAGGAAAAGTTCGGCCGGTCCCTAAGAGAAGCCCTTTTAATTGAGGACTTGGGCTGGGTGAAGAGGCAGAGCAGTCTGGATGGGAAGGTACGAGCGGTGAGGAACATGATAGTCACCGCTTGCAATGCGTCTATGCCACGCAAAGGCGCTATTCCCGTAAGAAAATCCTTGCACTGGTGGTCAGAGAAGCTAGCCTCCTTGAGGAAGGAATGCCTCAAAGCAAGAAGGACATATACCCGATCTAAGGGAGATCCCTTGCTGAAAGAGGCTTTTAAGGAGGCGAAAAAGAACCTCAAGAAAAAGATCCGCAAGTCGCGACGCCGTAGCTGGAAGGACCTAATCGAGGAAGTCGATAAGGACCCATGGGGTCTGGCTTTTAAAATCGTTACTAAGAAATTAGTGACGAGGCAAAAGACCCCCGGCCTGGACAATCCCGATTGGGTCAGAAAGATAATAAATTCTTTGTTTCCTCCTGCGGAACCATACCTTAGAAGGGACTGGAGTTTTTGCAAAGTCGAAGAAGAAGAACTCTTCACACTTAGTGAACTGCAAAAAGCAGGCAAAAGATTGAAAACAGGCAAGGCGCCTGGAATCGATGGGATAAGTAACGAGATCCTAAAGTTGGTAATCGACACTTCACCCCAGATTCTGCTTCGATGCTTTAATCTTTGCCTTGAGAGAGGAGAGTTCTTCCGCGACTGGAAGCGACAGAGTTTAGTCCTCCTAAGGAAAGGTGAAAAACCTCTAGATAAGGTTTCATCGTACAGGCCTATATGCCTGTTGGATACGATGGGTAAACTTCTAGAGGATATGGTTCTGCAGAGAATGCAAAGCCACTTGACCGGAGAGAATAGTCTATCCGATCACCAATTTGGTTTCCGTAAAGGCAAGTCCACAGTTGATGCCATCCAGGCAGTTGTGGACATAGCCAAAGCAGGAAAAAACAAGTTGGGACTTGGAAAAAAGAAGAGCTTATGCGCGTTGGTAGCAATTGACATACGCAACGCATTTAATTCCGCAAGATGGAAAGATCTCATCGAGTCGATGAAAAAGAAAAACATGCCGCCCTACTTGTTGCGCATAATGGATAATTATCTTAGCGACAGGTGGGTTATATATGAGGGAGACACCTGCACTCTCAGGGAAGAGATGCAGCGTGGGGCTCCTCAAGGCTCGAGGGTAGGTCCATTTGTATGGAATGTATCTTATGATGATTTTCTGCGAATGGATCTGCCCGAAGGTGCGGTGATCATCGGCTTTGCGGACGACGCGTTGTTCGTGTGCACTGCCGAAAGTGAGGAGGCTCTTGGGACATTGGTTAACGAATGTCTGCGACTTGCAAAAAGCTGGCTGGATACCAGAGGTCTTGAAATGGCCCTGGAAAAGACCGAGGCACTGCTAGTCACAGACAGACGTGGTTATAAGCTTCCACGAATCGTGATAGACGGATTCGAGGTCCAGTGGAGTAAACAAATTAAATATCTTGGTGTGGAGTTGGATGGAAGGTTAAACTTCCACCACCACATGGCTACGGCGTCAAATAAGGCGATCGAGTGTGCGGCTAATCTTTCACGGCTAATGCCAAATGTTGGCGGACCCCGTGAACAAAAACGGAGACTGGTGGCGAGTGTCGCCCACGCTAAAATGCTCTATGCAGCACCAGCGTGGGTCCCATCCCTAAGGAGTAAAAGATGTGTAACCATCTGTGAAAAGGTACTGTCTGCGCAGAGATCGATAACAACGCATATAAGACAGTATCTACGAGTGCTGTGCAGCTCCTTGCAAGTGTCCCGCCAGCAGATCTTTTGGCGAGGGGAAGGGAAGAAATGTTTCTCTTTTCTTAAGAAAGCAGTTCCTTAGATGAGGAAATAAGACCAAGCAAGGGCCTGATCCGCAAAGAAGCGAGGCACAGGCTCATAGAAAGATTGCAGGAAAGATGGGATGGTGAGGAAAAAGGTCGATGGACTTATCGCCTATTACTTGACTCAGGCGTTCACAGGTCACGGGTGTTTTAACTCGTACCTGTGTCGCTTTAAATTACGCGAGGACGAGGTGTGTGCATATTGCCAGTTCACTGAGGACAACGCGGAGCATACCCTCTTCTCATGCAAGAAATGGGACTTGGAGAGGCGGGCCATGTTCGAAGGTGTAAACAGTCAAGTTACACCGGAGAACATGGTATCGCTGATGACCCAGTCAGAAGAGAATTGGCGGCAAGTCGAGAACTTCATAATCTCGGTTATGTCGAGGAAAGATCTCAACGGCCGCCAAAAAAGCGTAATTTAAACAGCTTTTAATTTTGTACGTTTGTTTTTTATTAATTTATTCTGTGATTTATTTGTCCTTATACAATTTTAATTTAATCCGTTTTATGTTTTTAATATTATATACGCGTTTATTTTTTTTCTTTTTTTTATATATCCGTTTGCAATTTTATCTTTTGACTGTTTACACTTAATTAAACATTTTTTTTATTATTGTTGTGCTGTTAATTCCGCTTTTATATTGAAATAGTTTTAAATTTTTAACTATTAACGCAGGATAACCGCAGAGAAAAGCAGAAAGTCGCATTAGCGACAGAGTTGGAGCGCCACCCTCGAAGGCTAAAGTCTTATGACAGTTCCGAGGGAGGGTAAAGGGCTCCAAAAGAAGGGTTACGGGTTTTAGTGGGTCGGGCTGGTAGTAGGTCGCCAGTTTGTTAAATTTATTATAACATTTATTTATTTTTCTTTTTTTTATATTTCCTTTTGTTTTTTATTATACCAACCCCACATAACCTTGGAGTGCGGAATCCAAGGTATCTGTAGGCAGATTTCTTAAAAGTCCCTAAGCAAAAAATAATAATTATAATAATAACAGTATTATTTTTCACATTTTTCAAATAACCGAAATTTAAATCCTCGAATTATTATTTGACATAATTTTAAATTCTTCAAAGTTTTATTTCTTATAATTTTTATTGAACAGAATTATTATTTAATATAATGTTTATTTTATGAATCTTTCAAATATCTTAATTTTTATTTTACTAAATACCTGAATAGCAGAATATTTTACGAATTAACAATAGATTTTCATTGTTTTCGCAGTAAATTTTCATTAAGACGTAGAATATTCTGCGATTTAGGTATTCAGTGGCATAAAAATTAAGATATTTGAAAGATTTATAAAATAAACATTATATTAAATAATAATTCTGTTCAATAAAAATTATGAGAAATAAAACTTTAAATAATTTAAAATTATGTCAAATAATAATTCGAGGATTTAAATTTCGGTTATTTGAAAATGTGAAAAACAGTAATTATTTCAAATAATAATTAGATTTCATACAAATTATAAGAAGTAAATATTATACTTTTAATAACTTTATTACTTTCCATTTCACAAGTTAAAAATTATGTTAATTTATAACTAGATTCTATAGAAATTATAAAAAATAATTATTATACTTAAAAAATGTATAATACATAGAATTTCATAGTGCGAAATTTATTTTAATTTATATTTATAATACTTAGAAAATCTATAAAATAAAAATTTCACTAAAAGTAAATTATAACAAATATCATTTCTCAATATTATAATAATGTCAACATCAAATTATAGAAACCTAAATTTCAAGTAAATGATGATTATGAAGTTAAAAATTCGGATATATGACAATTATAAAAATAATTTGGCTGGAATCATGCGTCTCTTTAAGTCGTGTCGTGTTGTTGTGTTGATAATTTACAATTGGGTTTATTAGTTTTAAGAAAATGAAAAAAAACTTCAAAGAACGGTAATTATGATTTTAACTATAGGTTGATTACAATTACACATTTAAATCCTTGGATATATGATAAAAATACAAATGTAGATGATAAAATGAAAGAAAAACTTAGGTCAGAGATTGACGAAGAGATGAAAAAGAGAGGAATCAATATAGTCAGTAGGTAAAAAAATATTTTACATAATCATATCTAAACGATTTTCTATACAATCTTTAATGTTTTAATATTGCTAAAAATTACTTATGTAATAAATGAAAATTAAATTGTTTTTCATTTAAGGTTCAAATCTTAAAAAATATATTCTGAAAATCATATTATTAACATAACAAAATACAAACTTTTGTTAAAACATTCCGTAGATAGTGCTCAATAAATTTTCACCATAAATTGTATGTTCAATGAAATTTTTTTAAATAAATATTTTCATGTCGTAAAATTATTTTATAAAAAAATAAATTAAAATACAAAAATTTCATGATAAACTCAATTGTGAAATTATTTCATAAAATATTAAATTTGTTATGGTTGGTTATTTTCCAAGTTTTAATATTTGACAAAATTTTGCAATTCATTGCAAAATTAATCAAATATTAATAAACTTTGAAATTTCGTTTAAAGTGTAATTTTTTACACTCACTTCTTGTGTGTGAGGAAATAATAAGTTTTGTTTTTTTATCTCACGTAATATAATTTAATGTATATTATGGTTCTGTGTAATATATTTTTACAATATATTAGATAGAATACCGAATATAACATTAAAGAATATTATAAAAGTAAACTCATTCATTTTTTTAGCTTTAAGTTAGATTTTTGTACCGGAGGTACGGTACAAAGATGACGGTAAAGGCAAACTGGCATGGTGCGTCGCCTTTACGAGAGAGTCGGAAGACACGTCTGACTCGCCCTGTGTCTCCCGCTCGACCAACTCTCGCTCTCGAAACCTCAACCGTACCGCGCTTGCGCGGAACGGGTGGGGGCAACTCACGCGCTGATTGGCTCTTGCCAAGGTAGAAGGGATGTCGCGGATGCGACTCAGCAGAGGAGCATAAATACCGCGCATTTTCCCTTATTCACTCTCTTACCTCGCTAGCCTTCGACGAAGCAACACGTCTCTCAAGCCGAGAGACACCGACGCCTGCGCGGCGTCGCTGACGCCTGCCAACTGTCACTCTGCCGAGTGACGCTCTCCGCCTCTGCCAACGCCGCCACTTAAACAACGACGCCTCGCCTGCCACCTCGCCGCCTGCATACCGTCAACTGCCTGCCGTCCTCTTCAGGGAAAAATATTTGAATAAATATTTTTTTTTGGAATTTGGAAACGACGTCTTATCTCTCTTCCGCTGGCCGCGGAAGTTTCATCGAACCTCACCATTACAACCACCCTGTCCTTTTCAGGACAAACTAGTTCAATACATTGACAATTAGTCCTTTTCAGGGCAAATTGTCAATCTAAATTAATACGTAAGATTACATATGAGTTAACTTGTCCTTTTCAGGATTAGTTAACTCTCGTAAGAGTATTTTGTTTCAAACAAACGCACCATTATTTCTCAGGTCCATCAAGCAACGACAACCGGCTCCAGGGGACAGTACTTAGAACCTTGCTTAGGTTCAAGTGCTCGACACCTGGAGTAGAACGGGTCCTCCTCTTTCGGAACCCTGCTTGGGTTTGAGGCTTCTCTCGCACCTTTGAGCCAGTCACTCACCTCCTCACAGTGACCGGTATCAAATTAAAATAGAAAAATTATCGTAATTTCTACGGAATTAACGAATTGAATGTAATTAAAAATTGTTTAAAATTGCAATCTTTTTACATTGATACAATTATTAAGAAGAGGGTTGTGGACCTAGGACCTTGCAGGTCAACGCCACTAACGCTTGGGTAATCCCTTTACGTTCCCCATAACCACCCCTATATCCGAAGTCCTTTCCACAACAGGAGGACTTCGGCCAGGTTTCTGGTAGCAATAACGGTCTCCCCCAGAAAGAAGTAGCCCGTAATGTGTTCCCGCTCCTTCACAAGTGCAGGGCAGTGACACAAGATGTGTATCGGGGTTTCATATTCCTCTCCACACCTACGGCACTTCGGGTCATCTAGGATCCCCATTTTGTGCCTATGATAGCGCAGATCACCATGGCCAGTTAATAGCCCCGTTATGATCTTTGCCTCTTTTCTATTTAATTTGCGGAATTCCGCTTTCCTCATAGGGTTACTACTACTTCCCATGAGTACCTTGGCTTGTCTACAGCCCTTAGTTACCTGCCATTCCCTTTGGTGTTCCGCAGCTATCCACTGTTTAATTTCCAGTGTCAAGCATTTGTTGGAAACACTAATGGGAGGTTCAGGTCCAATAAGTTGTTTTCTAGCCCCTTCTTTGGCTAGCTCATCCGCCCTATCGTTTCCCGCGAATCCACTGTGACCAGGGATCCACAGGAGGGTAACGCGGTTCGTTTCAGCTAGTTTCTTAAGTGATTCATGACAATCACCGACCAGCCGTGATGTTGATACGTATCTTTGTTGTGACAATTTTTCAAGGCTTCAACAGCACCATAAAATATTGCCACAATTTCGGCTTGTAACACAGTAACAGTGGTCCCTAACTTAAAGGAGTGTCCCACTTGGGAGGTTACATAATAGATTCCTGCACCGACTCCATTCCCGCCTTTTGATCCATCTGTGTACCAGACTTCACCGTCAGCTGGAATACTTGTCAGTCCATTTATCCAATCTTCTCTACTAGGTATATTAATCCTATACTTTTTGTCGAAGAGATACAAAGGGACAGTTCTGTCCCTAATCATACTTAGAAGGGGGATTCTCACCAATTTCTTTGGGAGACGCCATCTGCCCACCTCCCTGCAGCCCACAGGACCACTCAACCGCAGGGAAGCCTTAACCGCCGCTGCTTTAATTGTAAGGTGTAAGGGTTCTAGCCCCAAGAGGGCACCAAGGGCAGCAGTAGGAGTTGTACGCACCGCCCCAGTTATGCCTCTAAGTACCATCCCCCTTACCCTTTCCAATTCTGTTTGTGCTGTTTTTAGCTCAACTCTACCTCACCAGACCACACAAGCATAGGTCAGCCTAGGGAGCAGAATTACTTCATAGATCCACAATAGTTTATCCGGTTTGAGACCCCAGCTACCACCAATGGCCCTTCTACATTGCCAAAGAGCAGCTGTAAGTTTCTTACATTTTTCCTCTAAATGCTTTTTCCAGAGCAGTTTGCTATCCAGGATTACTCCTAGATATTTTGCCTGCTCTGTGTATTTGATCTCTTTTCCGGACAGCGTAAGTGAGCACGAGGCTTTCCACTTGTACCGTCTGGTAAAGATAACCGCTTCCGTTTTCCCCGGATTTACAGATAAACCCACCTTCTCACACCATTTATCTACCAGGTTTAACGCTTTTTGGGCCACTTCGAGTATAACTTCAAGGTGGGGACCGCGAACGATTAACAAAATGTCATCCGCATAACCAATTACATGGTATCCTGCTTCGGTCAGAATTCTCAGTAATTCATCCACTACCAAGGACCAGAGCAAGGGTGAAAGAACACCTCCTTGGGGGCATCCAGAGTTGACTGTCCCTTTCAGGACTGAGTCTCCTTTAGTTGATAAGAGGTTCCTGTTTTTTAACATATGACAGGTCCAATCAACCACTCCTGTAGGAATATTAAAAGCTGTCATAGCTCTTTTTATGGATTCCGGAGAGGCCTGACTAAAAGCTCCTTCTATGTCCATAAAAACACCTACAGCAAAGCCCTGATTCTGCAGTTGCCCATCAATTAGGTCTACTGCTCTAGCCAGAGCTGTTTCCGTAGAGCATCCCGCTCTATACGCATATTGATCCTTTTGTAGCAAGAACCGCTCCAAAATCTCACTGCGAATATATCTATCCACCAACCTTTCAACTAATTTTAGGATAAAGGATGTAAGGCTAATAGGACGGAAATCCTTCGGTGAGGTATAACCGTTCTTGCCCGCTTTAGGTATGAATACAACTTTTGTACCCCTCCACGCTACTGGGACATATCTCAGAGTCAGACTCGCCCTAGCAAGTCTTACCAATGGTCCAACAGCCTCATCTATCGCTCTTTGCAAGAGGACAGGGTAGACGCCATCAGGACCCGGAGACTTGTAAGGGCTGAAAGATTCCGTGGCCCATCTGATCCTCTCGGCAGTCACAATCCTGTTAGCCAACTGCCTCCGAGACCGGTAATCAGCCTGCGGAAGGTTTGTTGGCGGCTCAGGATCGGATCCGCCCTCCCCAGACCTCGAAAAGCCCGGGAAGTGTTCCTGGACCAGGCAAGCCAAGGTTCCATCGTCCGACTCAGAGAAAGTCCCGTCCGGCAACATTAAAGTGCCCAGAATTGCATCAGGGTTCTTAGCGAGCAGCTTATCCAATCTGGCCGCCTCTTTCCCTTTTTCGATGCTAGAGCAGAAAGCATTCCAACTGTCTTGTTTTGCTTTCCTTACTTCATACCTATAGTCGTCTCTCATTTTCGTAAAATCAGACCAACCATTAGTCGTGCGCCTTTTCTTGGCACGCTTAAAGAGTCTCCTGGTTTCTCTTCTGAGATGTTCTAATCTCTCGTTCCACCAGCACACCTCTTTTCCCGAGAATACTTTTGTCGGTTTGCAGCTACTTTCATAAGCTGCCTTAATAGCCTTTGTAAAATCATTGGCCGCCTCATCCAGGGTCTGATAATCTCTTATCTTACCCGGTAAACCAGAAAGTGTCCTTCGAAGTTCTGAGATATAACTAGCCCAATCCGTCCTTCTGGGATTACGAATCCACTTAGTTTCGGATCGGACCGCAGACTCTACCTCGAAGACTATCTGTGAATGATCAGAAAGAGAAGGTTCATTAGAAACTTTCCATCTTCTTACCTTATTTCCAATGCTTTTGGAGCAGAGAGTGATATCAATCACTTCCTGCCTAATCGCATTGCTAAAAGTCGGGGTCGAACCCGTGTTGAGAATATCTAGATTCGTTCCGATTAGATATTCCAGTAGCTCCTGTCCTCTCTGGTTGTCCTTTGAGCTCCCCCACACCGTATGCTGTGAGTTTTCATCGCAGCCCAGCAGCAGAGGAAGTCCCTTTTCCATACAGTAGTCCACCAACCTACGAACTTCAATTGGCGGATTATTTTTATTATCATATGGAAAATATGCCGATCCTACGACCGTCTTACCTATACCCTCCAGGCCAGTTACCACCACCATTAGGTCCCCTGAACACAGATCCAATAGTGGAGTTGCGTTGACACCCTTAGTAAGAATGCACGCTCTGGGTTTGGCAGCTCTGCAGTCCCTGTAACAAACTAGACCAACCCCACCAAGCCCCCTAATGACACCTCTTACTAACCATGGTTCTTGGATTAGTGAGATGCCTGTGTGCAACTTAGCCATGTTCCTCGTCAGTACTGATGAGGCGCCTTTGCTATGATGCAAGTTAATCTGAATAGCGGAGAGTTTGCAAACAGTGAATTATGTTTGCTCTTCTCCCTCCTCTACATTGCTTGTGCCGTCACGATCAGGGACAGTTACCTTAAAGGTTATCCGCCCGAAGAGATAGTAAGGCTTAAATTCGAGGGCCTCTATAGCCCTCGCCTGACTTTCAGGGACTTGAGCGACAAAAAGAAAACTCTTGTCCCCCCTGTTCGCCACCTGAGACCCATCAACATTCAGCAAACGCCAAGTCGATGTCTTCAACGTGGGGTTGAAAGCCTCCAAATGTCGCAAGACCGTCCGCGCGTCCGCCGTTTCTCCCGGGAACCACGCAGTAGCCTTTACCATTCTTTGGAGCATCTCAACCCCACCAATTTTCAACCTCGCTCCCTCCCAGGGCTCATGGTCGGCCACACATTTTGTCAGCCATTCCACAGCCTCCGGGTTGGAAGCGATGAAGATAAAGACTCCTCCTCTGCAAAAGGAAGTCTCAAAACGCGGCCACCTTTCGACCGGCTCCTCACAGGTGAGCGTCACAACGGTCTTCCTAAGAAGTCCAAACTGCTCATCAGTAAGCGCCACATCTGGGTAGCCCTCGCTATAGACCACCGTCGTTAGAGGATTTGTCCTTTGGGCCATTGTTAGCCCAACATTGTACCCCTCTCTCCTGGTACTCTGTTGGACCGACTTTGGCCTTTTTACACCCTCTTTTTTTTCCAGAGGTGATGCATCCTAGCCACTCTTTCTCTTCGACCCAGTAGCAACACCCGAGGAAACCGAGTTGTTTACACCGGCTACTAGCCGTTCTTTCCTTAACCGTTTCTTTTCAGAACCGGTAAGGCGCTTTCTTCTGATTGGGGCCATTTGCACAGCCTCCGAATCTCCTCCCCCACCTAAGACCACATTACCATCAGATCCCGAAGAACCCGAAGGAGCAGCCAAAGAGGAGGGGGGAGACTGACCCACGACTTCAGGGTTCGAGACCGTCACATCCACAACTTCCGAGGAGGTTGTAGACGCAGCCAACGAGACCCCTTTGTCACCCAAATTTAAATTGTTGAATTGATTCTCCCCGTCGTGAGCGACAGATTTGGTAACCCTAGTGCCATTCATCCATCGACACGGCAGAAACATCTTGGATTGGGGGACCGTTTCTTAGTTGGGGCCCCGCAGGCAGTACACCCCTCCGCTTCCAGTGGTGATCATTTCTGAACGCCCAAAGGTTGCTTCCTCACCATTCTTACCCTCTACTCCATGGAGCTGGTCTATTGGGCGGTCCCTCCCTTATGAGGAGCAGGCCGCCGCAAACGACCAACGAGGGAAAGAACGGGGTCCAGAGGTACTCCCCGATTAGGCCTTTAAGCCACCCCACCAGCTGCAAAGTCCTACGATCCCTAGGGGTAGACATTGATACAAACTATTTTTTATCTATTAAAGTATAAGGATTTTTAAAAGTAAATAAAATAATACATTCATATAATAATAAAAAATACATTTTAGATGGCTCAAAGTGCAGATGGAAATCATTAAGGGATAGACTTGTACGGGAACACAAACTACCTAAATCGAATTGGCAGCATTATAAAGATATGCTTTTCATAAGTCTAAACATTAAGCATAGAATTTAAGTTATGTTTTTAAAAATATTTTTTGCTGACAATTGAAATTGGTACTGCACATTGAAAAAAATTCTTGTTTTAATCGTAATCCTCTTATTTCAATCCATATTTTCCTCTAGAATATGGATCAAAAAACTGTCGTCTACTTCAGAGTATTCTTCTAAAAATAAGAGGATATTTTTAAATTAAAAGGAAATTATCCTATTAAAAAATATAGAATAATATGCTAAAGTAGTCCTTTATCTCAATCCTCTTGAAAATAAAGAAAAATATAATATAAAATTTAAGAGGATTTTTGAAGATGAATTTTCCTCTTAATTTAAGAATATTTTTTTCAGTGCAAGTATTGATTATAAATTAGTACCAAAAATAGATTCCTTTAATTAATTTTACGCAATTGATACTTTGAAATTTAGCAGCGGATCAATGAGTACTTCTGATTTGGTAGACGTTTCTTCTTCTTAAGAATCAATTAACATTGCCCTAAATGTCTCTAATACTACACAGATCATCAATGAAGGTATGTTCCTTTGATTATTTCTATGATTAGTACGTATTAATACAATACCAACTTTAAACTTAACTAAGTAGGTATTTAAAAAAATTGTATCTATTTGTTAATATCTCTTTAATATAAAAGGATGAGAAAATTTCACGCAAATTTTGGTTAAAGATACTTTAGGATTTTTAAATTTTTTTAATTAGGAATTCTTACATAATTGATTCTTTATACGAATTTCGTATTAGAATACCTATACGATATTACGTGTGAAATTTGGGAAAAGAAAATTATATTCACAATTCCTACAAAAGTTTATTGGTATCTTGTAACGAATAAATGCACCAAAACGCCGTTCAAAATATGTTAGATATTTTGTGCGAATTCTGAATAAAGTTCTAAACAAATATTGTACGAATTATTTTCATCTAGTATATAAGCTTCCTGGAGTACGAAATAAAAATAATTATATTAACATTTCTTTTATTTTTGTAAGATATGTGTAAATATAATATAAATTTACAGTGTTTTATTAAGTGATAGTTGATAAATAACAATAAAATCTTTTTTCAGTAGAAGATTTTTCACACAAGTACAAATGGTTTGTATACCATATGATGCAAATGAATTGTATTTTAGAAAGATGGAGAACATTTTGAATATTGTTGTTAAAAGCAAAGTAATCATTTTATTATTACTACATTTATATATTAGGTTGGTATCAGTTGGTATCTATCATGAAAATATAAAAGTCACTAAGACTTCTATTTAGTAATTTCAATATGGCGATATTGTTAGGCCACGTTTTTAGTTCAGTACTAAATTTGATCTCGAACTAATCTTTATATACTCACTTTTGTTTTCTTAATAAACTACTTTAATTATTATCATACAGTTATGATTATTCACCCACATATAAATTCCTTCATGTTATGGGCCCAGGAAGCCTAAAGTGTAAGTGAATGTAGATTCATAAAGTGATAAGAAAATTTTGCGAGTGCACTGTATAAAAAAGTGCGGAATAAGAATATTCTGAGACAGTTGAGTTTTAAAAAAATCAGAAGACTATAGTTTAGTGGTTGTTAAAAAAAATACATCGCAAAATGGATAAGAAGAACGGAAAATCATCCGGAATTATCATAGTGAGGTTTAACGGAGAAAATTGGACGCTCTGGAAATTTCAAATAGAGATTACCTTGAAATCAAAAGGTTATTATGGTATTGTTGGTGGAACAATAACAAAACCAGCGACAAACACAACGGAGTGGGAAAATAAAGATGCTAAGGCACAAGAATTGATTGTTTCGAGACTCGACGACAAAACAATTACTCATATTCTAACATGTGAAACTTCGGCAGAGATGTGGACTAAACTGAAAACAATTTATGAACACAAATCCCAAGTAAACACTTACCTTCTACTCCAAAGATTTTTTAATCTTGAATACACCGATGGAAACGCGACACATTTTATATCTCAAATCAAAGGAATTAAAGAAAACTTGAGACAATTAGGAAAAGAAATTAGTGATAAACAAACGATAACCAAGGTCCTAATGTCCCTACCAGAAAGTATGAAGCATTTCATATCAGCATGGGAATCAACATCCAAAGATAAACAAACCCTAACTGATTTAACGTCCATACCCATGCTAGAAGAGGATAGAAACAAATCAGATAACAAAGCAGTGGCACTTGTATCAAAAAGTAATTTCGATAAAATAAAATCTGAAATGAAATGTTTTGAATGTAATAAGAAGGGTCACTTAAAGAAAAATTGCCTTGAGTTAAAACAAAGCAATAATGCAAAATTCTGTAATTATTGTAAGAAAAGTGGCCACTTAATTAAGGATTGTTGGTTTAGGATCAAGTGATCAAGTGTTCATGTCTACTACGAATATAATAAACTCTCCCGAAATCGCAGTGTTAGCGAGTAATGAACAATTAAACGAAATAAGTTGGTGGTTAGACAGTGGTGCGAGTGAGCATATGTGTTTTAATTTAGAACTATTTAAATCAATTCAAAATTTAGTGAATAAAAAACATGTGAAAGTAGGAAATGGTGATCTATTGAAAATACAAGGAACTGGAACAATCGAGATTCTGGCTTGGAATAACAACAGCTGGATAACAACGCAGCTTCACAACGTACTATTCGTCCCTGACCTGGCAATCAACCTCTTTTCTCTAAGCAAAGCATTGAATAAAGGTTATCGAATGCGTTCTGATAAATTAAAGTCTAAGTTATTAAATAAAAAAGAGTAAGTTGCAGTCGTAGCGGAGAGACAAGGTAACCTTTATAGAATGAACTTTAAAGCAATAGTCAAACCTGTCATTAAAAATGTTACAAACTCTTGTTGTAATATTGTCTTTAGTTTTACAGAATGGCACACAAAATTAGCTCATGTCAACTTCGAACAAGTAAAAATTTTACTAAATCAAAATAAGATAAAATTCAAGGATGAACGAGAACCAAAATGTCTAGAATGTTTAAAAGCTAAACAACATAGACTTCCCTTTACGTCAAGTAAATCAAGAGCGATTAAAACATGTGTGCTAATTCATGCAGATTTGTGTGGTCCATTCGAAGTAGAATCCTTGGGCGGTGCAAAATATTTTCTGCTCTTTAAGGACGATCATTCAGATTTTAGACAAGTTTATTTTCTTAAAAACAAATTCGAGGTGAAAAATAAATTCAAACGTTTTATTCCACTAGCTAAAAATATAACCGGCAATCGGATAAAAACTATTTGAACAGATAACGGATTAGAAATGGTCAACGCGGATATTTCTACGGAACTTAACAAATATGGAATTCTACATGAAAGGACCTGCGCGTATACACCTGAGCAGAATAGAGGAGCTGAACGGGAAATGAGAACCATTGTAGAAGCAGCACGAACCATGTTACAAAGCAAAAATTTAGATAAAAAGTTTTGGGCAGAGGCAATTAACTCGGCAGTTTTTATATTAAACCGAGCTGGAAGAAGTCCTCAAGCAAACAAGACTCCTTATCAAATTTGGTTCAATAGAGAATATAATTTAAACTACCTCCTGGAGTTCGGAGACAACGTCGGTGTACACATCCCTAAACAAAAACGTCTTAAGTTAGATCCCAAAAGTGAATTTGGAATCTTCGTTGGATATAGCGAAGAAACAAAAGGATACAGAATTTACTTTCCAAATAAAAAAGGGTCGAATTGCATCGAGATGTCGTGTTGATACCAGAGCCAATAAATATTGAAAAGAAAAATCACCCAGCAGTCACACTGGACAATTCCTTTAGTGAAAAAGAAGAAGAAGACGACGAGAAAGAAGAAGACGACGTGAAAGAAAAAGACGAGGAAGAAGAGGAAGAAAAAGAAGACGAGAAAGAAGAAGACGAGGAAGAAGAAAGTGCCATTTAAAAAGAAAATACGGAGTTGAAAACCAACGAAATGAGTAATGACGGTGATCCATTCGTTGATACTAACGATAATCAAAGTAGTACACCAGTACGAGATAAATAAAGAAATAAATGTGCTCAGTGAAAATAATACATGGGATGAAGTTCCATGGCCTGTTAATAAAAAAGTGAAAAGAAGTAAATGGGTATTTAAAATAAAAGGTGAAAAAAATTTTAAAGCCTGTTTAGTTGCCCGTGGTTTTTAACAGGACTGTGAAATATTATTAATTGCATGTTGACTAAAATGTTATAGCCGATTATTATAGGATTTTGTCCATAGAATCCGAATCTGACCTTGAAAATATTGGATTGGCTCTAGTTTTCAATCAACTTACATTTCAATACGCCAAATAAGCATTTTTTGCATTTTTTGAATGGATGTAAAACCATACACCGAAACAGTAAATTTTTCTGCGTAGGACCAAATTAAAGCTTAAATACTGCTCTTAAATATCCAAAAACAAAAAATTTAATTTATATACAAATTTAACCTTTAATGTCGAATTAGACATACGCTGTTCCATAAACGTAATAAAAATAACATTACTCTTGACCAGGTTAGTCAATTTAAGTAAAAATTAGTCTCCCTGGGGCTTTTTGTCTTCGCTATTTGTAAATCTGGTATGAAATATAAAAAATTAAAAATGGCAGACCAATTTTAAAAAATAGTTTACACCCTTATGATAAAAATATAAAATTAAAAAAAAATTCGCCATATTGAATCCGCCATTTTGAATATTAAAATCTGAATACAGATTTGTAAGCAGCGACCACAAATACCCCCAGAGAGACTAATTTTTACTTAAATTGACTTACTTGGTCAAAAGTAATGTTATTTTTATTACGTTTATGGAACAGCGTATGTCTAATTGGACATTAAAGGTTAAATTTGTATATAAATTAAATTTTTTGTTTTTGGATATTAAAAAGCAGTTTTTAAGCTTCAATTTGGTCCTATGCGGAAAAATTTACTGTTTCGGTGTATGGTTTTACATCCATTCAAAAAATGCAAAAAATGCGTATTTTGCGTATTAAAACGTAAATTGCTTGAAAACTAGAGCCAATCCAATATTTTCAAGGTCAAATTCGGATTCTACGGACGAAATCCTATAAGAATCGGCTTCCATTGGTTGAGCCACAAAATTTTGTTGGCCTGTGTAATGATTTGTATGACATTTATTCTCCGGTAGCAAAATTGTCAACTTTTAGAATTTTTCTAGTGATAGCTAATGTTTTGAGAAAACCTGTTTTCCAGATGGATGTAAGAAGAGCATTTTTGTATGGTGATATAAATGAAGAAGTTTTCATGTCCTTGCCAGGTAAAACAAAATTTAATTCTAAAACTGTATGCAGGCTTAATAAATCAATTTATGGTCTAAAAAAATCGCCTAAATGTTGGAATACAAAATTCGACAATTTGATGAAAAAAGAGAATTTTATCAGATCTAAAAACGACCATTGTTTATATATTAAAAATTCAAAAATTGCTTAAACATTTTTATTAATTTATGTAAATGATTTATTGATCTTGAGTACAGATTCGAAGGAAGTTAATTTAATAAAAAATATATTGAACGAAAATTTCTGCATGAAAGACCTTGGCATAATTAAGAATTATCTGGGTATTGATGTAAACATGAATGTCACTGAAGGTTATACAGAATTAAGTCAAACAAATTACTTAATAGAAACACTCAAAAAATTTGGAATGTATGAATATAAGCCTATGAGTACTCCGATGGATGCTAATTTTAATCAGGAATTAGTAACAAATTGCGAAAATGATCCCAAACTTCAATCTCTAAGTAGACTTTTCGTGAAAAATGAAATTTTAACTCCCTTTAAGGGTGTATTTAGGGCGTTCTGGGGGGTAAAGGAATGGACGAATTTGTTTTTAGTGGTTTTTTCGGTTTTAGCGACCCAAAATACATAAGAATAGACACCCTACTCGACTTTTTTTGAAAACTGAAATGCCAACCCCCTCACTCTCGTGTGGGGGTGTAAAGGGGGTGGTAGCGAGAAAACTAGCAAGTACAAAAATTTTTCATGGTCATATTCGGTTTCAGCGACCCCTAAAACGTAGGAATATAAGGTTCTATCCTCTAGGTCACGAAAAAAAAATTTTTTGTGTGCCTGTGAAATCAACGACTGGTTTTGCTTTTAAGTTGTTCAATTGTTTAGTTTCCTGGACCAGTAAGAAACAACAAAATGTTTCAATCTCTTCCACTGAATCAGAATTTACAGCTTTGAGTTTAGCCGTAACTGAAGCCTGTTGGCTAAAGAAAATTATTAACGATTATGATTTGTTTAAGAAAGATAATTCAGTGATAATTTTTGAAGACAATCCGTCAGAAATTAAAATTGCAAACAACCCCGAAAACAGTAAGCGATTGAAACATGTTGATATAAAATTATATTTTGTCAAAGAGAAAATTATAAATGGTATTGTAAACATAATGTACATAAAAACGGAAAATCAACTCGCTGACGTTTTCACGAAACCCTTGAACAAAATTAAATTCGAAAAGTTCAGAAATGAATTAGGATTGTTTGAAAAATAAAATAATTTAATTGAAGGGGGGGTGTTAAAAGCAAAGTAATCATTTTATGATTACTACATTTGTATATTAGGTTGGTATCAGTTGGTATCTATCATGAAAATATAAAAGTCACTAAGACTTCTATTTAGTAATTTCAATATGGCGATATTGTAAGGCTACGTTTTTAGTTCAGTACTAAATTTGATCTCGAACTAATCTTTATATACTCACTTTTGTTTTCTTAATAAACTACTTTAATTATTATCATACAGTTATAATTATATAAATTTAATTTAATTTAAATTTATATAATTATATATAAATGATTTTCCAACTGTGATGGAGATTGTTGAAGATTCGAATATACCATAAGAAGCGAATGCAAAGGTTAAATCGAAATTTTAAAACAGGAGACATTTCCAAATCGAGTTTCTCAAATTGTCATTGACGATTCTTCCCTGTTTAACACGTTATCAAATTCTTCTCAGGCTGAGTCAAAATCATCTTCTAAAATAATTGTCAAAGATTCAAGCTCATCTTTTTCAAATTCTGCTTCCATAGAATCTGAGCTTGAAATTATGATAATAAAAACATCATGCAAACCAAATTTTGTGGATTCTTATGTGCAATCTTTGATCTTGCCAAACTCTTTTCATGCAGAAAGTCAACGTGAAAGTATGTTGCCAAGGTCACCTCCTTGTAAAAAAATTGACATGGAGTCTACTCTACAATCTCTGGCGTCAATTAACTGTACTAATGCAGAACTTTGTGAAAATAGGAGACCAAAAGTATCTTCTAAGCCAACTATTATTAACTCATATGTGAAATCTTCAACATTGACAAGCTCTTCTTCTACACAAAATCAACATAAAATTACGTGGCCAATATCATCTTCTCGTTAAGGGGGAGTGACACCTTTGACTCGAAAAAAAATCGAATTTTTTTTTCTTTGCTTAAACAATACTTTATAATGTGTAGAATAGAAATTATATCATTAGAGATGATTTTGAAGTTATTTTATGTGAAAAAAATCAAAATCTGTAAAAGGTGTCCAAGAGCGCTTCAAGTGCTTTCAAAACTTTAAACGCGTTTTTCTCGAAATTACGTTTTTCAAAACGGTGGGCAGTCTAGCTAGAACAGTTTTGATCGAATTGACTTCGGACGAATTTTTTTTCAATTGTCATTTACTAATGCTTTCGAGTACGTAGCGGATTTTTTTTTGGTTTCTTTGTTTTTTTTTGGCAACAGATTTTTTGATAAATTTTCGCCCTAAAAATCGACTTTTTACTTCAAACAACTGCCAAATACACAAAAATTAATATTTTTAAAATATCCTACGTACTCGAAAGCTAAATCTATCTCAGATTCAGAAAAACTTTGAATTTTTGATTTAGATTAAACGGTCTAACCGGAATCTTGCCCACCGATTTGCTCTGCAGGGAATGGAGACCAACTTCGGCGCCCTCTATAGGCAACAAATTTAAACTTTTTTAACGCATAAATATATTTTTGTAAACTTAAAAAGTTAACAAATAAATCCCTCAAAACCAAATTTTATTTACTTTATTCCCGTGTCTTAAAAAAATTCATGAAAAACAGGTTCAAAAGAGGCCTCAAAGGTGTCACTCCCCCTGCCCATTTACAAAATGTTAACGGTTCACATATACTATCTTCGACATTAACGAATTCTGCTTGTAATGAACTTCAATATGAAGCTATGGGGTCAAAAGCAAATGATGAAAGCTCAAAACTCAAATTTTTAACAATTTTTAAAAATGGGAAGCAGTATTTACCTACTGTAATTGACAGCGATGATGATGACTTGAATAAAAAACTGCAAATATTAAAGAACGCCAGTATTAGTTCAAAGAAAAAAAATACAATTGTGCCACAATTTAATGACTTTGCTCGTAAGAAATTAAATAATAAAAGTAAAAATCATATTGTTGAAGACGCTATTGTCAGTTGTTCTAGCAAAATAGAAGCGCTTATTGATTTAAATATGAAAGTAACAGAAAAACAACTAAACGAAAATACACTAAAATCAAGTAAACAAATGGTATCAACAGTTTCTGCTGATGGTTTTCTAAACCTTTTGGAAGAAGATTGGCTTACTCTTTCAGTAAAAAAACAAAAAGAATTATTTCCCTTATTGCTCAATGAAATAGAAAGTTTGCAAAAAATGAATTTTTATTGTTATTTACACTTACGCAAAAAGTAAAAAAATATTTGTATGTTTTTATTTCTAATTGACACTAAAACCTTTAAGATAATATTATCAAAGCCTATTATTTTTTTCTAAAATATATTTAAAAGAAAATGATAAAAAATGAATAGTCAAGACTGAGTTTAATATTTCATCTTATTATAAGATGTTAAAATATAATAGTATCTATCGTTAGTGTTATTTCTAATTCATTAATTTTTTTTTGTGATAATGTTCAACATTTTTTTTTTGTTTCTTATTGGGTAGTCTTAACAATCATTTCAGTATATATATTAATAGTTAAGACTGCGTTTAATATTAAGTTTTGTTATATAGAAGGTTAAATAATACTAATTTATTTACTTATTTATTTATTTATTTAACAGGCAAAAAAAGCCCTTAAATACATATAAGTACAAAAAGAAAAACTATATAATCGTAGACACTAGTATTGTAGTATTATTGCTCTCAATTTACTAATAAATTTCGTGCTTGAGGCTTCGAAGAAATCAATTGTCTTTACAGAATTTGCCTCACGAGAAACTCTACTTACATACGAATTATATCCATAATTTGTTCTATGAGTACGTTCGTAAAAAAGAGGGTTATGGCGAGTGCGTTTTAAAGGAACGTAAAAACAGAATTTAGAAAGTAATGCAGGACATTTTATTGAACCATTTAATAATCTATATAAAAAAAGCAAATCATTATACAATAATATAGATTGAATTGAAGGGAGATTCAACTTCGATCTTAAATCGTTGTAATCATGATTGAAATAATCATGAAAAATCCCTAACCTTCTTGCTGCAAAACGCAAAAATCTATTTTGGACTCTCTCCAATCTTAATATTAAATAATCATAGTAAGGAGACCAAATAATAGAGATGTTCAGAAGTCCTTGTCTTACTAAAGAAAGGAAAAGCGTTCTGAGCACACGAGCACAAGTAAAATCATTTGTGTTTCTTACAACAAAACCAAGCATTCCAATTGATCTACTTACAGAATTTGAGATATGTTCATTAAATGAAAATTTTACACATAAAGTGAGTCCAAGGTCCTTGATTGTATCAGTTCTTTGCAATTCAATGTCATTTACAATATATTGGTATCTTATAATAATTAAACGATTGGAAAACGAGATTACAAAACATTTAGAAATGTTTAAGGGTAAACAATTTAAAGTACACCATTTACAAACGCTGTCAAGGTCGGATTGAAAACTGACAAAGTCATTATGATTTTTTATAATATTAAAGAATTTTAAATCGTCAGCATATAGCGAGAAAAAACAAAATTTAAAAACTATTTTTATATCATTTATGAAGAGAATAAATAGTAGCGGACCCAACACCGAACCCTGGGGTACGCCCGATATAGCATAAAAAACGTCAGAATATTCATTTTGTATACGTACTGATTGTTGTCTATTAAATAAATAAGATTTAATTAACGACAAAAAATTTCCACAAAAACCCATCAGTTCCAATTTTGCAACAAGAATCACATGATCAACCTTATCAAAGGCCTTAGAGAAATCCGTATATATAGCATCTACTTAATGCCCCGATTCAATTGCACTCGTTACAAATTCTGTAAAAAGGCACAAATTTGTGTTAACTGATCTGCCCCTGAGAAAGCCATGCTGCTCGTCTATAATAATAGAAGATGTTGTGAAGAAAATTATATCAGCAATTATATTTTCAAAAATTTTTGCAAAAACGCTTAAAATAGATATTGGTCTATAATTCTTGACATCACCCCTGTCACCAGTTTTAAAACCGGAGTAATTGAAGCTTTTTTCCACTCAGAAGGAAAAGATCCACTTGATATAGATAAATTAAATAGAATATATAAAGGTTGTACAAAAGACGAGAAGCAAGCCCTCACAAGGGCAGGCGGAATGCCATCCGGACCAGGTCCTTTGATAATATTTAATTCTTTGAGTTTTTTTATAATAACATTCTTACTTATTTTATCATCTCGAAGGTCAGTTAAATCTTTAAAAGGAAATACATAATCTGGTTCAAATGATGTAGCATTAGAAGTACAGTAAACAGAATTAAAATGATTAGCAAACAAATTGGAGATTTGTTTTATTAAACTAATATTGTTTATTTTTAGTAATGTGTTACAGTAATACTTTTAGAAAGAAATTATTTAACGCACATTCTTGAATAACATTCTCGAAAAGTTTATTTATAATCGAGGTTGAAATATTATTGTTATTAGAAAAAATATATGAGAAGAATTGTCTATTTCAAAGAAATAATATTTTCCTTTCAATCGATGAATAAAAACATTGTAAATCTCAGATCCGTTAAGTAAAATGTTTCGGAATTAAAGTTTTGGAAGTAAAATTATTTAAGTTACAAAAAACATTTTAGAATAATTTCACACTACTGGACAAAATAAAATTTGAGATGCATAATAATAATTACACAAATAAGTAATACCAAAAGATATTTATAAGGAGAAGAAACGTAAGTTGTATTATATTCCAATGTATTTAAAGAAAACATTTTTTCATTTCAAATAAAAACTTATTTTTCTAGAGTCTGTATTTAATTAGGGGAATGTAGTCAAGGTTGGCCTACTGTCTAGGTAGGCCACTCGCGTTTTTTTGTCAAGTTCACTAGCGCCACCTACGCGCATTTTTGTCGAAGCTTGTCTTAGTGAAACCTAACTTTTTGTTCAATTACATTTTCGGAAAATCGAAAATTGTGTTTTCTGTGACGTCGGTACAAAAAAAGCTCAAAAAAAGTTTTGTGCATAATGTGAAAAACCATTAATAAAAGATAAAAAACAAATTGAATCGTCAAGGCAAGTATGCAGAAAATTTGTGGGACTCATGGTTGAAAGGAAAACAAAGTAAAAAATCGAATCCCGAAACGTATTTCTTTATGGTTACAACAATTCGGTAATGTTACTTACTGTCAAGGTCGGCCACTATGTGTTTAAAATGCGCAAAGTTGAGGACGAGCTACTTCATTTGCAAAAACTGCAATTCTGTATAACTCATAATATAATTGATCATCTTATTAATATTTTTATTTAATTTTATTAATATTTTAGTGCAAAAATTTTTTTTATTTATATTTATTTTTTTATATTGTTTATTGTTATTATTTTGTTATTTCATTAAGTTACAAACTGTAAACAATAAAGAATCAATTTTCCGTAACTCTAAACATGTCATTTTATTTTTTAACGATTAATGCCCTTTGAATTTTAAACATGGCCGACCTTGACTGTAATGGCCAACCTGGACTACAAATTTTTTTTTTTTTAAATCTTTATAACTTTTTCATTTTTAAACCTGTCAATTTACTTTGTACAGAAAAAATGTTCCTATTAAACAGGACTTTCCAACCATATACTTCAATTGTCCAAATTCATTTTTAAAAAAAAGTTATAAACAAAAGTCAAAAAGGTGGCCGACCTAGACTATGTTCCCCTATTTAATTAAATTGTATACTTTAGTACTTAATGATAAATCGTCCAAACGCCCGTCCTGCCAGAAGGACGTTCCGAAAAAAAAGCTTTTAAAAAAAAGGAATTTATCTTTTCTTTTCTGGCACTCCTTAGGATTGAAGTAGACGAAAAGACGAAAAAATCCATATTTTTGACTTTTTAAAATAACAATTTAAACCATTTTTCAAAGCCTTCAAACTTGCTATGTTTCTAAACAGTAAAAAAACATTTTTTTTGTAAATTTAATGTAAAATCTCCAAAAATCAATATTTTTTGACCGGACGAGTCTCTTTCTCTTCAGAAACGTTCAAAAAATAAATCCTAATTGGTCAATTAAAAAAAATCATTTTTAATATTGTTCAGTATATCTGAGTAATACTCAGGCGCGAGTCCCTTCGAAATTGCTCTATTAAATTAATATGGAAGCAGATAAATATAAAACTAAATATATCGTTGGAAAGGTAATGAAACAAGCTTTCAAATGATGTAAATATCGAGTCTTTAAATTTATAAACCTGGGCTAGGCAGTCTCTTAAATAAAGCGAAAAGCGTCCTGCCGGCAGGACCGGGCTTCGTCATTCTGTGACTAAAAATTATGTGAATTTTTGGAACGTGTAACTTCTTTAAACTACCCAGCCCTTAGTTTTGAACTTACAAGCTCGATATTTATATGCGCTGAAAGCTTGTTTCGTTACCTTTCCAATTATATATATCATTTTTTATTTATCTGAATCCATGTTAGATTTCTTTAGTGATTTCGGAGGGACTCACCTGAGTCTTTTTTGTCCTGCCGTAAGGACGTTAGACGATTTATCATTAATGATCTACAAAATAATTAGTTAACACATTGCGAAATGCATTTGCGTTAATATCATTAACGATAATGTTTTCAAGATCATTCAAAGGAATCTCACCATCCAAAATATTGGCATCAGCATTATTTTCTGCAGCTCTATTTTCCCGTATAAACTGGTCAATGAAACGTTGAGGCAAATTTTCTTGAAATTCTTCATCATCAGCCAATTCTCGTGTTATGACAAAATTATGTAGGCATACTAATGCCTGAACTATTGCTAACGATGTTTCTAGCTTGAAACACATCTTCATCTGCAAAATTTTTCATCGTGAAGCTAAAATGCCGAATGCACATTCAATAGTCTGTTGTGCATGAGATAGTCTGAAAGATTAAGACAATTTTAATTGTAATGAAAAAAATATCAAGGAAAAAGGAATATTCTAGTTAAATTTCTACAACATTGAATACAGAAAAGGAACTTAATTTTTCGTTCATAAGATAATTTTTTATAACTTAAATAATAATTTTTATTAAAAAGAAAAAAATGTTTATTAAATAAACTTCTGATTTTTAGTTTTATATTTGCACCGATTTTGTTATTACAAATTTTCGCTATTTCAAATTTGTTTCCTAATTAACCCGTAAACCGCACACTGCTGAATCCATCCTTAAACCGCACACTGGGTGTGCGACACCCGGGGACTTTTAAGTGTGTTCTCCAAGCTGGAATAGGATATTATCTTTTGGAAAAATTATCTTATATAGCTCAGTACATCTATTTTGAAGGAAAATAGGTTTCATAATGATTTATTTAATTTTAATAATTAAAAAAGAGTTTTTTAAAACTACTGAAATTACCTTAAACCAAAAACTGGGTGTCAGACAAGCAGAAATTTTTCGCCGACAACTTCATAAAGTTATCAAATACACAAAGACACTTGGAAGACTAATGTCACTCACGAAACATAAATTTAAGTACAAAATGTACCGTCCAATATCAACACATGTTCAATTTTTACGAATTTAACCGAAATATTGGAGTAAAAAGCTAGAATATGGGTGTCGCACACCCAGGGTGCGGTTTAAGGGTTAAAGTATATTAATTTTACTACAGTAATAATTACAAATTATTGATTGGAAATTAGTCAAAACAGGTATTAAAATAAAAAGTGTCGATACTAAATTATTTAAAAGAGATTCATTTAGATTTTTTTACGTAAATGTATAAATTAAATCGGATGGTTACTTTTTAAATTGTTTTTAAACAGAAAAGATTTACATTCACTTTTTTAAATCACTACTTTTAATAGTTAATTATATTTTCTTCACGTGCCCTTGTAATATAAATTTTTTGTCAAGGGATGTTAATTTACCTTCAGGATTCGTACGTGTAGTTGGGAAATTAATAGCTTTAAGATTACTAATCTCAATTAGAAAACATAAAATTTTACAAAGTGCTCCACTTTATCAAAAACTACTCTCTACGTGACATACAACATAATAACTTTTCAAAAATATTTGTTTTTTTACGACTGACCAATAATAAAACAATTATTGCAAACGAGTAAGGCGTCGGTTTCTCTTGTACGGTACTATCATGTATGGCCTTTATTGAAAAATTCCATCTCCAATAATAAAATAAGTGGAAATATCATTAGAATGTGGTAGTTAAGTTGGATTGGGCAAATTGGCAACATTATTTTCCAACCTACGATAGAATTGTGTGTTGGAAGGCAGATACATCACTCACACCACCTATAATAATTAGAAGAAAATAAATTTCATTGTGGTAGATCTTTAGTAATGATTTTGTAAAAATTAGTGTTGTTAGTGAATTTTTTTTATATACTTACAATAATTCTTAATATCTACCCATGACAATCGACAAAAATCATCACACATGGCCATTAATTTAAAGCTAAAGAACTTTTTGTAGTTGAAATATTGGCTATCAGAATTTGGTGGTGGCTTTATTGAAATCTCCTTGCCGTCCATGGCTCCAATGCAATGTGGCATTTTCCATTTTGCTCTAAATCCTTGAGCATTAACCTTCTAGTCTTCAGCAGTCAAATTCCCTTTAAATATAATGGTTGCAAACATTCCCAGATAATGGGACACACTTCAGCAATTATGCTGTAAGCAGTCGACAAACCTATCCTAAAGAAGTTGCTAGTGTTGTAGAAGCTATCACCGTAGGCGAGAATACTAAAATTATATCACGAAAATTTACAATCATAATTTTCTGTAATAAATACATTTTTTTGCTTTTATATTTGCTTGTTACTAGTAAAATTCTACTTTCTCAGATTTAGAGAGTAAAACTAAATAAATTTTTATTGTTAGTTAAAAAAAGATTAAAATTATAATAACAGTAAAATTTAAAAAATCAAACAAAAATTTTTTTTTACTAATTGTGAAAGAATATAGGGTAAACGTACCAATTGTCGAGGATGGTTCCTGATCTCGAGTAAACAAACATTGAATTTTATTTAAACATTGCTATGTAAAAGGAAAAAAGTGATAAATATTACCATGGTAACATCGACAAATGGAACAACCTCGGCAATTGGTACACTTACCTAATACTTACCTTAAGCTAATTCTGGGTTCCAAAAGAATGTCCAATAAATTTTAGTACTTTTAAACATGAATTTTGATTAGCTTCAATGTTAGTAATTATTGATCAATATTACTCGATCGAGTTTCAATTTTTTAGCTTACTTTTATATTTTAGATAAAAATATATTTATAATCATATTTTCGCAGATAGTAAAATGTAATTATTGTAGTGACGAAGTAGTAAATTTAAATCTACTGATAAAACATATGAAAAAATATCACATAAATGTACCCAACTTATGTATTCGTTGCGGATGGCCTAGATGTCCTAAAAGTTTTTAATCTTTTAGTGCTCGAAAAGCACATGTTTCAAGGTATCATAAGAATTTTTATATTGATGACAGCACTACCTCTGTTAATGAAATTAAAGAAGATGATACGACATATCACAGTAACAATGTTGACAACCTTAACAATAAAGTAAATATAAATAGCGATGAGTTACATGATCATGTAACAATAGTTGAGGATTTTTGTGAATTTCGAGAAAAAGAAATCTATCAGTCAGAAATAAAAAACAAGCTACATAATGAATTGTCTGAAATGACTAAGAAACAATATACTGAAGCTCAGTTTATTCTTAGTTTACGGGCTAAAGGCATTCAAGAGACTGTAATAAAGCAAATTGTTGAAAATGTCAAAAATTTGATAAGTTCGTCAGTTGATGAATTCGCTCGAAATATTGAAGATGATTTAGAAAAAATAGGGATCAAATTAGACAATTTTGTTAATATGTCGGATTTTAAGAAAAAAAGTTGTTCAGTTTTTGAAAATTTAGAAACAAAACACAAGCAAAACACGGTTTTCAAAAAAAATATATGTTTCTTATTGAACCAAAGATACATAGGATAACTAAGAGAATATTGAAAGGTAGTCAACCTAACGTAGGTGAGAATAGGGAAATAATTTTGCATAATGATGTAATTAACTATATTTCTATAATCGATTTAGTACGAACAATTTTAGAAAATGAAGATTATAAAAACCTTTTAACATACGAGCAGACAAATAACGATAACATACTGAGAAGTTTATGGGATGGTACACTTGTTAAAAATAATTCATTGTTGCAAAAGAATGATAAAAATTGTTTATTATTTATCTTATACTTTGATGAAGCAAATTTAACTAATACGGCTTCATCAAGACCTACTAAAATAGGGTTTTTTTATTTAATGATTAAAAAAAAATTCTCGACATAAATCTAAGTTAGTATGCATAAACCTTCTTATGGCCGTTGAATCAGACCTGTGGTTAAGGGGTTACACCACTTTGAAATTTTCAAAAAATTGAAAAAAATTTTTTTTGCTTAAAAGACTCTTTGTGGACACCAAAATGATATGTCATTAGTTATATATCGATATCTTAAATAAAAAGACAATTTTCGAACTGTTCAAGCAGGGTCGCGCGCTAACGTTTACATTGTAATGAAAACTTTAAACTCGTTTTTCTCAAAACTGTATTTTAAAAATCGGTGGACACTCTAGCTGCCACAATTTTCAATCGATTCTCTTAATTCTTTTTTATTTTGTTTGTGATATAATTATCTAGCGAAATACGTACGGATTTTTCGAAATATTAATATTTAAATTTTCTAGACAACTTTAAATTATGAAATTTAGGCAAAAATACGGATTTTTTCCTTCAAATCGATGCCATTTTGCGAAAAATAAATTTTTTTTAAAACGGATACGTATTTCGCTAGATTTTGAGCTACAGAAAATAAAGCATTTTTACTTTTTGGTCTAGCTTAATTCTGGACCGAGTTATAGTGTCCACCGTATGGCGATACATTTTTAAAGCACTTTAACATATCATCTGTCAAACCGACAATTTAAAAAAAAAAAAAATTTATATATATTTTTTTGTAGTTCAAGAGTAGTACAATACCCTACTGTAATTTAATTTTCCTAAAAAAATTTCTATTCTTCAATAAAAATTGTTGAAAAAGCTTATGTTTTGAACGGGTCAAAGTGGTGTAACCCCTTAATGATTTAAAGACTTTTGAAAACGCGATTGAAATGCCTAGTGGTAAAAAATATTTGGTATGTGGGATGCGCCTTAAGCTCTCCCTCTTTTCCCCTGTATTTTGTGAACTATCCGAAATTAGTATAATTTGGCGACGAGTGTAACGACTCAGATTTCGTTGGTCTTTCGAAAAGTGAGGTGTGCGAGTGGGAGTTACGGTAGAGAGGAACCTCGTGGTGAAGATCAGAGAAACAATAATAAATGTTGATATAATAATTAACAACGATTATTTATTGCTGCCTGCACCTTCTCCTAAAGTTCGTGGATAATCATTTGGTTCTACTTCCGTATCAATCAGGAACTCGTAGCAATTCCATAGGTACATTATTAGTTTGCACAGGTGATAACCCTGCATCAAATTAAATGGGTGGTTTTAAAGAAGAATTTATAGCTAGACATTGTTCCAGATATTGCATGGCAAGTCTCTCTGACATTCGAGATATGACAAGAGAAAATGATTCTATTTTAAGATCTGAAGAAGAGTAAAAAGAGCAGGTAAATAGTTTAAAGATGCTAAAATTAAAAAAAGAAAAGAACTGTCAATAGAATTTGGAATTAATAGACAGTCTTCCCTTAACGAATTGAAACATTACCATGTGCTGTCTGGATTACCTCCTGACCTTTTTCATGATATCATTGAAGGTAGTCTTCTAAGAACTTTGCAGTTATTATAAACGCATTTCCTTTTAGATGTCAAAGTCATGACAGTACAGACATTTAATGAAATAGTAGAATTTGACTACGGCTATTTGAAAACAAAACCTTCTATTATTCTACCACAGCACTTAAAAAAAGAAAACGGCATACAACAAACTGGTGTGCAAATTTGTTGTCTCAGTTTATTTGTACCTTTAATCCTGGGTCCCCTCATTTTAGAAATATGTTCTCTTGCATCTGCTTATGAAATATCTGAAACAATGATTGGCTATTTAGGAAATATTATAGATCAGTACCTTGATAATTTTAAAACAATCCACAAAACCCATCTTACTCCAAAACAACATTTTCTAGTCCATTATCCCACATTTATTTATAAATTTGGACCCTTATATGCTTTTAATACCTTACGGCAAGAGGCAAAACACCAGTTTTTTAAAGATCAGGCGAGAAAAAGAAAGTGTTTTAAAAATGCTTTTTTAACATTATCACGAAAACATCAACTTTACCAATCTTATATGCTTAGTGGTTCTCTTTTAAATGTTGAAGATCAGGGAAAAATTAATGTAGAATGTTTAAGAAATTTACCATTTTCACACATTCTTTCTGCAACAATGAATATTGTGACAACAGTTCCTTCAGTTTTGTTTGACGGAAAAAAATATAAAGTTGAAAAATGTTTTGTAATGACAAATTTTTTTAAATACTATGCCTTGCTTTGCCTTATTATTAAAAATACTGCACTTAGAAAAGTCCCCAATATTTGTTTGTAAAATTGCATCAACCCTTCAACATAATTTACATCATACTGCACTTAGAAAAGTCCCCAATATTTGTTTGTAAAATTGCATCAACCCTTCAACATAATTTACATCTGAATGCTTATGAAATTGCTCTAAAGGAAGAATATAAATTATTTGATTTAAAAAATCTCCATTTTCAAGCTGTATATCCTTTTTTCTTAAAAAAGACATGGAGTGGAAAGGTCGAATGTATCGAAAAGTATCGAATTAAAGAATGGGCAATGAGAATGTCAAATTTTAATAGAAGGGTGTTTTTAAAATTGTTTGTACATGTGAAGGTGGCGCTGCAGTCGTATGTTATTTAAAAAGAGCGCGAATATATAAATTTTATTTTTGTTAAGAGAAAGTACACATAATAAATCTTATTTTGCATTGTCAAAAAAACGTCAACATTTCAAATATAAATAAGCAAGTTATTAACTGAAAAAATTTAAATATTTTTATTAATAAAATAATGGACTTGGACAATAAACATATAAAAACTAGCACCGTAGACGGCCGCTTGCGGCCGTCGGAGGAGCTAGTCAAGCACATAAAGTTGAAAACAAATTATATGTAATTTTAAAGCGAAGCGTAGGAGATATTCATTAAGTAGGTGCGTATATGAGATACACCAAAACGCGAACGCTTTTTAAAAAAATTTAATTGTACTATTCTGTTCTTTGCTTTGCTGTGCTTTGCCAACATAATAAATTATTCAATTAGAATTTTTAACCAGTCTAATTATGTTTTCAGGTTTAATTTGTAAAAAGGACATTCAACATAAATATAGGTCCTCGACAAATAAAAAGGGGAATTTGCATGGTAGATGGATGTGACTGTGATTGCTATGAGAGGCGAAATCAAGATAACGCCCCTCAATGTTTTTACTGTAACTGCCTACCAACTAAGCATTTGCGTTTAGGTATGATTTTTCTAAATAAGAATCTTCTTTCAAATTTAAATATTTTATTATTTCTCTAATTAAGAATTTTATTGTAGATACTGAGCCTGCGGTTTTAAGCAGAAATATAAATGATGGGGTTCACTCAGAAGGTAAAGCATCGGTAAGGGATATAACATCAACTTCCTTATCAGTGCAAACACTAACAGACAATAATTCAATAATATTAACGGAACCAACATCTTTAATATATTCTCCAATTGTCTCAAATGCTTCAACAGAACCAAGAGTTCTTATAAATTCTCTAACGCTCCAAAATAATTATGTAGAATCAACAGATTACAGATCCTTTAATTGTCTCAGCAGCTTCAATAGAACCAACAAATCAATCAACTAACACACTACAAGTATCCGAAAATGTGAGGAATATTGTCGAGGTAAATGTTTCTTCGAATACAGTTGATGACATTATCTTAGAAATCTTTATGCTAAATGTTAAAATTTTCAATAAAAAATTATAATACTTTTAACCGATTTAAAGACAGAATTAAAATTTTTTTTATTTTTATAAAATAGGTTGAAAACTGTAAATAATTAATAAATTAATTAATTGATCAAAATTACAATTCCAACTATTTCAAAATTAAATTATTTTAGATGCAATTTGTACCTTTTAATAACACTTTTTTAAAACATTTACAGAGCTTAGATGCTTGCTTTCCAAATAAGTGTCCTACTTTTGTGGAAAATGCCTTAATACTATATGGAGAAACAGGAAAGATCATTCCTTCCACTACTCGTTGGGAAATAATTCGCATATTAGTGAATATTTTGAATGCGTGTGGTAAAACGAGTGTATCGGAAATTGCACTTGTTGCAGAAGAAGCCCTTCTAAGAATACCAGCTCTGCGAACAAAATCAGCACCATCCAGTGTGAGTAATTCATCAACAAATTTATATTTTAATCTGTAACTACTTAAAATTTTATCATTTCTAAAAATGCTCTTTAATTAATTTAATTAACAGAAAGTTTTGGCCAGTGAAATGAATAAAAGACTAAATAACATGAAATATTATGATAAGAAGAGGATGATGAAAACTCAAAAGTGAAAGAAGCAGAAAGAACTTGTGAAGAAATAAAAGAGAAAATGAAAATTGAAATGCTAAAACAAAATCCTTCGATTACTTTATTAAAAAGAAACTTAGAATCATGTCGAATAAGAAGACGAGAGGAGGCTAAGAAGGCAGGCACAGCAGCTGATCTTCTAAAAGATTACCCAGCTCTTAACCTCCCTGATCTTGTAAGCAATCATTTAAAGCATATTTATTAGTAAGGGAAGTGTGCCGGTTCCAGGGCGCGCTTTAAGGGTTAAGTTTTTAAAAACTGACATCATATTCGTAATCAGCGACCCCAAGAACTCCCGAGTATAGAGTTTTAGATGAATCCAATTAATTTTTACAAAACTCATTCTCCATATTAGATCCACTATTTTAAATTCTTGAAAACTAGCCTCATATTTGTAATCAGCGACCCCAAAAACCTCCGAGTAGCGAGTTTCAAGTGAATCCAATAAATTTTTACAAAAATTGTCCACTATATTGGATCCGCCATTTTGATTTTTTAAAAACTAGCATCATATTCGTAAACAGCGACCCCAAGAACCCCCAAGTTAAAAGTTTCAGGTGGTTTCAGTGACTTAAAAAAGTTGGAGCACTATGTTTCATATGTGAGCAATTTTTTTTGTTTTACCGCCATATTAGCGTCCGCCATTTTGAAAAAAAAAATTGGTCGCTTCAGGGTTTTGTAGCTGAGGGTCCATGGACGCGATATTTTGAGCTTTTGAGAGTATCTTCCTACTTTTTCCGGTGAAAATACGAAATAAAAATTTTTTCTCGAAAAATCGTGTTTTTTTGGAAAAAATTGTTTATAACTTTTTAACAATTTAGTATAAACAATTTTGAACAGCAAAATCTGAAAGAGGAGTAAATTTTACATTAAAAATGGTATGTGCCAATTTTTTTATATGCAGTTTAGTAAAAATGAGAAAAATAAAAAACGTGGTCCTCAAAGTCAATTAAAATTTTTCGTCCGTCTGGTCCTTAATGGGTTGAAACATTAATATTTTCCACATTTAAACTTGGAATTTTCCAAAAAAACTTCCTCGTTTAGAAGTAACCAATCTCTTACTGGAAATCCTTTAAATTTTGAAATTCCACTGAGACTTTTTATTGGTAAAAGTAATAAAATTTTTAATTGCCTTAAACATGTTTAAGGTCTCTATTTACAATAATAAATTTCGGAACAATTAACTTTTTTTATCATCGCACAGTGGGGCAAAATGACAAAATTTGGTTCAAATTGACTTCTAGACCACAATTTAAAACCAAATTAAAAAAAAAAATTTCTCTAACGCAGAACTAACTTCTGAAGAGATCTGCAAGAGTCGATTTTTTAATTTTTGTTTTATAAATTTTTAATGTTTATGCAAAGTGTAAAAATTTTTTTTTTTTTACATTTTTCGATTTCTTTTGCTCAAAAAAATTCTTGCATACTTAAAATTGTATACATTTAATGTCTGACGGTGTGTAAGTAGTAAAAAAAAAGTTTTTGCATTTAAAAATTGTTATAAACAATTTTTATAAACAATTACACTTTATAGGAAGTTATGTTTAAAAATAAATTTTTTTAAAAAGAAATTTGCTTTACATTATTATAATTAAACTTTCTTTTTGTTAATCTGATATTTTGAAATTATTTTTCTTAATTGTTTAAACAAGTTTTATAAACAATAGTACTGTAAGGACATTTTTGGGAAGAAATAAATCGAATTTTTTAATAATAATGTTTCATCTAAGCCGCCCAGAGATTATCTTTGTATAAAAGTCATTTTTCAATTAATGTTATCATTGTTATTAACAAATTATATAAACAATTACATTTTTCGGGAAACTATGTCTAAAAAATTTTTTTTTAAATTAAATTTCCTTTAGATTATTGCAATTAAATTTTCTTTTTGTTATACTGATCTGTTGTAATAAATTTTCTTAATTGTTTAAACAAATTTTATAAACAATTGTACTGTACAGACATTTTTGGGAAGAAATAAATCGAATTTTTTAATAATAATGTTTCATCTAAGCCGCTCAGAGATTTTCTTTGTAAAAAAGCCATTTTTCAATTATTGTTATCATTGTTATAAACAAATTATATAAACAATTACATTTTTCGGCAAGTTATGTTTAAAAAAATTTTTTCTGACTTTCTCGTTAACCCTTTAACGCCCAAATGGACAAAATTTTGGCATGAAGTTTGAGGACTTATTTCGGTACTTAAAAATAAATAGAATAATTCACGAATCATCATTTCTTATGTTTTCATATGCACTCTATCGAATGGTGTTAAAAAAAGTCAAAAATTTATAAACAAAAAAGTTATTAATGTTTTTTATAAAAAATAATTCCAAATGTTACAAATAACGTGACATAGATATATAACCTAGAAGATAGGACTATAGAGAAAATTAAAAATTAAAATGGCGGCTCAAAACTGGAGTTTGAAGTTCAAATTTTTTTCAAAATTTGATTCGAAAGTACGAAATTGTTAAAAGTGTTTAAATCAGCTTGAAATTTGTTACTTGGGGGTTTTAGGGGTCGCTGATCACGAATCAGAAGTCCAATTTTCAAAATTCAAAATGGCGGATCCAATATGTCGGCTAATTTTTTTTTAAAAACTAATTAAATTTGCTTGAAAATTGTTACTCGGGGGTTTTTGGGGTCGCTAATTATGAATATGAAATCCAATTTTTAAAATTTAAAATGGCGGATCTAATATGGCCGACAAATTTTTCAAAAATTCATTAGATTAGCTTAAAATTTGTTACTCTGGGGTTTTAGGGGTCGATGATCACGAATCAGAAGTCCAATTTTCAAAATTTAAAATGGCGGATTTAATATGGCGGACAATTTTTGTAAAAACTTATTAAATTTGCTTGAAACTTGTTACTCGGGGGTTTTTGGGGTCGCTTATTACGAATATAATATCCAATTTTTAAAATTAAAAATGGGGATCCAATATGGCCGACAAATTTTCAGTTGAAATTTGATAATCACGTTCTTTAGCCATTGAAATACTAAAAATATTTTTAATGTTTTCCAACTTTTACCACGTGGAGGTAAACGTGAACTGGAAAATCTTTTTTTTTATTTTTAAATTTTATATATTTTTTTTACTGTTTTATTTTTTTATGTATTTTTCTTCTTTTTATTTGTAATTATAATTTTTGAATTTAAAGGTAAAAAAATAGAAATGCATGTTTTATTTTAATCATTACTTATTTCAGGGTCAAATTGAAAAAAAACAATTTTTTTTATCTCCAGCTTGAAGCTCTTGTAAAACCTTTCAAAAATCATTCTTCATAGTTTTAATTCGATTAAATTTACTTATCAATATATTAAATCGAAAAAAAAAATTTAAAAAAGACTTATCAGTTCACGTTTACCTCTACGCGGTGAAAGTTGGAAAACATTAAAAATATTTTTAATATTTTTAATGGCTAAAGATTGTGATTATCAAATTTCAACTGAAAATTTGTCTGTCATATTGAAGCGGCCATGTTTAATTTTAAAAATTGGACATTATAATCGTAATCAGCGACCCCAAAAGCCCTCGAGTAACAAGTTTCAAGCGAATCTAATGATTTTTTAGAAAAATTGTCAGCCATATTGGATCCGCCACTTCAAATTTTGAAAATTGGACTCCAGATTCGTGATCAGCGACCCCTAAAATCCCCGAGTAACACATTTTAAGCTAATATAATAAGTTTTTGAAAATTTGTCGGCCAAATTAGATCCGCCATTTAAAATTTTAAAAATTGGATATTATATTCGTAATAAGCGACCCCAAAAACCCCCGAGTAACAAGTTTCAAGCAAATTTAATGAGTTTTTACAAAAATTGTCCGCCATATTGGATCCGCCATTTTGAATTTTGAAAATTGGACTTCTGATTCGTGATCAGCGATCCCTAAAACCCCCGAGAAACAAATTTCAAGCTAACCTAATAAATTTTTGAAAAATTTGTCAGCCATATTAGATCCGCCATTTTGAATTTTAAAAATTGGATTTCATATTCATAATAAGCGACCCAAAAACCCCCGAGTAACAAGTTTCAAGCAAATTTAATTAGTTTTTAAAAAAAATTAGCCGCCATATTGGATCCGCCATTTTGAATTTTGAAAATTGGACTTCTGATTCGTGATCAGCGACCCCTAAAACCCCCAAGTAACAAATTTCAAGCTGATCTAAACACTTTTAACAATTTCGTACTTTCGAATCAAATTTTGAAAAAAATTTGAACTTCAAACTCCATTTTTGAGCCGCCATTTTAATTTTTAATTTTCTCTATAGTCCTATCTTCTAGGTTATATATCTATGTCACGTTATTTGTAACATTTGGAATTATTTTTTCGCTATTTCATAGTAGAAAAAATTGAAAATTAAACAAAAATTGGAAAAAATCGGACTTTTTTTTATAAAAAAACATAAATAACTTTTTTGTTTATGAATTTTTGACTTTTTTTTAACGTTATTCGATAGAGTGCATATGAAAACATAAGAAATATTGATTCGTGGATTTTTCTATTGATTTTTAAGTACCGAAATAAGTCCTCAAACTTCATGCCAAAATTTTGTCCATTTGGGCGTTAAAGGGTTAATAAAGAAACGTACAACAGTTCTTCCTAGACCAAAAAATAATTTAGAAATTAATTTGAATTACTTCTGTTAGTTCTGAAAATACATCAATAGATTATTTTTATTATTTTGACTTTTCCTGAGTATTCAAAGATTTTCACACATTTTCCGGACATTAGGGAAAATTTATATTTTGAAATTAATCATTTTAACGAAAACAAAGTTTAATTGCAATAATCCAAAACAAATTTCATTTTAAAAAAATTTTTTCAAACATAACTTCCCGAAAATTGTAATTGTTTATATAATTTGTTTATAACAATGATAACATTAATTGAAAAATGACTTTTTTACAAAGAAAATCTCTAGGCGGCTTAGATGAAACATTATTCGTAAAAAATTCGATTCATTTCTGCCCAAAAATGTCCTTACAGTACAATTGTTTCTAAAAATTGTTTAAACAATTAGGAAAAATTATTTCAAAATATCGGATTAACAAAAAGAAAGTTTAATTGCAATAATCTAAAGGAAATTTAATTTTAAAAAAATTGTTTTAGACATAACTTCCAAAAAAATGTTATTGTTTATATAATTTGTTTATAAAAATGATAACATTAATTGAAAAATGACTTTTTTACAAAGAAAATCTCTAGACGGCTTACATGAAACATTATTCGTAAAAAATTCGATTCATTTCTGCCCAAAAATGTCCTTACAGTACAATTGTTTATAAAAATTGTTTAAACAATTAAGATAAATTATTTCAAATTATGAGATTAACAATAAGAAAGTTTAAGTACAATAATCTAAATCAAATTTCTTTTTTAAAAAATTTATTTTTAAACATAACTTCCTATAAAGTGTAATTGTTTATAAAAATTGCTTATAACAATTTTTAAATGCAAAAACTTTTTTTTTCACTACTTACACACCGCCAGACATTGAATGTATACAATTTTAAGTATGCAAGAATTTTTTTGAGCAAAAGAAATCGAAAAACGTAAAAAAAAATTTTTTTTACACTTTGCATAAACATTAAAAATTTATAAAACAAAAATTAAAAAATCGACTCTCACAGATCTCTTCAGAATTTTGTTTTGCGTTAGATAAAATTTTTTTTTTAATTTAGTTTTAAATTGTGGTCTAGAAGTAAATTTGAACCAAATTTTGTCCTTTTGCCCCACTGTGCATCGATACTATTTTATCGCATTCTGTAGACCCGATTACGTATGCATACTAAATTTTATAAAATTTCATTAATACTAGCACAACTTTTGCGCGCTACGCGCGCCTATTCGTTGTTTTTTAACTATAAAAGACTATGCTTCTTTTAAACAAAAACGCTTTAAATGAGTAGTTTAATTTTTTTAATATGTAAATCATTTAAAAATATCATACGAATCGCATAATACATTTAAGTAATTTTCAAATGCTTCAATATCTTGAAAATGTTCACATAAAATATTTCGAATATCCAGTAGAGCGAAGAATTCTAATATCCTACATATATCGTAGAATATTTTAGATATCTCCTGTAGACATCTTCAGATTATTCATTAGTCTTTGGAAATTAAGATATGAATTAGATGTAATAATGTTATTTGTGGACGTCCTACAAATATCCTAGGGATACCCTAATTGTATAGAAATGGGGAACATTCAGGGTATTCTTAAATATCACCTTCGTAACACACGACATTAAAGTAATGTGACCGTAATGTTCCATGTAATGTTATTAATATACCAATGTAACATCAAATTGAAATTTCAATAACATTAACTATGTCCACCCCAATGTGATATTTTAAGATATTGCAGTTACATTACATGGTAATATTACCGCAATATTGCAGTAATGTGACAGTATTATCGCAAAGAAAGATAAAAACAATTATTCTTAAATGGAATTTGGTGATATTTCTTCGTATCATTACTGTGACATTACTGTAACACTACTGTAATAATACCTAGTATATATATTTTATATATACAAGAAATCTTACCCGACAGTACTACGAACGCTACCAAGAAACGAACAAAAATGACGTAGCATGACTGCGCGCGCACAAAGATGTTTTTTTGTGTTAATTATTAAATTTAAAATGAAAAAAATTTATAAATAAACAAAAACTTTTTTTTTAATTAAACTGTATTTCAATGTTTTTTCTCTAACTTTAAATTAACATTCATGTTCTAATCTAATTAAATTAACACAACAATGTACCAATAGCAAGCGTTGTCGCCGATACTTTTAACCAAAAGCGAGGGTTATCATCGAATTCTAACCAATGACGAGCGTTATCATCTTAAAATTAGCAAGAACCAACAACAAGCATTTTCATCAAATTTTAGCCAATGCCAAGCGTTATCATCGTATCTAGACCAATAGCAAGCGTTATCATATCATAAAAATAGCAGATTTCTTATATAGGATTTGTTTAAAATATGACAATTTATGTTTTAAAATTCAATGAAATTTGAGAACTAAAATTTTTCGGTTGAATAATTTATATAAATTATTCATTCTATTAAGAAACATTAATTTTTTTACGTCTATCTACATTTAACGATCATTCATTATTATTAATATTATTTAACCTTCGCGCTATCAACGATTTTTGTATGCGCGGACTCGGATACGGTCACCCGGGGTGACCAAATGCTTGTCTACTTTTATGTTCTAAAAACCATTAAAATTCATCAAAATTTTTCCATATATAATGTATTTTTAGTTTTTAGCTTTATTTTATCATTAATATTTATGTTTGATGCAAGAAAGCTCTAAATTGACATAATGGTGTTTTGGGCATTATAGTTTATAAATTAAAAAAATTATTTACAAAACAAATCATTTTTTAAGCTCTAATCCGGTAATTACAGTTTCATGTCCCCAAACTATATATCACGTATACGTCCCTTAAGTGTTAGGCTCTAACGCTGTCCTTGAATTTTTCGATAAACCTTCTAAAAACAATTTATTTAGTGTAAATTTTTGCAGTTCGCATCAAAACTTTTTAATATTTATAATTTTCATTTTTGGCAGAAATGGATTTTTTGGAGAATGTATTTTTAGTTTTTGGCTTTAATATTATCATTAATTATTATGTTTAATGCAAAAAAAGCTCTAAATTGACATAATGGTGTTTTGGGCATTATAGTTTATAAATTAAAAAATTATTTACAAAACAAATAATTTTTTAAGCTCTAATCCGGTAATTACAGTTTCATGTTTCCAAACTATATATCACGTATACGTCCTTCAAGTGTTAGGCTCTAACGCTGTTCTTGAATTTTTTGATAACCCTTCTGAAAACAATTTATTTAGTTAAAAATTTTGCAGTTCGGACCAAAAGATTTTAAATTTTATAATTTTCATTTTTGGCAGAAATGGATATTTTTGGAGAATGTAATCTAAGTTTTTGGCTATAATTTTATCATTAATTTTTATGTTTACAGAAAGAAAGCTCTGAATTGACATAATAGTGTTTTCGGCATTATAGTTTCTAAATTGAAAAAATTATTTACTAAACAAATAATTTTTTAAGCCCTAATCGGGTAATTTAATTTTCATGTCCTCAAACAATATATTACGTATACGTCCTTCAAGTGTTAGGGTCTAACGCTGTCATTGAATTATTCGATAACCCTTCTGAAAACAATTTATTTAGTGTAAATTTTTGCAGTTCGCCCCAAAACTTTTTAAAGTTTATAATTTTCATTTTTGGCAGAAATGGATTTTTTGGAGAATGTATTTTTACTTTTTGGCTTTAATTTTATCAATAATTTTGATGTTTGATGCAAAAAAACTCTAAATTGACATAATGGTGTTTTAGGCATTATAGTTTATTAATTAAAAAAATTATTTACAAAACAAATAATTTTTTAAGCTCTAATCCGGTAATTACAGTTTCATGTCCCCAAACAATATATTACGTATACGTCCTTCAAGTGTTAGGGTCTAACGCTGTCATTGAATTATTCGATAACCCTTCTGAAAACAATTTATTTAGTGTACATTTTTGCAGTTCGCCCCAAAACTTTTTAAAGTTTATAATTTTTATTTTTGGCAGAAATGGATTTTTTGGAAAATGTATTTTTAGTTTTTGGCTTTAATATTATCATTAATTATTATGTTTAATGCAAAAAAGCTCTAAATTGACATAATGGTGTTTTGGGCATTATAGTTTATAAATTAAAAAAATTATTTACAGAACTAATAATTTTTTAAGCTCTAATCCGGTAATTACAGTTTCATGTCCCCAAACTATATATCAAGTATACGTCCTTCAAGTGTTAGGCTCTAACGCTGTTCTTGAATTTTTCGATAACCCTTCTGAAAACTAATTATTGAGTGTAAATTTTTGCAGTTCGCCCTAAAACTATTTAAAATTTATAATTTACATTTTTGGCAGCAATGGATTTTTTGGAGAATGTATTTTTAGTTTTTGGCTTTAATTTTATCATTAATTTTTATGTTTGATGCAAAAAAGCTCTAAATTGACATAATGGTGTTTTGGGCATTATAGTTTATAAATTAAAAGAATTATTTACAAAACAAATAATTTTTTAAGCTCTAATCCGGTAATTACAGTTTCATATCCCCAAACTATATATCACGTATACGTCCTTCAAGTGTTAGGCTCTAACGCTGTTCTTGAATTTTTCGATAACCCTTCTGAAAACAATTTATTTAGTTAAAAATTTTGCAGTTCGGACCAAAAGATTTTAAATTTTATAATTTTCATTTTTGGCAGAAATGGATATTTTTGGAGAATGTAATCTAAGTTTTTGGCTATAATTTTATCATTAATTTTTATGTTTACAGAAAGAAAGCTCTGAATTGACATAATGGTGTTTTCGGCATTATAGTTTCTAAATTGAAAAAATTATTTACTAAACAAATAATTTTTTAAGCCCTAATCGGGTAATTTAATTTTCATGTCCTTAAACAATATATTACGTATACGTCCTTCAAGTGTTAGGGTCTAACGCTGTCATTGAATTATTCGATAACCCTTATGAAAACAATTTATTTAGTGTAAATTTTTGCAGTTCGCCCCAAAACTTTTTAAAGTTTATAATTTTCATTTTTGGCAGAAATGGATTTTTTGGAGAATGTATTTTTAGTTTTTGGCTTTAATTTTATCAATAATTTTGATGTTTGATGCAAAAAAAACTCTAAATTGACATAATGGTGTTTTAGGCATTATAGTTTATTAATTAAAAAAATTATTTACAAAACAAATAATTTTTTAAGCTCTAATCCGGTAATTACAGTTTCATGTCCCCAAACTATATATCACGTATACGTCCTTTAAGTGTTAGGCTCTAACGCTGTCCTTGAATTTTTCGATAACCCTTCTAAAAACAATTTATTTAGTGTAAATTTTTGCAGTTCACAACAAAACTTTTTAAACTATATAATTTTCATTTTTGGCAGAAATGGATTCTTTGGAGAATTTATTTTTAGTTTTTGGATTTAATTTTATCATTAATTTTTATGTTTAATGCAAGAAAGCTCTAAATTGACATAATGATGTTTTGGGGATTATAGTTCATAAATTAAAAAAATTATTTACAAAACAAATAATTTTTTAAGCTCTAATCCGGTAATTACAGTTTCATGTCCCCAAACTATATATCATGTATGCGTCCTTCAAGTGATAGGCTTTAACGCTGTCCTTGAATTTTTCGATAACCCTTCTAAAAAAAATTTATTTAGTGTAAATTTTTGCAGTTCACACCAAAACTTTGTAAAATATATAATTTTCATTTTTGGCAGAAATGGATTTTTTGGAGAATGTATTTTTAGTTTTTGGATTTAATTTTATCATTAATTTTTATGTTTAATGCAAGAAAGCTCTAAATTGACATAATGGTGTTTTAAGCATTATAGTTTATAAATCAAAAGAATTATTTACAAAACAAATAATTTTTTAAGCTCTAATCCGGTAATTACAGTTTCATGTTCCCAAACTATATATCACGTATACGTCCTTCAAGTGTTAGGCTCTAACGCTGTTCTTGAATTTTTCGATAACCCTTCTGAAAACAATTTATTTAGTTAAAAATTTTGCAGTTCGGACCAAAAGATTTTAAATTTTATAATTTTCATTTTTGGCAGAAATGGATATTTTTGGAGAATGTAATCTAAGTTTTTGGCTATAATTTTATCATTAATTTTTATGTTTACAGAAAGAAAGCTCTGAATTGACATAATGGTGTTTTCGGCATTATAGTTTCTAAATTGAAAAAATTATTTACTAAACAAATAATTTTTTAAGCCCTAATCGGGTAATTTAATTTTCATGTCCTTAAACAATATATTACGTATACGTCCTTCAAGTGTTAGGGTCTAACGCTGTCATTGAATTATTCGATAACCCTTTTGAAAACAATTTATTTAGTGTAAATTTTTGCAGTTCGCCCCAAAACTTTTTAAAGTTTATAATTTTCATTTTTGGCAGAAATGGATTTTTTGGAGAATGTATTTTTAGTTTTTGGCTTTAATTTTATCAATAATTTTGATGTTTGATGCAAAAAAACTCTAAATTGACATAATGGTGTTTTAGGCATTATAGTTTATTAATTAAAAAAATTATTTACAAAACAAATAATTTTTTAAGCTCTAATCCGGTAATTACAGTTTCATGTCCCCAAACTATATATCACGTATACGTCCTTTAAGTGTTAGGCTCTAACGCTGTCCTTGAATTTTTCGATAACCCTTCTAAAAACAATTTATTTAGTGTAAATTTTTGCAGTTCACAACAAAACTTTTTAAACTATATAATTTTCATTTTTGGCAGAAATGGATTCTTTGGAGAATTTATTTTTAGTTTTTGGATTTAATTTTATCATTAATTTTTATGTTTAATGCAAGAAAGCTCTAAATTGACATAATGATGTTTTGGGGATTATAGTTCATAAATTAAAAAAATTATTTACAAAACAAATAATTTTTTAAGCTCTAATCCGGTAATTACAGTTTCATGTCCCCAAACTATATATCATGTATACGTCCTTCAAGTGATAGGCTTTAACGCTGTCCTTGAATTTTTCGATAACCCTTCTAAAAAAAATTTATTTAGTGTAAATTTTTGCAGTTCACACCAAAACTTTGTAAAATATATAATTTTCATTTTTGGCAGAAATGGATTTTTTGGAGAATGTATTTTTAGTTTTTGGATTTAATTTTATCATTAATTTTTATGTTTAATGCAAGAAAGCTCTAAATTGACATAATGGTGTTTTAAGCATTATAGTTTATAAATTAAAAGAATTATTTACAAAACAAATAACTTTTTAAGCTATAATCCGGTAATTACAGTTTTATGTCCCCAAAACAATATATATCACGTATACGTCATTCAAGTGTTAGGCTCTAACGCTATTCTTGAATTTTTTGATAACCCTTCTAAAAAAAATTTATTTAGTTTAAAATTTTGGAATTCGGACCAAAACTTTTTAAAATTTATAATTTTTATTTTTGTCATAAATGGATTTTTTGGAGAATGTATTTTTAGTTTTAAGCTTAAATTTTATCATTAATTTTTATGTTTGATGCAAAAAAGCTCTAAATTGACAGAATGGTGTTTTGGGCATTATAGTTTATAAATTAAAAAAATTATTTACAAAACAAGTAATTTTTTAAGCCCTAATCCGGTAATTACAGTTTCATGTCCCCAAACTATATATCACGTATACGTCCTTCAATTGTTAGGCTCTAACGCTGTTCTTGAATTTTTTGATAACCCTTCTGAAAACAATTTATTTAGTTAAAAATTTTGCAGTTCGGACCAAAACTTTTTAAAATTTATAATTTACATTTTTGGCAGCAATGGATTTTTTGGAGAATGTATTTTTAGTTTTTGGCTTTAATTTTATCATTAATTATTATGTTTAATGCAAAAAAGCTCTAAATTGACATAATGGTGTTTTGGGCATTATAGTTTATAAATTAAAAAATTATTTACAAAACAAATAATTTTTTAAGCTCTAATCCGGTAATTACAGTTTCATGTTCCCAAACTATATATCACGTATACGTCCTTCAAGTGTTAGGCTCTAACGCTGTTCTTGAATTTTTCGATAACCCTTCTGAAAACAATTTATTTAGTTAAAAATTTTGCAGTTCGGACCAAAACTTTTTAAAATTTATAATTTTTATTTTTGGCAGAAATGGATTTTTTGGATAATGTATTTTTAGTTTTTGGCTTTAATTTTATCAATAATTTTGATGTTTGATGCAAAAAAACTCTAAATTGACATAATGGTGTTTTAGGCATTATAGTTTATTAATTAAAAAAATTATTTACAAAACAAATAATTTTTTAAGCTCTAATCCGGTAATTACAGTTTCATGTCCCTAAACTATATATCACGTATACGTCCTTTAAGTGTTAGGCTCTAACGCTGTCCTTGAATTTTTCGATAACCCTTCTAAAAACAATTTATTTAGTGTAAATTTTTGCAGTTCACAACAAAACTTTTTAAACTATATAATTTTCATTTTTGGCAGAAATGGATTCTTTGGAGAATTTATTTTTAGTTTTTGGATTTAATTTTATCATTAATTTTTATGTTTAATGCAAGAAAGCTCTAAATTGACATAATGATGTTTTGGGGATTATAGTTCATAAATTAAAAAAATTATTTACAAAACAAATAATTTTTTAAGCTCTAATCCGGTAATTACAGTTTCATGTCCCCAAACTATATATCATGTATACGTCCTTCAAGTGATAGGCTTTAACGCTGTCCTTGAATTTTTCGATAACCCTTCTAAAAAAAATTTATTTAGTGTAAATTTTTGCAGTTCACACCAAAACTTTGTAAAATATATAATTTTCATTTTTGGCAGAAATGGATTTTTTGGAGAATGTATTTTTAGTTTTTGGATTTAATTTTATCATTAATTTTTATGTTTAATGCAAGAAAGCTCTAAATTGACATAATGGTGTTTTAAGCATTATAGTTTATAAATTAAAAGAATTATTTACAAAACAAATAACTTTTTAAGCTATAATCCGGTAATTACAGTTTTATGTCCCCAAAACAATATATATCACGTATACGTCATTCAAGTGTTAGGCTCTAACGCTATTCTTGAATTTTTTGATAACCCTTCTGAAAACAATTTATTTAGTTTAAAATTTTGGAATTCGGACCAAAACTTTTTAAAATTTATAATTTTTATTTTTGTCATAAATGGATTTTTTGGAGAATGTATTTTTAGTTTTTGGCTTTAATTTTATCATTAATTTTGATGTTTGATGCAAGAAAGCTCTAAATTGACATAATGGTGTTTTAGGCATTATAGTTTATAAATTAAAAAAATTATTTACAAAACAAAAAATTTTTTAAGCTCTAATCCGGTAATTACAGTTTCATGTTCCCAAACTATATATCACGTATACGTCCTTCAAGTGTTAGGCTCTAACGCTGTTCTTGAATTTTTCGATAACCCTTCTGAAAACAATTTATTTAGTTAAAAATTTTGCAGTTCGGACCAAAAGATTTTAAATTTTATAATTTTCATTTTTGGCAGAAATGGATATTTTTGGAGAATGTAATCTAAGTTTTTGGCTATAATTTTATCATTAATTTTTATGTTTACAGAAAGAAAGCTCTGAATTGACATAATGGTGTTTTAGGCATTATAGTTTCTAAATTGAAAAAATTATTTACTAAACAAATAATTTTTTAAGCCCTAATCGGGTAATTTAATTTTCATGTCCTTAAACAATATATTACGTATACGTCCTTCAATTGTTAGGGTCTAACGCTGTCATTGAATTATTCGATAACCCTTCTGAAAACAATTTATTTAGTGTAAATTTTTGCAGTTCGCCCCAAAACTTTTTAAAGTTTATAATTTTCATTTTTGGCAGAAATGGATTTTTTGGAGAATTTATTTTTAGTTTTTGGCTTTAATTTTATCAATAATTTTGATGTTTGATGCAAAAAAACTCTAAATTGACATAATGGTGTTTTAGGCATTATAGTTTATTAATTAAAAAAATTATTTACAAAACAAATAATTTTTAAAGCTCTAATCCGGTAATTACAGTTTCATGTCCCCAAACTATATATCACGTATACGTCCTTTAAGTGTTAGGCTCTAACGCTGTCCTTGAATTTTTCGATAACCCTTCTAAAAACAATTTATTTAGTGTAAATTTTTGCAGTTCACAACAAAACTTTTTAAACTATATAATTTTCATTTTTGGCAGAAATGGATTCTTTGGAGAATTTATTTTTAGTTTTTGGATTTAATTTTATCATTAATTTTTATGTTTAATGCAAGAAAGCTCTAAATTGACATAATGATGTTTTGGGGATTATAGTTCATAAATTAAAAAAATTATTTACAAAACAAATAATTTTTTAAGCTCTAATCCGGTAATTACAGTTTCATGTCCCCAAACTATATATCATGTATACGTCCTTCAAGTGATAGGCTTTAACGCTGTCCTTGAATTTTTCGATAACCCTTCTAAAAAAAATTTATTTAGTGTAAATTTTTGCAGTTCACACCAAAACTTTGTAAAATATATAATTTTCATTTTTGGCAGAAATGGATTTTTTGGAGAATGTATTTTTAGTTTTTGGATTTAATTTTATCATTAATTTTTATGTTTAATGCAAGAAAGCTCTAAATTGACATAATGGTGTTTTAAGCATTATAGTTTATAAATTAAAAGAATTATTTACAAAACAAATAACTTTTTAAGCTATAATCCGGTAATTACAGTTTTATGTCCCCAAAACAATATATATCACGTATACGTCATTCAAGTGTTAGGCTCTAACGCTATTCTTGAATTTTTTGATAACCCTTCTGAAAACAATTTATTTAGTTTAAAATTTTGGAATTCGGACCAAAACTTTTTAAAATTTATAATTTTTATTTTTGTCATAAATGGATTTTTTGGAGAATGTATTTTTAGTTTTTGGCTTTAATTTTATCATTAATTTTGATGTTTGATGCAAGAAAGCTCTAAATTGACATAATGGTGTTTAAGGCATTATAGTTTATAAATTAAAAAAATTATTTACAAAACAAAAAATTTTTTAAGCTCTAATCCGGTAATTACAGTTTCATGTCCCCAAACTATATATCACGTATATGTCCTTTATGTGTTAGGCTCTAACGCTGTTCTTGAATTTTTCGATAACCCTTTTGAAAACAATTTATTTAGTTAAAAATTTTGCAGTTCGGACCAAGAGTTTTTAAATTTTATAATTTTCATTTTTGGCAGAAATGGATATTTTTGGAGAATGTAATCTTAGTTTTTGGCTTTAATTTTATCATTAATTTTTATGTTTTATACAAAAAAAGCTCTAAATTGACATAATGGTGTTTTAGGCATTATAGTTTATAAATTAAAAAAATTATTAAAAAACAAATTATTTTTTAAGCTCTAATCCGGTAATTACAGTTTCATGTCCCCAAACTATATATCACGTATACGTCCTTCAAGTGTCAGGCTCTAACACTGTCCTTTAATTTTTCGATAACCCTTCTGAAAACAATTTATTTAGTGTAAATTTTTGCAGTTCACACCAAAACTTTTTAAAATATACAATTTTTATTTTTGGCAGAAATGGTTTTTTTGGAGAATGTATTTTTAGTTTTTGGCTTTAATTTTATCATTAATTTTGATGTTTGATGCAAAAAAGCTCTAAATTGACATAATGGTGTTTTGGGCATTATAGTTTATAAATTAAAAGAATTATTTACAAAACAAATAACTTTTTAAGCTATAATCCGGTAATTACAGTTTTATGTCCCCAAAACAATATATATCACGTAGACGTCCTTTAAGTGTTAGGCTCTAACACTGTCCTTTAATTTTTCGATAACCCTTCTGAAAACAATTTATTTAGTGTAAATTTTTGCAGTTCACACCAAAACTTTTTAAAATATACAATTTTTATTTTTGGCAGAAATGGTTTTTTTGGAGAATGTATTTTTAGTTTTTGGCTTTAATTTTATCATTAATTTTGATGTTTGATGCAAAAAAGCTCTAAATTGACATAATGGTGTTTTGGGCATTATAGTTTATAAATTAAAAGAATTATTTACAAAACAAATAACTTTTTAAGCTATAATCCGGTAATTACAGTTTTATGTCCCCAAACAATATATATCACGTAGACGTCCTTTAAGTGTTAGGCTCTAACGCTATTCTTGAATTTTTTGATAACCCTTCTGAAAACAATTTATTTAGTTTAAAAATTTGGAGTTCGGACCAAAACTTTTTAAAATTTATAATTTTCATTTTTAGCAGAAATGGATTTTTTGGAGAATGTATTTTTAGTTTTTTGCTTTAATTTTATCATTAATTTTTATGTTTGATGCAAGAAAGTGCTAAATTAACATAATGGTGTTTTGGGCATTATAGTTTATAAATTAAAAAAATTATTTACAAAACAAAAAATTTTTTAAGCTCTAATCCGGTAATTACAGTTTCATGTCCCCAAACTATATATCACGTATACGTCCTTCATGTGTTAGGCTCTAACGCTGTTCTTGAATTTTTCGATAACCCTTTTGAAAACAATTTATTTCGTTAAAAATTTTGCAATTCGGACCAAGAGTTTTTAAATTTTATAATTTTCATTTTTGGCAGAAATGGATATTTTTGGAGAATGTAATCTTAGTTTTTGGCTTTAATTTTATCATTAATTTTTATGTTTGATGCAAAAAAGCTCTAAATTGACATAATGGTGTTTTAGGCATTATCGTTTATAAATTAAAGAAATTATTAAAAAACAAATTATTTTTTAAGCTCTAATCCGGTAATTACAGTTTCATGTCCCCAAACTATATATCACGTATACGTCCTTCAAGTGTCAGGCTCTAACACTGTCCTTTAATTTTTCGATAACCCTTCTGAAAACAATTTATTTAGTGTAAATTTTTGCAGTTCACACCAAAACTTTTTAAAATATATAATTTTCATTTTTGGCAGAAATGGATTTTTTGGAGAATGTATTTTTAGTTTTTGGCTTTAATTTTATCATTAATTTTGATGTTTGATGCAAGAAAGCTCTAAATTGACATAATGGTGTTTTAGGCATTATAGTTTATAAATTAAAAAAATTATTTACAAAACAAAAAATTTTTTAAGCTCTAATCCGGTAATTACAGTTTCATGTCCCCAAACTATATATCACGTATACGTCCTTCATGTGTTAGGCTCTAACGCTGTTCTAGAATTTTTCGATAACCCTTCTGAAAAGAATTTATTTAGTGTAAATTTTTGCAGTTCACACCAAAACTTTTTAAAATATATAATTTTCATTTTTGGCAGAAATAGATTTTTTGGAGAATGTATTTTTAGTTTTTGGATTTAATCTTATCATTAATTTTTATGCTTGATGCAAAAAAGATCTAAATTGACATAATGGTGTTTTTCAATTATTTACAAAACAAATAATTTTTTAAGCTATAATCCGGTAATTACAGTTTCATGTCCCCAAACTATATATCACGTATACGTCCTTCAAGTGTTAGGCTCTAACGCTGTTCTTGAATTTTTCGATAACCCTTCTGAAAACTAATTATTTAGTTTAAAATTTTGCAGTTCAGACCAAAACTTTTTAAATTTTAAAATTTTCATTTTTGGCAGAAATGGATTTTTTGGAGAATGTATTTTTAGTTTTTGGCTTTAATTTTATCATTAATTTTTATGTTTGATGCAAGAAAGCGCTAAATTAACATAATGGTGTTTTGGGCATTATAGTTTATTATTTAAAAAAATTATTTACAAAACAAATAATTTTTTAAGCTCTAATCCGGTAATTACAGTTTCATGTCCCCAAACTATATATCACGTATACGTCCTTCAAGTGTTAGGCTCTAACGCTGTTCTAGAATTTTTCGATAACCCTTCTGAAAAGAATTTATTTAGTGTAAATTTTTGCAGTTCACACCAAAACTTTTTAAAATATATAATTTTCATTTTTGGCAGAAATGGATTTTTTGGAGAATGTATTTTTAGTTTTTGCATTTAATTTTATCATTAATTTTAATGTTTAATGCAAGAAAGCTCTAAATTGACATAATGGTGTTTTGCAGATTATAGTTTATAAATTAAAAAAATTATTTACAAAGCAAATAATTTTTTAAGCTCTAATCCGGTAATTACAGTTTCATGTCTCCAAACTATATATCATGTATACGTCCTTCCAGTGTTAGGCTCTAACGCTGTTCTAGAATTTTTCGATAACCCTTCTGAAAAGAATTTATTTAGTTTAAAATTTTGCAGTTCGTACCAAAACTTTTTAAATTTAATAGTTTACATTTTTGGCAGAAATGGATTTTTTGGAGAATGTATTTTTAGTTTTTGGCTTCAATTTTATCATTAATTTTTATGCTTGATGCAAAAAAGATCTAAATTGACATAATGGTGTTTTTCAATTATTTACAAAACAAATAATTTTTTAAGCTATAATCCGGTAATTACAGTTTCATGTCCCCAAACTATATATCACGTATACGTCCTTCAAGTGTTAGGCTCTAACGCTGTTCTTGAATTTTTCGATAACCCTTCTGAAAACAAATTATTTAGTTTAAAATTTTGCAGTTCAGACCAAAACTTTTTAAATTTTAAAATTTTCATTTTTGGCAGAAATGGATTTTTTGGAGAATGTATTTTTAGTTTTTGGCTTTAATTTTATCATTAATTTTTATGTTTGATGCAAGAAAGCGCTAAATTAACATAATGGTGTTTTGGGCATTATAGTTTATTATTTAAAAAAATTATTTACAAAACAAATAATTTTTTAAGCTCTAATCCGGTAATTACAGTTTCATGTCCCCAAACTATATATCACGTATACGTCCTTCAAGTGTTAGGCTCTAACGCTGTTCTAGAATTTTTCGATAACCCTTCTGAAAAGAATTTATTTAGTGTAAATTTTTGCAGTTCACACCAAAACTTTTTAAAATATATAATTTTCATTTTTGGCAGAAATGGATTTTTTGGAGAATGTATTTTTAGTTTTTGCATTTAATTTTATCATTAATTTTAATGTTTAATGCAAGAAAGCTCTAAATTGACATAATGGTGTTTTGCAGATTATAGTTTATAAATTAAAAAAATTATTTACAAAGCAAATAATTATTTAAGCTCTAATCCGGTAATTACAGTTTCATGTCCCCAAACTATATATCATGTATACGTCCTTCAAGTGTTAGGCTCTAACGCTGTTCTTGAATTTATCGATAATCCTTCTAAAAACAATTTATTTAGTTTAAAATTTTGCAGTTCGTACCAAAACTTTTTAAATTTAATAGTTTACATTTTTGGCAGAAATGGATTTTTTGGAGAATGTATTTTTAGTTTTTGGCTTCAATTTTATCATTAATTTTTATGCTTGTTGCAAAAAAGATCTAAATTGACATAATGGTGTTTTTGAATTATTTACAAAACAAATAATTTTTTAAGCTATAATCCGGTAATTACAGTTTCATGTCCCCAAACTATATATCACGTATACGTCCTTCAAGTGTTAGGCTCTAACGCTGTTCTTGAATTTTTCGATAACCCTTCTGAAAACAAATTATTTAGTTTAAAATTTTGCAGTTCGGACCAAAACTTTTTAAATTTTAAAATTTTCATTTTTGGCAGAAATGGATTTTTAGGAGAATGTATTTTTAGTTTTTGGCTTTAATCTTATCAATAATTTTAATGTTTGATACAAGAAAACTCTAAAATGACATAATGGTGTTTTAGGCATTATAGTTTATAAATTAAAAAAATTATTTACAAAACAAATAATTTTTTAAGCTCTAATCCGGTAATTACAGTTTTATGTCCCTAAACTATATATCACGTATACGTCCTTCAAGTGTTAGGCTTTAACGCTGTTCTTGAATTTTTCGATAACCCTTCTGAAAACAATTTATTTAGTTTAAAATTTTGCAGTTCGGACCAAAACTTTTTAAAATTTATAATTTACATTTTTGGCAGAAATGGATTTTTTGGAGAATGTATTTTTAGTTTTTGGCTTTAATTTTATCATTAATTTTTATGTTTGATGCAAAAAAGCTCTAAATTGACATAATGGATTTTTGGGCAATATAGTTTATAAATTAAAAGAATTATTTACAAAACAAATAATTTTTTAAGCTATAATCCGGTAATTACAATTTCATGTTCCCAAAACAATATATATCACGTATACGTCCTTCAAATATAGGCTCTAACGCTGTTCTTGAATTTTTCGATAACCATACTGAAAACAAATTATTTAGTTTAAAATTTTGCAGTTCGGACCAAAACTTTTTAAAATTTATAATTTTTATTTTTGGCAGAAATGGATTTTTTGGAGAATGTATTTTTAGTTTTTGGCTATAATTTATTCAGTAATTTTGATGTTTGATGCAAAAAAGCTCAAAATTGACATAATGGTGTTTTGGGCATTATAGTTTATAAATTAAAAAAATTATTTACGAAACAAATAATTTTTTAAGCTCTAATCCGGTAATTACAGTTTCATGTTTCCAAACTATATATCACGTATACGTCCTTTAAGTGTTAGGCTCTAACGCTGTTCTTGAATTTTTCGATAACCCTTCTGAAAACAAATTATTTAGTTTAAAATTTTGCAGTTCGGACCAAAACTTGTTAAATTTTATAATTTTCATTTTTGGCAGAAATGGATATTTTTGGAGAATGTAATCTTAGTTTTTGGCTATAATTTTATCATTAATTTTTATGTTTAATGGAAGAAAGCTCTAAATTGACATAATGGTGTTTTGGGCATTATAGTTTATAAATTAAAAAAATTATTTACAAAACAAATAATTTTTTAAGCTCTAATCCGGTAATTACAGTTTCATGTCCCTAAACTATATATAAAAAAACAATTATAAAAATGTCGAAATTAACCAAACGAGAAGTTCTTGACATTATTTCAAGGAATAATGATATAAAAATTACTTCTAATGAAAATTTATCTATAATCAATATAGATATTAATAATATCTCAGAAGAAGATTTCAAAAAATTAAAAAATTCATTAACTTCTTTGAAATGCAAAAATTTGAAAAAATTTGAAAGTGCAAAAAGGATAAAGGATAGATATGAAGCAATGAATTCTAAATGGTTAAATTCTGGTTTTTCCATTAGGGTCAAATTTTCTCAAAAAAATCAAAGTTGGTCATGGGTCTTTCAATTTTTGTGAAACTTGGTATAAAGGTAGTGTTTTATGACAAAAGATTTTAGGAAAAAAAGATTTTTAAAAATTTTCAAAATTGGGGATTTTACCGGACATTAAATATTAAAGCACATTTTTTTGAAAAACGAATAACTTTTATCCATTTATTTAGATTTTGTTTAAATTTTAGGTAATAATAGTTGATTATCTACCAATTTAAAGTGTAATATTAAAGAAAAAAAATCTAAAATTTGCCCGGAAAAAAAGTCAAAAAAAATTTTAATTTCATTTTTTTAGGCATAAGCACCCCTTCGATTTTTTTGTAACTATAATATTTGGATTCGTTATCTTCTCCAGAATTTTTTGCAAAATAAAAATCCCTGGAGACTTTAAAACTAACAATTTTGAATCTCAAAATGTGTATGTATGTATGTAATATATAAGGGGCAAATTTTCTCAAGTGTACCAATGTCAAAATTGCAAGTTGTTAGATCGGGCTAATATTTTCACAGTATTTAGAACTATGAATGAGTACTTAAAACCAACAAGTAATTATGAAATTTTATAAAAAATTGTAGGGGGAGAGAGTTGAAGATTTTGGATAAGTATAAACAGTAAGTTTTATAAAAAATCGTAGCTTTTATATAATAAAGAAAGAAAATTGTGACCTATATGTTTTGGTAGGTTTTTTCTGATATTTCAAATGGTTAGTATTTTTTTAAAAAATTCAAAATTCAACCCTTCTTTTAAAAATTAAAGATTTTTTTGAATTTTTTTTTTAACTAAACTTCCCGGCCAAATATTTTTTGGCATTTTCTAAAGAACATTTTTTCAATTTTTACATTTTTGATGTAAGAAAAGATGATTTTTTTTATTTGCATAATTTTTTATTATTTTAATATCAATATCAAGAGTGATACACGCATAAGGTGTTAAATATTTTATTCAAACAATCGTTGCAAATAACTGGAATATATTTTTTTAAAATAGAATTATATAAACATTTGTTTTAAAAAAAAACTAACACTATATCTTTATTCTTATAAATATTTATTTGTAAAACGTCAATTTAATCAAAATACTTCATATTGTAAAATATTTAAATTTTTATTAATTAATTAATTAATAATTCAAAAACAAAAAAAAGTCATTTTTTCTTACATATTAGCCCGATCTAACAACTTGCAATTTTGACATTGGTACACTTGATAAAATTTGCCCCTTATATATTACATACATACACATATTGAGATTTAAAATTGTTTAAAAACAAATTTATAATTGCAAAACTTGATTTTTAAACCTTCCTTTTTTTACTAAAAATTAAAAAAAAATATTGAAATGCGAAAATTCACGCTTAAAAACGTTTGGTGCACATCTCAGGCGTGTTTACGCGAGATCGATATCTGTGCACCTCGAGACAAAAAATTCGATATTTCGGTTAGTTTTAAAGTCTCCAGGAATTTTTATTTTGCAAAAAATTCTGGAGAAGATAACGAATCCAAATATTATAGTTACAAAAAAATCGAAGGGGTGCTTGTGCCCGAAAAAATGAAATCAAAATTTTTTTGATTTTTTTTCCGGGCAAATTTTGAATTTTTTTTCTTTAATATTGCCCTTTAAATTGTTAGATAATCAACTTTGATTACCTAAAATTTAAACAAAATCTAACTAAATGGATAAAAGTTATTCGTTTTTCAAAAAAATGTGCTTTAATATTTAATGCCCGGTAAAATCCATACTTTTGAAAATTTTTAAAAATCTTTTTTTCCTAAAATCTTCTGTCATAAAACACTACCTTTATACCAAGTTTCACAAAAATTGAAAGACCCATGACCAACTTTGATTTTTTAAAAAAAATTTGACCCATATTAATTTCTGAAATTTATGAAAACAAGCCTCAATCATCTAAATTTGGTCGCCCTGCTATTGAATTTTCTGAAAAATCATACCGTTCACAACGTCGAGAAGTTACTGAAATTAGTACAGAATTAAAACATGATCCACAGAGAATGATTATGGCATGTCGTTATGCATCGAGGCGTTCTGGAAATTTTGATTTATGTTTTGTACTCGATAATATACTGAAACGTTCAGAGCAACCTAAAAAAAATTTGGAAATTAATCAACGAACCCCTAGTTTCAATTGTGAAAAAAACTTCAGAAGAAGCCTTAGCATTTTTATTAGAGAAATCTTTGAGTAAAGATTTGTATCAAAGCATTCGCACAGAAGTTAAATCATGTGGTGCAGATATCTGGCCAACCTACAATGAAGTTAGACTTGCTAAGGAAGAATGTCGTCCTCCAAAAAATCCTCTTTCTCTTTCTGAAAAAATTGTAAAGGTCACCCTTCAATCCTTATTAAACCATACCACAGAAAGAATTGTAAAATTGCAATCTGAAGTTATTATTCAGTACATGCAGAAAACAAACTTAGTATTATCAGAAAGCGTGATGATGTTTTCATGAGGGTTTGATGGTTGTTCAGGATTATCTTGGTATAATCAGTCATACAAATCTGCAGCAGAAAATGCGCCACAAAGTGATGGAAATCTGTTTGTTACAACTGCAATTTCTTTACGATTACTATTCAACTCCGATGAAGAAAATATAGTTCTCTGGAACAACAGAACATCGCAATCGCCAAAATCATGTCGCCCTCTTTGCATGCAATACATTTCAGAAACTGCAGATGTTATTTTGATGCAAAAAAAGAACGTTGAAGAAGAAATTGACAAACTACAAATTCTTGAAATTGCATTGGATGATAATCGTCGCATTCGAGTTCATTTTTCTCTGTTTTTGACATTAATTGACGGAAAAGTTCTAAGCATCATAACAAATACAAAATCAATGCAAAACTGTCCTATTTGTCACGCAACTCCCTCAATGTTTAATAATTTGTCTAATAAAGATAAACGTATTTTTTACCAAATCCAAACTCGCTCTAATATGATTTAAGTCCCCTTCATGCATGGATAAAATTTTTGGAAGTTTGTCTGAATATCTCCTACAGAATAAACATAAGAGTCTGGCAGGTAAGAAAAAAAGAGCACAAATTGGAATTTATTAAAAGAAAAAAAATATATACAAGACATTTTGTTAAAAAAATTAGGAATTATTGTGGATAAACCAAAACCTGGTGGTTCTGGTAGTACAAATAATAGGAATACCGCTAAAAGAGCTTTTCAAAGTCCGGAGTTACTCGCTAAATTGCTTGGACTTAACGTGCAGATGCTTCGGAATTTTAAGAAAATTCTTATTGCTTTATCTTGTCATCTTCCTATTGACGCATTAAAGTTTGATGTTTTATGCGAATCAACAGCGAAAATTTATGTTGAGCACTATCGTTGGTATTTAATGTCAGCATCTTTGCATAAAATTCTTATGCACGGTGGTGATGTTATAAGAACAAGTTTATTACCAATAGGTATGTTAGACGAGGAAGCATCGGAATCAAGAAATAAATATTACAAGAGCGACAGACAACATCATGCAAGACAAATCAGTCAAGAAGCTAATCTTGAAGATGTATTTTATAGATCCATGGACAGTACAGGTCCAATTATAAATAATATTAGTCTTCAATTACGAATAAAAAGAAAAATGAAATTTCGCTGGTGAAAAAAATTGGGGATTTGTTTGAAGTTCCACAAGAAACTTCAAACCATGACTATGAAGTGGAAGATGAAGATGAACAGATGGACATATCGGATACTACGGAAATTCTCAAATATTTACAGAACATAGAACTGTCAGCAGAGAAAGACTTGGAAGATTACACAGCCACACAACAAAAATAAAGTGTCTTGATCTAGGGTTGAGACATATGTATTTCGATGTATTTCGATGCGCTGAATCCTAATCCGCTCTCAAAATTTGGCCAATGGGTCCTGGTTTCGCCCTAACCTCAAAAAATACCCTGAAATCGTTAAAATGGTCACTTTTGATTTATCAAAATTGAATCAAACCGCATGTTGATAATTTTCTAAGATCTCTTAATTTAAATAAACTATTCTATAAGCTTTTCAATTGAAAATTCATATAGAACATTAAATCTATCGAACCTAACCTCAAAAACACATCTAAGATTCTAAACAAACAAATTATTCCATACACAGCACAATAAAAATTATGTAAGCTCATAAAAGTTACAACTCAGGTGTTTTTATGATTGCTGATTACGAATCCGGTGTTAGTTTATCAAAATTCAAAATAGCGGATCTAATATGGCGAACAATATAATTAAAATTTGTTTGGACTGGCTTGAAAATCGTTACTCGGGGATTTTCGGGGTCGCTGATGACGAATCCCATGTCGGTTACTAAAAATTCAAAATGGCAGATCCAATATGGCGGTCATTATTATTTTAACGATTATTTTAAATTTATTAGGGGAAGTGCGCCGGATGCGGGCACCCCTACGTAAACTTCAACGGCAAGCAGACTTTACTGATCTAAGTATTGCAAGTCGTGTTCGTTGACAATACGGACTTTTCGTATTAATAACGAAACAAATATATATGCATTTGTGTAATAGCTTTGAGCATAATAAAGAAAATTCGCATTAAATAAATAAAAAAGTAATTTTGTATTGTTTTCGAAGAGCAACATATGGGTGTAGATTCGTTCAGAAAAAAGGGTTAAATTTTTTGTGCAGTGTTGTCATTATATTTTGTGATTTACCTTCGTGTTTAACCAACATCCTGCATCACAAAATGTGTTAGTCTTTTTAAAAAATGACTGTCATTCCCGGCTGTGGGCACCTTTATGTTATGGAGGCTCTACCATCTGACAATGATGTGGACTACTGTCTCATCTATCTAAACTTTCTGCCAAGGAAATTGACAGCCGCAAACTCCATTAAATGCGATGAATATAGTCGTTCAGTGCATAAGAAATGCGTTATGATATGCGGGCCAGCTACTTCACATGCTAGTATTATGCTTCTGTTAGCGATAAGCATACTGTGAAAACGCGTTATCATGTTTGTTCTTTATGCCGGCGAAGTCTCTTAAAATAAATAAACTTTTATTTCTTCTTTATTTGTGTTGGTTTCCTTTAATATTTTTTGATTTTTAGCGGATTTTTAAAGGGTGCCCACAACCGAGTACAAAAATTTTTTTGTCAAAAAATTTCCATTTTACTAAATTTCTATTAAAACTTTTTTATTTAAAAAAATAAATTCAATTCCTTCACTAACAGTCACCTTAGACATCTAGCTTTAAATTCGTACACATATATTTGTATAATATGCACATGGACAAATGTTATGAGGAAAAAACAAAAGAGTGCCCACAACTGGCACACTTCCCTTACTCGCGGAATTTTTCTGGACCTTTGATAACGAATCGTATATAAACTTTTATGATCTTAAAGTCTTACGAATTTGTTTTCTAACAATTCGTAAGACTTTAGGATTATAAAAATTAATATACAATTCGTTATCAAAGGTCCCGAAAAATTCCGCGAGTAATAAATTAAAAATAATCGTTAAAATAATAAAGACCGACATATTGGATCCGCCATTTTGAATTTTTAGAAACCGACATGGGATTCGTCATCAGCGACCCCGAAAACCCCCGAGTAACGATTTTCAAGACAATCCAAACAAATTTTAATTATATTGTTCGCCATATTGGATCCGCCATTTTGAATTTTGATAAACTAACACCGGATTCGTAATCAGCAATCATAAAAACACCTGAGTTGTAACTTTTATGAGCTTACATAATTTTTATTGTGCTGTGTATGGTATAATTTGTTTGTTTGGAATCTTAGATGTGTTTTTGAGGTTAGATTTGATAGATTTAATGTTTTATAGGAATTTTTAATTGAAAAGCTTATAGAATAGTTTATTTAAATTAAGAGATCTTAGAAAATTATCAACATGCGGTTAGATTCAATTTTGATAAATCAAAAGTGACCATTTTAACGATTTGAGGGTATTTTTTGAGGTTAGGGCGAAACCAGGACCCATTGGCTAAATTCTGAGGGCGGATTAGGATTTAGCGCATCGAAATACATTGGAATACATATGTCTCGACCCCAGATCAAGACACTTTATTTTTTTTGTGTGGCTGTGTTATTATATTTGATTTTTATAAGAAAAAGTGGGAGGCAAGGGGACCCACTCAGAAAGCACCCCGAATGTGAAAGGCTAGGAGAACTCACTCAGAAACCTTCCTGAAACGTGGGAGGCAAGGGGATCCACTTAGAAAGCACCTTGAAAGTGAGAGGCTAGGGGAACTCACTCAGAAACCTCCCCGAAATGTGGGAGGCGAAGGGACCCACGCAGAAAACACCCCGAATGGGGTCTAAATAGCACTGCAACCTCCTCGTGGTATACCCTGGAAAATACAATAACAGTAGGCGATCTGCAGGCAAAACAATAAAAAATATTAACTTTTTGAAATTAAAAACTATCACTTTTACTATAAATCAGCAATCCAAAAATCTGATTCGAATATAAATTTAACAATTTTTGCATAATAAGGCCATCATATTAGATCTGCCATTTTGAATTTTGAAAAACTAAGCTCAGATTCGTAATCAGCTACCTTAAAAACCCCTTAGAAATAATTTTCAGGCAAATTGTATCAATTTTTAAAAAACTGTCCACCACATTAGATCCTCCATTTTGAATTTTAAAAACTAAGTTCAGATTTGTAATCAGCGACCCCAAAAACCCCTGAGTAATAATTTTCAGGCAATTTTAAATAAATTTAGAGTTTTAACCAGCAAACTAGGTCGCCTGGCCCACTGTGCGATGTTCAGAAGATCAAAAACTTCCTGTAATGTAAAGTTTTGGGACCTTTCTCTTTTTTTCGTTTCGGTTCTTCCTTTCGTTCCTTTAGACATTCTAGTTCCTAAAAAGAAAAAAGATATTTTATAATATGTGCTGTTAATATAATGAACATACGAACAGAAGCCTGTGTCAATTATCTAAAATTTTATGCATTAAGCACAATGCAACAGTATTAATAGCACATCCACATTCGACGTTTGAAAAGTTTTTGGATGTTACATTTACTTACAATACACATTTATTAAAAAATACTTTACGATAAGTTAGAAATGAATTATTAACAAAAAGCAACAAAACCTACAAACACTAATTTTAAAATAAAGAACTATTTGAATTTAAATTTATTGCTTTTTTATCTTCGGTGAAAGCTTTGAAATTAATTACTAAACAATCCATAAAAACTTTGAAGAATAATTTGAAAACAGAAAATTATTTAAATTTATCGTTATTCATTTTTTCATTATTAAAAAAACAACAACAAGAATGATAATATAAAAATTTTAACTTATTTGAATTTCAATTTATTTACAATAAATACATTTATTTAAAAATATTTTATGCATGTTTTAAAATTAATTATGAAAACAGCAATAAAAACTATGAAAAATAATATAAAAATAATAAATTATTTGAATTACAATTTATTTAATTACAAGAAACAAATTAATCAATACATTTTAGGAACATTATGAAATTAATTATTATTAGAAAAAGCAATAAAAACTTTATAAATAAATACATACATTTCAATAAATTTATTTATTTACAACAAATTTTTTAAGAAAAAGAAAAAAAGAGAAAGGAGAAAAAAGCAATAAAAATGAAATAAAGTAAATATTTATTTCAAATTGCAATGTAGTTATTTGATTACAATACAATTATTCATTAAAAATGACTTTCCAAACATTTTTACAAAATAATATAAAAATAATAATTATGTGGATTTCAATGTATTTATTTAAGAAGTAATAAAAATAGTATGAAATAAAACAATTATTTTATTTTAAATTTATCAATTTACTAATTTAAAATAAAAGCTATGCATTAAAAACAATTTCAGTTTGGAATTGAATTTACTCAAGAAATTGTGTAAATCTTTATGTTTATTAAGTGTTGACATTCATTTTTAGTAAAAAAATCGTAATGTGAAATTTGTGCGAATTCAGTATAGCAGTTTCTCTCATCATGTTTAGTTGCCTTCTTTGTTTGTTGCTTTGCACAATTTTTTGTAATTCTCAAAAGCTTCGTTTGTGTGTCTAATTTTTCGCTGTGAAGTTCAAAGTCAGATTAGCATCATATTTAAATATATCCTAAACAGATTATTCTTGATAAAATACAGTGGTTTAACCTTACAATATTATTATTTCAAAATATTCTTACCGTATTTTAATTATTCATTGCAAATTAATTGTCTGATCATAAAATCCAAAGTGGTGAATCTTCCTTTCCTCTTTCAGTCAGCAGAAAACTTGTTTTTCTTAAATCTAGAAAAGAATATGATAAATTATTATTTACAACTTATTGAAATTATATTAATTATTAATATTAATTACAACTTTGTTGTGTCCGAATAAAAGTTGTTTTAATTTTCAAAATAAATAAAATACAAAAAAAGCTAACCTAAAAATTAAAATATGTTAATGATGTAAAAAGTTCATAAAAACATAACCTTTTTCAGGCATACTTTTTTATTAATATATTTTAAACTACTTTTATTACTTTATATTTATAACTTTTTACCTTTACCATGTATTTTTTAGCAACAAAACTTCAAAGTAACAAGCTAACCTATAAATTGACACATACTTAGAGACCTACACTTTGTGCGAAGCGCATAATCGCATAATTTTCAAAAATTGAAAGAAAGTTTTAAGTTTTACGTATTATAATGTTTATGAATAAAATAAAATAAATTTAACGTCGCATCAAAACGCATAATTTTTTTTCATCACACAATTTTTGAATTCTCGCATAATTGTGCATATTTATATTTTTTGTGAAAGAAATATAAAAATATTTCACAGTCTAAATCTGCATTAATGAAATATCTGTTTATATATACGTTTTATCATAAATTTATGAATAAAGTTAATCGTCCATAATTAAAAGGGCAATCCTAGTTGTAATTTTCAAAAAATCGGTTTTTCTTTTCTTGTATTTTTTCTAAGTTTACCCACACAACACCCAAAATTTCCTAAATATTTACTAAAAATTTACTTGCAAGCTTGGAAGTATTTACTTGCAAAGTTTAGTGAAAATTCTACAAAGATTTAAATGTCCCACTTCAATAAATGTTGAGCTAACTTTGCAAGGAAATTCTTCGAAGTTTGCAAGTAAATCTTTAATAAACTTTTAGGAAAGTTTCGGTACTGTGTGGGTAAGGTCTCAGACATATGTTTGTGAAATAATAAGTTGATATTTTAAAAATTGAGTGAGATATAAAGCTTTAAAGATCTGAAGTAAGGTTTAGTTAAGTCTGGCTTCCTGTAGCCCGGAACAAAATTTCGTCTAATGAAAGAGTATGATAAAATTTTAAACTCGTTTTTCTTAAAACTGCATTTTGCAAATCGGTGATCGCACTATTTCTCAAAAACTACTGCACTGAATCTCCGATTTTTCTTGCGTTTAGTGGGATTTTTTAATACATAAAAATCTACTCCTTACCTCAATAGAATGATTTTTTTTAAGAAAGGGGTCGCCCATATGGCATGTGATATTTGAAGGAGTAGGGGGTCCATAAAATACCATGCTTCATATTAATCATTAATGGAAAAAGTATCAAGATGGGGGGGATAAAATTTCGGAAATTAAGTATGCTTTATGGATGACCCCAAACAATATCTTTTTACAGCTGAGAACCCACAGCATTTTTTTATCTTTTACTTTAACTAAATTTGTTTGAATTTTTTATTTCTGAGAAACCAGTTCCTTGTTACCGTGGTTATCGCAAAATATATTTCTTATGATGACCTTTACTCTATATTTATAGAGAATAAGTTGCTTTATTTAAAAATGTTGGTGGTTTTTCTTAAAAAAATTAACATAATGTTAAAAGCTTTATTTGGGTCCTTAATAACGTTTTTCTTTCAAAAGCATCAATTTGCACTTTTTAATTTTTCAACGCATAATTTCGCATAATAATCAGTTTTTCAGGGCATAATCCAGTTATTTTCAGCGTCATAAAATACTGTCCTTACACAAACTATAAAAGCACATAAAAACTATATTCTTTATAGTACGTTATAATATTTACTTAATTTATGTAGCACTACCATTTGCACCTATATATTCAACATTTTTTTATTATCTATTTAATTTCTTTACTTTTGTTTTAAAAATACAAACATTGCATACACGTAAATTCATACGTTAAGAGATAAATAGCATAATGTTACACATACCTTAAATATGCAGATAAATGTCATTAGATATTTATAAACGTCACACGTCTACACCAACAATTTTTGTTTCATATAATTTATGCAAACAAATATATTTCAAATAAACAAATCGCATCAACTCGGGCAATCAGCTTTTTAGACTCAGTGCTGCCAGAGCGTCAATTCTAATACAAAAAGTACTAGAATCCCCTACTTTTCGTTATTTATCTGCTAGATAGTTAACTGGCACTTGTATTCACGTGGATCAACCCGAAAATGCTAACCAGCAGTTTAACTAAATTTAACCTCCTGATAAATTTATTCTGTTAGTAAACTAACAGACACTTTATCCTAGGTCGGATCAATTGGCCATTAGTGGAATATTTACATCAAAATATCCAGCATCATTTGTCACTCTTCTGTCATTATCATAAGGTATATATTGTTATTAGAAAATTTAATACTTGATTATCTTTTGCGTATTAAGAAATATTGTTTTAGCAATTGTGATTAAAAATTATATTCAATTGAAAATTTTATAAAACTCATAGTGTAAGCTAATTTCAGATTGTACTTTTTAGCATAGAATTTTGAATAAGCATTTTATTGCACGGAAAATCGAATAAGAATTGTCTTGCACTAAAAACTGAATAAGAATGATCTTGCATTTGTTTTTGAATAAACATTATATCAACGGGAGGCGTCGATAATGTGGAGTAAATCCTAATAATTTATCAATTGAATGTTTTGTTCAAAACTCACTTTAAGGCTGCTTGTTATTTCACTTGTTATTTATACGTAAAGTATTATTGTTAGGTTCAATTCTTACAATTTTAGATCCATTTTTAATAGAGTTTTGAATATATTTTTCAATATCTTTAATTTCATAACTTCCAGGGGGCGCATGATTATTCCTTAAATTTCAATTTCCTAATGTTCAAAACATCGAAATTCTTATCATCGAAAAATCATTTCGCATAATTTTCAGTTTTCGATATTTTATTCAACATAATTTTTAATTTATCGATTTATTCTTTATCCTATTATTTAAATATTCGAATTGTTTTTTAATATAATTTTTAATTTTTTTTTTTTAAATTTTTGACATACATTTTGTTTTTCCGAATGACTATTTGTCATAATTATTAATCCTCCGAATTGCTATTTGACATAATTTTCAAACCTTCGAAATATTATATTACATAACTATCATTTATCCAGATTTTATTTGTCATAATGTTCATTTACTCGAATTATCAAGTGACATAAAGCGCATTAACTTGAATTCTTATGTGACATAACCTTAAAATCTTCGAAATGTCATATTTGAGAAATTTCATTTATCGAAATTTTATTTGTCATAATGTTCATTACTCGAATTATCAAGTGACATAAAACGCATTTACTCGAATTCTTATGAGACATAACCTTTAAATCTACGAAATGTCATATTTCAGAAATTTTAATTTATAGAACTTTTGATTTATCAAAATTGAATCTAACCGCATGTTGATAATTTTCTAAGATCGCTTAATTTAAATAAACTATTCTATAAGCTTTTCAATTGAAAATTCCTATAAAACATTAAATCTATCGAACCTAACCTCAAAAACACATCTAAGATTCCAAACAAACAAATTATACCATACACAGCACAATAAAAATTATGTAAGCTCATGAAAGTTACAACTTAGGTAAAAGCTTATTTATTTTAAGAGACTTCGCCGGCATAAAGAACAAAAATGATGACACGTTTTCACAGTATGCTTATCGCTAACAGAAGCATAATGCTAGCATGTGAAGTAGCTAGCCCACATAACATAACGCACTTCTTATGCACTGAACGACTATATTCATTACATTTAATGGAGTTTGCGGCTGTCAATTTCCTTGGCAGAAAGTTTAGATAGATGAGACAGTAGTCCACATCATTGTCAGATGGTAGAGCCTCCGTAACATAAAGGTGCCCACAGCTGGGAATGACAGTCATTTTTTAAAAGGACCAACACATTTTGTAATGCAGGATTTTGGTTAAACACGAAGGTAAATCACAAAATATAATGACAACACTGCAAAAAAAATTTAACCCTTTTTTCTGAACGAATCTACACCCATATGTTGCTCTTCGAAAACAATACAAAATTACTTTTTTATTTATTTAATGCAAATTTTCTTTATTATGCTCACAGCTATTACACAAATGCATATATTTGTTTCGTTATTAATACGAAAAGTCCGTATTGTGAACGAACACGACTTGCAATACTTAGATCAGTAAAGTCTGCTTGCCGTTGAAGTTTACGTAGGGGTGCCCACATCCTGCGCACTTCCCCTAATAAATTTAAAATAATCGTTAAAATAATAAAGACCGCCATATTGGATCCGCCATTTTGAATTTTGATAAACTAACACCGGATTCGTAATCAGCAATCATAAAAACACCTAAGTTGTAACTTTCATGAGCTTACATAATTTTTATTGTGCTGTGTATGGTATAGTTTTTTTTTTAATCTTAAATGTGTTTTTGAGGTAAGGTTCGATAGATTTAATGTTTTATAGGAATTTTTAATTGAAAAGCTTATAGAATAGTTTATTTAAATTAAGAGATATTAGAAAATTATCAACATGCGGTTAGATTTAATTATGGTAAATCAAAAGTGACCATTTTAACGATTTTAGGGTATTTTTTGAGGTTAGGGCAAAACCAGGACCCATTGGCCAAATTCTGAGGGAGGATTAGGATTCAGCGCATCGAAATACATCGGAATACATATGTCTCGACCCCAGATCAAGACACTTTATTTTTTTGTGTGGCTGTGTAATTCAACTAAGCCAAGTACATAATTTTTATTAGATAATAATTCTATCGGAGAAAAATATTCTGCTTCCAGGGTAGATGAATTGCCTGAGATAATCAGAGTAAAAGATTCTTTCATGTTGATGACTTTTTATTAACTGATTAGGTGGAATGACTTACAATCACTTATATAGAATATATTTTTGAGTTATTTCAAGCTGTCCACATAAGAATTTCAGACATAAATTCCCACAATTAAAACTGTTATAATCTTTATAATTTTGATTATTATACTGTATTAAAGTATTATAACCTAAGTAATTGCGAAGTTCATAGGGTGGTTGAAGATTACCAAAACTATCAAAGTATACTGCTTTATTATTAACTTTTTTATATGCAACCCAATGAGTTCCAGAACCATCTTTATCATTTAAATTAATAATGGCTTATTCATTTTTTCGAGGACCTCTTATAAGTAGTTCATTTCGCATAAAAACTCCTTGCAAATGAGAAATTTTCATTTCTTTAGCATATTTAAGTAAATCTAGATTAGTAAGTGCTCGTTGAGGTAGCTTTAAACTTTTTGTTTGTACATCGTCTCTTAATATCTTGTCCTTTATCATATGGTTTTGAATTAAGTCCCAACCAAGTGACTTTACCAAGACTTAACTAAGACCTTTACCAAGTGCAACTGCTTCCAACTCTCTATTGTGACGCTGAGCTTCCTACAACTGCTCTTTTGCTGCACTTGCATAATTAACAGCTTTTGCTACACCAGCAACTCCCCCAGTAAGCGCTCCAAGTGCACGACCAGCAAAAGTGGGAATCAATGGTAACAGACCACCAACTTTTGATGGGACAGGTAGAAGACGAGGTGTTAAAACCTTTTCTCTACCACCTGCTTTCCTTACAGCTTTTCGAGCTGTTTCAATAGCTGACTTTATTGTTAAGCGAGCATCATTACCAGGAATTATTGATTTTCTTGCAGCATCAACAATTTACTCGTTTTTTAGGGTTCCGTACCCCGGTAGGAACCCTATTGGAACGGTTACAAATATGACCATGTACCCCCCCTAGCACTCACAGTTTTACACCTAGAGAGCTAAAATTTCGTACACGTATGTATTTTCACGCGTAGATTACAGGAAAAATATAGCGAACGTGATTGGGATTGATCTTCATAGAGTTTTCGACGAAAAACATCAAATTTTGTCCATTTTTCGCAAAAATGGCATGTACACCCCGCTAGCGCTCACAGTTTTTTACCTAGAAAGTTGAAAATTGGTATGCATATGTATTTTCAAAAATGGATTAAAGGAAAAATATAGCAAACACATTTAGTATTCATCTTCATTCTGTTTTTATCGAAAAAGTCAAAAATTTTGAAAATTTCGAAAAAAATCCATGTACCCCCCCTGGCGTAAGCTGCAGCTCTTTCACTATATCGTGCGTCTTGAGCAAATTATAAGCTACCAGTCGTCAATCTAGACTCGATTGTTGAACAACAAGAGAAGAAAGTGAAGCGTCATGGTAGTTTGTTTTCCGGTAGTATTCGAGCTATTTTTTGTGGACCATCAAATTGTGGAAAGACAAGTGTACTGCTTTTTTTAATTTTACATCCTAATGGTCTTAGATTTGATAATATTTCCTTGAACTCAAAGTCTTTACATCAACACAAGTATAAATTCTTGGAACAAGTTGTAAGTAATGTTGAAGGAGTAGAGTATTTACCATTTAGTGAGCATGAAGAAGTCATTAGTCCTAAAGATGCAAAACTGAATTCAATATTTATATTTGATGATATTGCTTGTGAGAAGCAAGATAATGTAAGGGCATTTTTTTGCATGGGTAGACATGTTGATGTTGATTCTTTTTATCTTTGTCAAACATATATGCCCGCATTCCTAAACATTTAGTACGTGATAATGTTAATTTACTAGTTCTTTTACGTCAAGTTGAGAAAAATTTAAGGCATATTTATGATGACCGCGTTAATACTGACATGACATTTAATCAATATCGAAAACTATGTTCAACATGTTAGAATTCAGAGAAGTATGGCTTTGTAGTAATTGATAAGGATTCTGATTTAAATGATGGAAGATATAGGAAAGGATTTGATAGCTTTGTAACACTATACATATAAGATCATCCCTAAAATATTGTTAGTTCAATATGAAACCTGGTAATAATATGTTTCATAAAGAAAAAGAATATCTTCATCAAATTGCTAAAGCTAGTGAGGCAATTAGGCAAAAACATAGTATGTTAAAATTAGGATAAAGAGAAGCTGAAAATGTGCTGACTGAAACATTTAAACCGATAGTTCAACCCTTACAGAAAATTATCAACTTGACAGACAGTGAACATGAAAATGTCAAGACCGAAAATGTTAAGATTGAAAAGAGAGAGAGCAGAAGGAGGATGATAGTATAAACTATGAAAGTGAAACTGAAAAATCTCCAAATGATGATAAAATAAGTGATAAATTTCTATACTAATTAAATCATAATAGAAAGCAATGTTTAAATTTAACATACGGCGTACGTAAGCTAAGTGATGGGTCACTTATGATTGGTGATTCACCAATAACTCTTGAAGATCGGCATGTAAAAATTGGTAATAAACGATATCTTTAAACGCTTGGATTACTTGAACTTTTATTTAAAAGTAAACCTACTACATCACTTATAAGTGAAGATGATGAAAGAAACTATAAAGAGATTCTGATTGCTACTAATGCCCACAAAAAGAAGTATAGTTCCTCTGAATCTATACGTACGGATAAGAGTTACAAGTATTTGAATTTTATAACTCAATTCTTCCCTCGAACACTTACCAAACGGTCATCTGTAAGCGGTAGTTCATTACCTAAAGAGGGACCGCAAAAAGTACATAAAAAATTATCACAAAACGTAAGTAAAAAAATTTGGCCAAAAATCTTCTTAATCTGCGTGAAAATTGTAGCTGATCATAATTTTTAGTTTTTATTTAAGGGTAGCCAAACTCCTAATTCAACCCTCTAAAAATTGGCAAATTATGAAATTCATACCACCATAAATTCAACAAAAATAATTAATTATCAACGGTAAAACTGATACATAACGAAAATAAAAAATGCCTTTCATAAAAAAACAATCTAAATTACCTTAACATCCTCAAAATGCTTTTCAACCCCCAAAAAACTACCCCTATTTGAAAAATTGACCAAAATAAACACAAAAAAATTATTACTCTCTGTTACATCCCGAGCAGAAGGCAATTTTATAGGTTAGGTTATAGAATTTTGGAGGAATGGTAGGCTGATTATGGTCAAGTTGGTAAAGCTTGACCTTTATTTTTAAGTAGGATCGTGTGTACTTGTCAAAACTACGGGTTTTGCGTTAACAACACAATAAATATTCCCTTTTAACTGTTTTATTCAATATTCAAATAATGTTTACAAATAGATGTTACATAAATGTTACTTACTTTTATTACAGATTAGTCGTAGAATACAAGTTATAGCGCTGGTTGGTATAAGTTTGTTTTTCAAGATGTTGCTTCAATTGAATGAAACTAAGAAAGTTTGTTATGTTACACTTATGTAACTTTCACATCTTAGGGTTTTTGCGTTTATTTCAAGAGCTAGTACTGCTTCTAAGTGTTACGTATCGTCACTTGCACCTATTACGAAAAGAAACTTGTTTCTAAGTGTGAGAAAAGCAACTTGCACAATAATCGAGTACAACGCGGACTGAATTGCCGATTAAAGAAAGAATCAGTGAAAAACTACAGCTAATAAAATGTGACACGCAAAATACGACAGTTAATACATTTAAATTATTGATTCTAAGTGTCAATTTGCTCTTCTTGCACCTTTTATGAAAAGAAACTTGTTTCTAAGTGAATAACAAAATAGACTTGCACGATAATCAAGTACAACGCGGACTGAATTGCCGATTAAAGAAAGAATATAATAATTTTGTATAACTGAATGGTCGCTCTACAATGACTACTGGTCTATAAAACCGCACCGGAACATTTGACAAGCTTTGTGGAGAAAGCTTTGGCTTATATACTCTAAAAATGACAAAAAGTAGGAAAATTCGTAGTTAGTTATGGGGGTAAAGTATGTTATCTACTAGGAATTTAGGACTGTTCATCTTAATTCTATTTATAAGTTGTTTTGAAGAAGGAGCGCACATTCCTTCATAAGTGACCTAATAATTATGCCATATATGGAAAGTGAAGATCGAATTACATGCTGTTGTCTAGGAGTAACATCTCGCGATAACGATACTACAAGCCCGAGCTTGCGTCGCTCGTCCTTGGCATGGCGCATCGCTTTTCACCTACTTTTATCTATAACATTCCTACGTTGCTTGCTTTTCGCGCTTCTTGAGGCTTACAAAATTTTATGTTTTAACAGCAACAAGAATTGTTCAGATTTCTCTTAAGTTACTAATATTGTTGTTATTACATTTATAGATTATTATATATTTAGTCTTGAATTAAAATACATATTATTTGTGTTGTATGTCTTATTTAATTTTTACTTAATTTGGAAAAATTAAAATTATGCTGAAATAAGGATGTTACTGGGATGTAACAGTCCTCTCTCCTTAAATCTTTCATCGTCCCGATAAAATAACAATTTTAATTGTCTGTAACTTTATAGGAGTTATGAAATATGAAATTGAGACTATCATACAATGCCCTAGTTCTTCTTGATGAAATTACGTTGCTCATTAGCAATGCGGACATCTCTTTCTTATCGATGATACGAAGACAACAAGTTTGGTGAATCGTTATCAACAATACGCTATAATGTGTGATGGGTGTTATGTTGTGAAAAGTGTCATGATTATCTTCTTGAGGTAGGTATGATTTTCATCTTCTTAGAATAGTCAATGACCGCTTTTGGAATGCTCAAGTGGAGATGGATTGTTGACAACATCCTCTTCATCCCCATATGATGTGGTAAGTATCGGGCGTCTTCAGTATTTGATTTGTTGTGAAGGAGAGTTCATTGTTACAAAAAGTGAGTGCAGTAAATTTATTTAACGTTCATGTTTTTATTTAGTTTGAAGTTAATTCAAAAATCGTTGTTGTTGTTTTTTTTACAGTGCCATATGGAAAAATGTGTGCGACAAATTTAGTTTCCTTTTTCTTGACCTTGCAAAGATTAGCAGCGTCAATTTTTTATTCTTTGGGTAAAATTGACGTTCTAGAGGAAATAAGCAAGCCTGGTCGACGTAAGAAGGATGCTACTTCAAATTTTATGATTGACCTAAAAACAAGGAAGGCTTCTCTAGTTCGATTAAAAAAGGAAGCTAAAGATGAGTCTCGAACTATGACAAGAATGTTCAATTTCTTATTGTAAGTTTAAAAATTTTCTTTCTCTTTTTATTCATAATAAAGCCCGCTCTTTTTTTTGTTTTATATGCATATCAATGCATATAATTATATACTTAGTCGTGCTGGTCGTCCGGAAGGATGTTTTTGTCCTACATGCGCGATAAACTCGACTTTCCGTGCATGCATAGCGGGCGGAAAGTAAGCTTTTGCCGCCCAACTACCAACAGCGGGCGGAAAAACTACTTTTCCGCCCGCCTCCATGGCCTCAGCGGGCGGAAAAACCACTTTTCCGCCTGCTGCTTTAGCAGTATTAAATAAATACTACTAATTATTATATTATCACTTTCTATTACTTCAAATCAAAACGGAGTCAATTTTTAAGTAAAATTTATAAAAAATATTCGGACTCGCCTTAGGCTTAATAAAAATGTTTCATACACATTTAATAATTAGTGCATATTCATTTTTGAATTTACGGATGCGTCTTGTTTATCGCGCATTTGGACAAAAAATATTGTGTGCCACTCGGGCGGAAATGTCAATTCTGACCTCGTACGATTGCCGCCCTCGCTTCGCTCGTGCGGCAAATTTCGAACTCGGTCAGGAATTGACAACTTTCAGCCCTTGCTACACAATATACTATTTTGTGGTGAATGTCAACTTCCTATGGTCGAAATTTCGCGATCGGAGTTTCATTCTTTTGATGATTTATCGGGGGAAAATGAAAGTTAGATTTGTCTCTTCTTTCCTTTTCTGTTATAATTTTATATATGCACCTATATATAGTATTAAAATTTCTCTCTCTTTTTTTTATTGTTTCTACTGATGTGCAAGGTATCAGACTGTCTGGGATGTCACAACATTTTTTATCTGGATTTGCGGAAATTCCTGTTGAAACTCAATTCAGCTCTTCACCGGAACCACAGGCAGGACCGTCGTCGGAACCACAGACAGGTGTTTCATGGGAACCTCAGGCAGGACCGTCGTCGGAACCACAGACAGGTGAATATCAATTGAAGAATATATATATTTCCTTACCGTTGTGTTTATTGTTTTGATTCAAAAAAAAACTTTTTTAAATTACTTGGATTTGTTTGTTTATTTCAGTTACAGGTGTCAAACGTGAATCTGATGGGGAGATAATTTGTCCCAAAATTAAACTAAGGAAATTGGACTCACTTTTTGAAACAAATACTCCGCTATTCAGTAGCAATGCATTGTGGTATAAAGTGCCAGAATGTCCACCTGGTGAAGATGAGGATCCCCTAAAACTTCCTCTTTGTGTTTGTGGAAATTGTTGCTTTTAAAACTCCTCTTCTTTTTTTTACACATATATACATATATAATTTTTAGTATAAATATTTCAGTATTTTACATTTTAGTGTGTAATGAATTTTTAAGCATGATTGCAAGAGTGCCATTTTTAAATAAATTTTGCATATTTTTATAATTTTGGGTTTCTTTTATTAACTCAACACATAAATCTCTCCTTTTTCTTTTAAAGTTACTTATTACTATCTTATTTATTTACAATATTTTTGATTAATTATATTATTCCAATATTTTACAATTTTCAATTTACTAAAAGTTGAAAATAAAATTTTAATTTTAAACCTTTTTAATTTATCTATTTATGAAAATACTAAACTTCAAAATTATAAAATTAATTAAAATTAAAATATTTAAATAAATTAATAATTAATCAATTTATAATTAAAATAGCATGACAGTTTTTCAAAATTGAAGCTGTTTACAAATATAATATGGTCCAAAAATTGAAATTTGAAGGTTTCGTATTAGAATTCTTATTAGGGTTATATATTCTATCAAGAAGCATGATTTGCATACAGGGATGACGTTTGTGACGCAATCTATACACAAGCGCGATGATATAGCGAGTCGAACGGTTCCAGCTTCGCTTGGTGTAAAGAGAGAGACGCAAGATCTGAGGAGTGAGCATTGAATAGTGGGCGTGGGACTGACCACTCCTTACGCGGCGCGTATCCTCTTTACTCTTCCTAATTGCCTGATACTCAAGACTAGACAACAGCTCCTTTTAATCGCTTTGTTTTATAGTTATTCGTTAGTTTTTTTTTGTTTAAATCAGTTTTGTTAATTTTTGTAATTTTATAATTTTATTATAATTATGTTAATTAAAACATATTATTAAGCTGACTAATTAAAAATATTATTATTTTTTTTATTATTATTATTTTTTTTTATTTAAGCATAATTTGTTAATAATTATGTAAGCGTATTTGTTAGTAACATGTTAATTGATTACCTGAATTAAAATTCATATAATTTTTGGTCTTAGCAAGCTTTCAACATTTGCCTTTATCATGGAAGAACGGTATTTGAATTTTTAAATTTAAACTTTTTGCCGCTCTCTCATGATGGTAGTTTTTGAAACATGTGTGACGTACTCTCATGCTGGAGGCAATTGTATACATTGACCACGTGCTCTACTGGAACCACTAATCGGCCATCGCGGATTGTCTGCGTTGCGTACAGTGATCCAAGCACGGTCAATATACAATCGATGAGTGAGTTTAAGGTTGGCGCGCTTATTCGAGTAGTGCTACCTTATGCTCTATTCATTTATTTAGTTGTTTGATGTTAAAATTGTCAAAATTTTAGAAGATTTTAAGACCTTTCCTCCCTCCTTGGATTTTACATTGTCCTTAATGTATGGGAATGTTCGGGCTATTTAATTTCTTTTTATTTAGTTAATTTTGTGTTGTTTGTATTTGGTTTCTTCTTCTTTTCCATCTTGTGATTATTAATAGGTAACACAAGTATAGTTTTCTTACTATGATGATGATTATTATTAGCAAGAGTAGCTAAAAGAATAGTATAAAACCGTCTTTTATTGTTGTGATGTAGTCTTTGGCATTTAAGATCCAACTCAAAACAGGAATTTCCATCTGAAAACACATTTATTTTAGTAATTTTTATTTTCATATACATTTTTTTGTGTTGTTTATATAAATAGTTTTAAATGAGTGTATTTTTGTGATTTTTGTTGTTAATTATAACTTTTAATTATTAGTTAACTTAAATTTTATTTAATTAAAATTTTATATGTTTATTTATTTATTTTATTAGTTTTTTATTATATGAAAGATAAAAAGGATCTCTCTTTTTTTACATAAAATAAGGAGGAAAGAAGAAGGCGACCGCCAAATCCCCTTCCTTCATTTTCTTTCGTCTTTATTTTAAAGTTTTTTTTTATTTTTTATGTTTTCTGTATACATATGTTTTATTGATATAATAGTGTTAAAATGTATTTAATATGATTAATTATATATAAGTAGAATAGGATATTTATAATATTTTATAATTAATTGAATATATATATATATATATATATATATATATATATATATATATATATATATATATATATATATATATATATATATATATATATATATATATATATATATATATATATATATATATATATTAGTTTGATTTTCTATTAACAGTTAAATTATTGATAACTGTTAAATATTTCATATGGTTTATTTAAATAACTGTTAATTAAAATCAATTGTGTAATTTTTATCCCATGAAATTGTAGGTGCTGGTAAATTCCAAAAATCGTCTGAATCGTCAGATGTATTTGATAATAAATTTTCTCTTTTTAATATTTTTTTATTTCTGATTACGTTAAGGCAATGTTCTTTAGTGTGACCTCTTCTATAGCCATATTCACAACAGTTTTCCCATTTAAACATTTTTAATTTAATTAAAGAGGCATCTTCGCTGGACATTACGTATATTTTATGTTTTAAGTTTTTAGGTTTTTCTTCCTCGCTAAAGAAATAAGTATCAAATAATTCTTTAAGGTTTATTTTGGCTGTTGAATGTTCCGATTCCCTAATTGTTCTGTACCTATTTCCAGTTGCAACAAACATATTATTGTTCTTATTGTCTGTTACTGTGCACTTCACTTGCCACAATTTATTAAAATTGGGTCCTGTGGTTTTGTCAATTATATAATTGGGTTTATTAAGGTTGTATTCTGCTGTTAATTCCTCAAGTATTTCTTTTGGGTATGTTATGTTGTCTATGTTTTCTTTTGGAAACGTAAAAGCTGGTACTAATTCTCCTTGTTGTGGTGGGGAGAAAATTATGGATTCGGACATCTAAAAATTAAAATCATGTTATTATTGTTCTTCATGTGCAATTTTTAACTTATCTGCATGTTTTTGGAACCTGTGCCCATCATCATTTATTAGAATAACATTATTTTTGTTCAGAATATCCACAATTCTGTACTGTATATTTTCTTTAATTATGTTCACATCAGCACCTGTATCTATTAATAAGGTTGCTGATAATTTTTGGAAACTTGAAGAATTGATTACTATCAATGGAGATTCTCTGGAGTTTCTAGCATGGAAGATGTTTCTTGTAATGATAGAATTCTCGCGTTTGCTGGACGCTTTTTGAAATCTCCGCTCGTCGTCGCGTCTGTTCGTCGAGTCGTGTTCGAGTTTAAATTACTCCTTTCGAAGGAATGTGGTGACTGAGCACGAGGTGGTGTTCTATTCCCATCCTGTGGTTTGCTAAAATACGCTTCTTGTGGAGGTGGATATGGGTAAAAAGGATAAGAATTATATGGCATATAAGCATTAGGAAGAAACAAGTTTGGATGATTAGGATATTGTGGTGGAAAGTTGTTATTTGGCATGTATGATGGATATGGGTTTCTTAGTATACCAGTAGGAGTAGGTGATTGAGAACGATATCTTGTTTGTTCATAAGGATATGAAAACTGTACTCTATTACCAGGGCTTCTTTCTCGGTATCTATAATCTTGTGGTTGATATCTTGAATAATAAAGCATTATGATCAGGTCTATGACATTCGTGACGCTGTTCGAATTGTAGTGCGATTTCAAAAGCATCTTTAAGTATTGCGGGATTTCTTGCTTCTATTATAGTGGCCATAGTGTCTGGGAGTCCTTTTATAAAGGCTTCCAAAGCACAGTAATTTAGGGGTTCCATTTGGGTTTTAGCACTAGGTGCTCCATAGGAACCAGCAAGTGTTACGTTTGCGCCTGCTAATAATTGGGATAACCTATCATAAAACTCACTAACATTTTCATTTCGGTGCATACGAATTGTGGATTTTTCTTGAAAATACCATGCATATGATTTATGGGTAGAGAATCTTTGTTTTAGATGCTCTACAATTGATTAATCGTTCCAAAATACTTACCATGAGTACTTTTTCTAGCAGCACCCTTTAATTTGGCAAGAACAGATTTTAAATACTGATCTTCACAATGTTTTGGAACAGTAGATTCAGCATTTATAATATCTTCAATGAAATCGTTTACTGGCATATTATGCCCATCATAAAAAGGAATATTCATTATACCTTGTTGTAACGCAAAACATTCAGCCATAGAATTTACCATTGTATCATGAAGGGATCTATTCATGGAAGTTGTGAAAGTTCCGCTATTGGTTCCGGAAGTATTATTTTCATCGTCTTCCACTGTATCTTTCTGACGTCTATTTTTATTACGAGTCATTGTTAATTTACAATAATTCGTTAATAATATCAAAAGAAAAAGGAAGTCCTAAAACTCCAATTATATTTGACTTATTGTCAAAATATATTGTTTGGAATTCTATTACTGAATTGTTTAATGCAAACTTTTGTTTCTCCGTATGTTCGTACGGTACCGTCTTTTAGAAAGTACTTTAACATACGGTCTATTCCTAAAAACGGATTAAGCTCGTTTTCTTTAATAATGTTTATAGGTAACGAGGGATCCAATATGAATAGACCTTCGTTATGAATAAAAAATGAAGATTTTAGTGATAATTGTGGATATAATTCTTTATGTTTTAATAAAAACTGAAAATATGAGTTCATTAATTTATTATATAAGCATCTATTATCACTAGTAATTCAGTGTAGATGTGAAACAAGCTTTACCTTTAAGGCCTTTATGTCTGACTTATACTTGACTAGTACTACTGTAAGCTTGCCGCGCGCGAGAGCCGTAAGTGATATATATCAATGCTATGGAAATTTTATTACTACCTCTTTTGATGTTATGATTTTCTAATCTTTTTCTGAATTGAGATTTGTTTAAATCAATATATTTGTCAAATTATTGGGTTTAAAATTTTTGGTTATATACCAAATCTTTAGCCACCAAATTACTGAAAACAATGTCACAAAAAAAAAAGAGTTGATAATAGTATTAGACAATACATTTAATGAGAATGTTATTAATTAGAATGTAAATTCTCTAGGATCTGTTTTAAGGAAAGGTAATCCTAATATACCTGTTAATTCAGGTTGAGTTGGATTGATAAAAGTTCTAAATTTAACTGCTTTATTAGCAATTATTATTTTTGTGGTTCCAGAAGTAATGAATGATCCTAGATTGAATATGCGTTTCTCTGATCTATTTATTTTTGTATCTGGGGTTAATTTTTCTTCGTTTATTAAATTAATATCCAAAGAAGGATTGATCAGGAAGAGTCCTTTGTTATCTTTTAAATTCTTAGAGGATATATAAATGTTAGGATAAATTTCTAAATTGAATGAAACATTGTTTACATGATCACTTATGAGAAAATCCTAGGAATATTAGAAGAATCTTCTAAATAAATTATTTTGAAAGAGATTAGCTACTCGACGTCTTAATCGTGTTTGAATTAATATTTTACGTCTCCAAATTTCTCTTTCGTAAATGATTGCAATTCTTTCAAAATATCTAGTTTCAAAAATTTGACCAAGAAATGGTGCTCCTAATATACCGATAATTTCTGAATCAACTTGAGAGGCGTCGACTTCAAATCTCAAAGAAAAATCGCTAAATTCTATTATTGTGCTCCCAATAGTACGAATTGCACCTTATCGAGATATAATTGAATTGTCGCGTTCCATTGAAACGAATGATGCTATTGCTGATTGTTGAATTAAATTTATCGATAGAGTGTGATCTCTTAAAAAGTTACCTCTATGTAAATTAAAATGACCCGATATTAATTCGACGTAGGGATAATTGTGTTGATTGTAGTCAAGATTTGCAAAATAATTACTCATTAATGTTTTATTAAGGCGTACTTGCGTTTGCGAAGGCAAAAAATAGGCCCCACTTTAATGTTTTTTTTCACAGTTATTTTATTTAAAATATTAAAAACTATTTTTGCACATTAAAGTACATTATAAAAACTAAAAAAAGAAAAGTTTTTTTTCGATTTTTAACCGTTATTTACGATTTGTAGAGGGCCCCAAACATTGCGATCTCAAATTTGTAAGAGTTTGCGGTGCCCCGCATAGAGCCTCTCCTGGCTGTCTAAAATAAAAAAAACAAAATTTGTTCTTTAGTATACATTAATACCTAGTGGACGTATATAATAAAATTAAAAAAAAGTAAAAAAAAAACGAAAATGCGGTACTTTTAAAGTCAATTTTTAAGAAATGATGATTTTGATCTTTTGAATTTTTGACTTTAAAAGTACCGCATTTTCGTTTTTTTTACTTTTTTTTAATTGTTTTTTTGATTTAAGACAGCCAGGAGAGGCTCTATGCGGGGCACCGCAAACCCTTACAAATTTGAGATCAACAATTTTTGGGGCACTCTACGAATCGTAAATAACAGTTATAAAACCAAATAATTTTTTCTTTTTTTAGTTTTTATAATGTACTTTAAGGTGCAAAAATCGTTTTTAATATTTTAAATAAAATGACTGTAAAAAAAAACATTTGAGTGGGGCCCATTTTTTGCCTTCGCAAACGCAAGTACGCCTTAAAATTATTTATTAATAATTTGCTCAGTTTTATTTAACAAGTTTTCGAAGAAGTTGAAGAATTCTTCTTGAGTTTTAATTTCTTTAATTATATTTTTCAAACGAAAGTTTTCTACAAATTTTTCAGATTCTAATGAAGTTTCGATATTAAATCTTCTTTGTGATTTTATTCCTCCTCGATTTTTAATTTTTTTGATGTCGGAATTTTATCAGGCATAATTTTTTAACTGCAAAAAAAGGCATTTTTGTGATTTTAAATTTTGATAAAATTTATCTATTAAGATTTTTAATTATTCAAAAACTACTTATAATTATTGAGGAATATTTGTGAATTATTAAGGAATAAGATAAAATGACAGGTTCGCCGGACGGCGCAAACTATCGTTTGATCAATTAATAATCGCCGGACGGCGCGGCGCAATAATAATATCACAATTTATCTTAATTAGAAAAATGAATTCTTTGCTTGAACGGTTCCGCCGGACGGCGCGAACTATTCTTAATTCAAGCTGAAACTTGCCGGACGGCGCAAAAACAGCTTAAATTGCAGGGTTTTGTAAAATTTTAATAAAATTGTTTTTAAATTATAAATGAGGATTGTTGTTAGAGTGTCAGTTTAATTTTTCTATATTCTAAGTATTGTGAGTGTTTAACTTGCACCTTAGGAAGAAAAGAATAGTGTTTCGCGAGCAGAAACTGAAATTCTAAGTGTTAAAACTGACAACTTGCGCAATAACCGAGTACAACGCGAACTGAATTGCCGGTTAGAGAAAGAATAATTTGAATTATTAATTAACACTCTTAATAATCTGTAAGATATTAATGTAATGTTTTATAATGGGAATTATTATAATTGTCTAACGAAAGTGACGAATCCCACCGCTGCCACCAAATCAGCTGTTACATCCCGAGCAGAAGGCAATTTTATAGGTTAGGTTATAGAATTTTGGAGGAATGGTAGGCTGATTATGGTCAAGTTGGTAAAGCTTGACCTTTATTTTTAAGTAGGATCGTGTGTACTTGTCAAAACTACGGGTTTTGCGTTAACAACACAATAAATATTCCCTTTTAACTGTTTTATTCAATATTTAAATAATGTTTACAAATAGATGTTACATAAATGTTACTTACTTTTATTACAGGTTAGTCGTAGAATACAGGTTAAAGCGCTGGTCGGTATAAGTTTGGTTTTCAAGATGTTGCTTCAATTGAATGAAACTAAGAAAGTTTGTTATGTTACACTTATGTAACTTTCCCAACTTAGGGTTTTTGCGTTTATTTCAAGAGCTAGTACTGTTTCTAAGTATTACTTATCGTCACTTGCACCTATTACGGAAAGAAACTTGTTTCTAAGTGTGAGAAAAGCAACTTGCACAATAATCGAGTACAACGCGAACTGAATTGCCGATTAAAGTAAGAATTAGTGAAAAACTACAATTAATGAAATGTGCCACGCAAAATACGACAGTAAATACATTTAAATGATTGATTCTAAGTGTCAATTTGCTCTTCTTGCACCTTTTATGGAAAGAAACTTGTTTCAAAGTGAATAACAAAATAGACTTGCACGATAATCGAGTACAACACGGACTGAATTGCCGATTAAAGAAAGAATACAATAATTTTGTATAACTGAAGGGTCGCTCTGAAATGACTACTGGTCTATAAAACCGCACCGGAACATTTGACAAGCTTTGTAGAGAAAGCTTTGGCTTATATACTCTAAAAATGACAAAATGTGGGAAAATTCGTAGTTAGTTATGGGGGTAAAATATGTTATCTACTAGGAATTTAGGGCTGTTCATCTTAATTCTATTTATAAGTTGTTTTGAAGAAGGAGCGCACATTCCTTCATAAGTGACCTAATAATTATGTCATATATGGAAAGTGAAGATCGAATTACATGCTGTTGTCTAGGAGTAACATCTCGCGATAACGATACTACAAGCCCGAGCTTGCGTCGCTCGTCTTTGGCATGGCGCATCGCTTTTCACCTACTTTCATCTATAACATTCTTACGTTGCTTGCTTATCGCGCTTCTTGAGGCTTACAAAATTTCATGTTTTAACAACAACAAGAATTGTTCAGATTTCTCTTAAGTTACTGATATTGTTGTTATTAGATTTATAGATTATTTAATATTTAGTCTTGAATTAAAATACATATTATTTGTGTTTTATGTCTTATTTAATTTTTACTTAATTTGGAAAAATTAAAATTATGCTGAAATAAGGATGTTACTGGGATGTAACACTCTCCAAAATCTTCATCAAAAATATAAATAAAATCAATTAACTAGTAAGACTTAATTTCCTTGCTAATGTAGATTAATCTCCCCCTCAAAAACTACCCCTAATTAAAAAAATTACCACATTACACATTGAAAAAATTATTACTCTACAAAATCTTCACGAAAATTATAAATAAAATCAACTAACTAGCCAGACTTTAATTCTATGGTAGAGTAGATTAATCAACCCCTTTAAAAACTACCCCTAATTGAAAATTTTACCATATTATACATTTAAAAAATTTTACTCCGCAAAATCTTAACAAAAATTATAAATAAAATCAACTATCTAGCCAGACTTTAATTCCATGGTAGAATTTATCAATCAACCCCCAAAAACTACCCCTAAATAAATATTTAACTATATTACACATTTAACCCATTAACGCCTGAAACCTTTGAAATTTTGTGTTTACTTTAAGATATAATTTTATATACTAAACATGCTCCCTGAAAATAACTGAAGCGTTTCTTTATGTTTTCAGGGTCGCTCTACAAGATTCCGTGCTCAGATTTTAAATTTATCGCATAGAAAATTAAATATGGCGAATTTTGTGCACCAAATTGCGAAAAAAATGAAAATTTTTTTTTTTTAATAATTATTTCTTACTGAAAACATTTTTTTCAAATGAATACAAGTGTCACAAATTGGCACAAACTTATTAAACTTTCAAAATATGCAATAGCGGAAATAAAAAAAACAAAATGGCGGCTTCAAAATGGCGCTAATTTGAGAAAAAATTAATTAATTTTTTTTATAGTGCACCGATTCAGGCAATAGCTATGAAATGTAATAGAACTTAGTGTTTACATGTTTTTGAGGTCTCTCATCACGAATATGTACTCAGAATTTCAAAATTCAAAATGGCGGATCCAATATGGCCGACGAAAATTTTAAAAATTTACTCGATTCGCTTGAATTTTGTTACTCAGGGGTTTTTGAGGTCGCTGATTATGAATCTGCAAACGGATTTTCAAAATTCAAAATGGCGGATCCAATATGGCCGACGAAAATTTTATAAATTCACTCTATTCGCTTGAACTTTGTTACTCAGGGGTTTTTGGGGTCGCAGATTATGAATCTGCTATTGGATTTTCAAAATACAAAATGGCGGATCCAATATGGCCGACAAAAATTATTCAAATTTACTAGATTCGCTTGAAACTTGTTACTTAAGAGTTTTTGGGGTCGCTCATTATGAATCTGCTATTGGATTTTCAAAATACAAAATGGCGGATTCAATATGGCCGACAGAAATTATTTAAATTTACCAAATTCGCTTGAAACTTGCTACTCAGGGGTTTTTGGGGTCGCTGATTATGAATCTGCTATTGGATTTTCAAAATACAAAATGGCGGATCTAATATGGCCGACAGAAATTATTTAAATCAATTCTCGTCGCTTGAAATTTGTAAAATGATGACCATCTATTTGCCGTCAGAATAAGGCAAAATACAAATCAATTCCCTTAGAAGTACACAACGAAAGAATTATTGGTCTAAATCTAATTGGCTTAGATAAATTGTTTCAACACAATCTTAGCATAAGACTTAATATTGCAAAACTTATAACCTGACATTGTTGGTGAAACAATTTGCGATGACAGATAAGGGGTTGACCAATATTATCGAATTTTAGCTTTAATATCATTAGAATAAACTTTTTCATCCATGATCCAGTGGTGAGAGTTGGTAAACGTCTTATTCTGACGGCAAATAGATGGTCATCATTTTACAAATTTCAAGCGACGAGAATTGATTTAAATAATTTCTGTCGGCCATATTGGATCCGCCATTTTGTATTTTGAAAATCCAATAGCAGATTCATAATCAGCGACCCCAAAAACCCCTGAGTAACAAAGTTCAAGCGAATAGAGTGAATTTATAAAATTTTCGTCGGCCATATTAGATCCGCCATTTTGAATTTTGAAAATCCGAATGCAGATTCATAATCAGCGACCTCAAAAACCCCTGAGTAACAAAATTCAAGCGAATCGAGTAAATTTTTAAAATTTTCGTCGGCCATATTGGATCCGCCATTTTGAATTTTGAAATTCCGAGTACATATTCGTGATGAGAGACCTCAAAAACATGTAAACACTAAGTTCTATTACATTTCATAGCTATTGTTTGAATCGGTGCACTATAAAAAAAATTAATTAATTTTTTCTCAAATTAGCGCCATTTTGAAGCCGCCATTTTGTTTTTTTTATTTCCGCTATTGCATATTTTGAAAGTTTAATAAGTTTGTGCCAATTTGTGACACTTGTATTCATTTGAAAAAAATGTTTTCAGTAAGAAATAATTATTAAAAAAAAAAATTTTCATTTTTTTCGCAATTTGGTGCACAAAATTCGCCATATTTAATTTTCTATGCGATAAATTTAAAATCTGAGCACGGAATCTTGTAGAGCGACCCCGAAAACATAAAGAAACGCTTCAGTTATTTTCAGGGAGCATGTTTAGTATATAAAATTATATCTTAAAGTAAACACAAAATTTCAAAGGTTTCAGGCGTTAATGGGTTAAAAACTTATTACTCTGAAAAATCTTTACTAGTTAGTTGATAAAATTTTTAATTTTTGTGAAGAGATTGATAAGTAATAATTTTTTAAATGTGTAATATGGTAAAATTTCAATTAGGGGTAGTTTTTGGGGGGTTGATTAATCTACTTCAGCAAGTAAATTAAGTCTGGCTAGTTAGCTGATTTATCTTAAAATTTTTGTGAAGATTTTGTGTAGTAATAATTTTTGAAATGTGTAATATGGTAAATTTTTTAATTAGGGGTAGTTTCTAAGGGGTTGATTGATCTGCTTTAGCAAGTAATTTAAGTCTGGCAAGTTAGTTGATTTTATTTATAATTTTTGTGAAGATTTTGCAGAGTAAAATTTTTTTAAATGTGTAATACGGTAAATTTTTTAATTAGGGGTAGTTTTTAAGGGGTTGATTAATCTACTTTAGCAAGTAAATTAAGTCTGGCTAGTTAGTTGATTTTATTTATTATTTTCGTTAAGATTTTGTGTAGAAGAAGTTTTTTAAATATGTAGGGGAGAGTCTCCAGTTGTGAGACAGTCAATTTTTTTTAACATGCAATATTAAAAAGGCGATTGGTTTATATAAAACATTTCTTTTCATATGAGCCAACTTTTTCGTGTACGCCGAAGCGGATATATAAACTGTTTTTGTTAAATACCAACACTGTGTGTGATAATTGACTAAAAAGAGTTTTTTCAATAAATGCAAAGTACTTTTTTTCCAAGTTAATTAATTGGAAAAGGTAAATGTAATGCATTTTCTTTTAGTGTCTTCCTTATATTTTGTGATGCAATATTGCATTGTTCCAATCTACGGTTGAAAATAATTTAATTTTCCTTTTTCAAAATAGCACCAATTTCTGGGTTTGAGACACAGCATATCACCAGTTGTGAGACGGTGTCAACACCCATCTGGGCAGCATAAAAAATACGACTTTGCAGGCATACTATTTAAATGTTGCTTTGATTTTTTTCTAGTATTTTTGGGCATGCCAAGTGGAAAAAAGTAAATTGATTCAGAAGAAATCAATTTTAATGCTCTTGTTGAAGCTATTTAATTGTGTTTATTTGATAGTCATATTTTGTCGAATAAATATTATTTTTTAGTATATAATAATATATATTATTAATATATTTAATTATTTCTACTAAACATAACGTTTTATGTCAAACTTATTAAATTTTAGCAATTTTTAATAAGTGTCTCACAACTGGAAACATTTTTTTTTTTAAAAAGCGATGTGCTTGGAAAATGTATCGTAAAATTTTTTTAATTCATCGAAACACTATACTTTCTTTTAAGGCGTACTTGCGTTTGCGAAGGCAAAAAATAGGCCCCACTTTAATGTTTTTTTTTCACAGTCATTTTATTTAAAATATTAAAAACGATTTTTGCACCTTAAAGTAAATTATAAAAACTAAAAAAAGGAAAAAATTGTTTCGTTTTTTAACCGTTATTTACGATTTGTAGAGGGCCCCAAAAATTGTCGATCTCAAATTTGTAAGAGTTTGCGGTGCCCCGCATAGAGCCTCTTCTGACTGACTAAAATTAAAAAAACAAAATTTCTTTTTCAGTATACATTAACCCTTTAACGCCCAAATGATCTGTTTTCAGACTTTAATTTTAACTACGTACAACTATTAAAAGAAAGCTAAAAAAATTTCAAAAGTACCAATTCCTACTATTTTCGGGGTCGCTTTTTCGAATGGCGTTGTCAAAATTTCCAAAAAATGAAATTAACCCCCTCTTTTAATGAAATTTTCCAAAAAATGCAAGATTTTTGGATGAAATTTTTTTTTATTGCAATTTTCATTGTTATATCGGTATCTACATATCGTCTAAGGTATAAAAACCGTATTCCCGATAGCTGTACTTTAAAAATGTGCAATAGTTTTTTTTCTTTTTTTCATTTTTTATTAAAAAATGGCGCCCGAACGCTAAATGTTTTTTTTATTACACATACAAATTTTTTTTCTAAATTTGCTTGAATTCATTTGAAAATTGTTACTTGGAGGTTTATGGGGTCGCTAATTACGAATCTGATGTTAGTTTGGAAAAATTCAAAATGGCGGATTCAATATGGCGGACAATTTTTTTTTAAATTTACCAAATTCGCCTAAAACTTGTTACTCGGGGGTTTTTAGGGTCGCTGATTACGAATATGATGTTAGTTTTTAAAAATCCAAAATAGCAGATCCAAAATGGCTACCAAAAAAATATAAATGATTCAGTTTGGCTTAAAAATTGGTACTCGGGGGTTTTCAGGGTCGCTGATTACGAATTTAATGTTAGTTTTTAAAAATCCAAAATAGCGGATCCAAAATGGCGACCAAAAAAATATAAATGATTCAGTTTGGCTTAAAAATTAGTACTCGGGGGTTTTTGGGGCCGCTGATTAAGAAAATGATATTAGTTTTTAAAAATCGAAAATGGCAGATCCAAAATGGCGATTGGAAAAATAAAAATCATTCTGATTGGCTTAAAAATTGGTACTCGGGGGTTTTTGGGGTCGCTGATTACGAATATGATGTTAGTTTTTAAAAATCTAAAGTTTCATATCTAATATGTCAGACAAAAAAAAATAAAAATCATCCGGATTGGCTTGAAAATTGTTATTTGGGTCAATTTTGCAAATTACTTATACTCAATTAATAATAATGTCAAACTTGAAACATTACTTTCTTAAAACTTAGTTTAATTACACTGAGAGAAGAAAAGCACAGAATCCGTACTGTGACAAACACCGACCGTGTAAAATGCCTGTCAGAGCCCGTTCTTAATTTTATTCAGTTAGTGTCATTCATAGTTCAGATACTACGCTCAAGCAGCGCGGTGGCGGTACGAACTAATTAGTACAGGATCTGTTTCATAGCGACCGACAGATACTGTACTTCTAAACAGTAGCATTTGAAGTACAACATCTGTACCTTAAGTCAAAGTCAAAATCCGTTTCACATTTTAGCACGACACCTATCACACAGTAGCACTGCTGCTGCGTTCAATTGGAGTACAGATGCTGAACTTTTCCATTTTAGAATCTGTGCTTTTCTTCTCTTAGTGTACTTATTGAACTTTAAAGTGCGGACTTTTTTTCATCATTAAACTTTGTTTGAGGTTGTCTTCTGTCACGTTCCGAGCTAAGGCAAGGGTAATTTAATTAAGCGTATAATAAAAGGGAGGTAAAGTGCTAATTTGATTTTACACATTGAGGGTTAAATTAAAAAAAGTTTTATCTCGGGATGTAACATCTACCAAAACTTATTCTAAGTCCTGTTCACCTTCAGTCATTTGAATATCTGTTGCATATTAGATCCGAAATTTTTGATTTTTAAAAATTAACATCATATTCGTAATCAGCGACCCCAAAAACCCCCGAGTACCAATTTTTAAGCCAATCAGAATGATTTTTATATTTCGGTCGCCATTCTTGATCTAACATTTTCGATTATTAAAAACTAACATCATATTCTTAATCAGCGACCCCAAAAACCCCCGAGTACCAATTTTTAAGCCAATCTGAATGATTTTTATTTTTTTGTCGCCATTTTGGATTTTTAAAAACTAACATCATATTCGTAATCAGCGACCCTAAAAACCCCTAAGTAACAAGTTTCAGGCGAATTTAGTAAATTTAAAAAAATAGTCCGCCATATTGAATCCGCCATTTTGAATTTTTTAAAACTAACATCAGATTCGTAATTAGCGACCCCATAAACCCCCGAATAACAAATTTCAAGTGAATTTAAGCAAATTTAGAAAAAAAAATTTGTATGTGTAATAAAATAAAAATTTAGCGTTCGGGCGCCATTTTTTAATAAAAAATGAAAAAAAAACTACTGCACATTTTTAAAGTACAGCTATCAGGAATACGGTTTTTATACCTTAGACGATATGTAGATACCGATATAAAAATGAAAATTAAAATAAAAAAAAAATTTCATTTAAAAATCTTGTATTTTTTGGAAAATTTTATTAAAAGAGAGGGTTAATTTCATTTTTTAGAAATTTTGACAACGCCATTCGAAAGAGCGACCCCAAAAATAGTAAAAAATGGTTCTTTTAAAATTTATTTAGCTTTCTTTTAATAGTTGTACAAAGTTAAAGTTCAAGTCGGAAAACAGCACATTTGGGCGTTAAAGGGTTAATACATAGTGGACGTATATGATGAAATTTCAGGGTGTCTACTAAATTTTGCTTGACAAATTCCCGGTCATTTCCCTGTTTTTCCCGGTTGAAAATATTAAATTTTTTTTTTTTTTAAAGCATGAATAACAAATTCTAGTCTATTTTAGCAACCTACCTTTGTAGTTTAATGTTATAAATTAATGCATGTAGGTATATATTCATAAAATTTAAAAGTAAATTTATTTAAAAAGTTCACAACCATGAAAATACTTTTAATTAAACGATTAAATAATTGCAATGTTTTTAATATGCTACCTCTTATAACATATAAACAGTAAAGTCTTTGTGAAATCTATTTGACAGTATATTATGGTAAGTAATAAGTTTATAATATAAACGAAAGTAAATGTTAAAGTTTATTAAAGTAGAGCTCTTATTGGATTCGAAACAACATTAAAAAATAAAAAAAAGTATTAAAAAATATTTATCAAATCAAGGAATGTAACAAGTGTCAAGGTAAAATAACATTAAAAACTTTTATTTTAAAACTTGATTAATTAAAAAAAATTTAGGTACATTTTCAATTAATTTTAATTTGGGCATTTTAAAATAAAAATAATTCAATGATCTGATATATAAAATATTTTAAATTAATTCAGGAAATACGATTAAAAAATACTCGTTTTTTTTAATCAGTTTTATTTTTCGCAATAACGCACAAATTTTCTAACCAAAAATCACCAAATATCGAAAAAACTCAATTCAAGTAAAATTTTCATAAAATGTTTTGAATTAGATTTAAGACAATAAAAATTTACAAAAATGAATACATATGTACCTGCAGAAAATTAAACAGTTTATCACTATTAAACGGATTGCACGCTTTTTACCGGGCTACGTAAATATAACAAGTTGAATAAAAACATTAGTTTTTAAAGAATCCATCGTTTCAATTATAGTATAAAAATAACAAGTTAATTACTAAAAATTTTTTGTGAATAAATTTTATATAAAGAATTTATTTGCTAGTTGAAATTTAATTCGTAACCTCAAATTCAAATAAGATACTTAGATACATGTGACTATGGATCCCACTATTTGGCTTGAACTTTTAAATACTATTATTAAAACTTGATAGATTTATAGGTATTAATGTATACTAAAGAATAAATTTTGTTTTTTTGATTTTAGACAGTCAGGAGAGGCTCTATGCGGGGCACCGCAAACTCTTACAAATTTGAGATCGCTATTTTTGGGGCCCTCTACAAATCGTAAATGACTGTTAAAAAACGAAACAATTTTTTCTATTTTTAGTTTTTATAATGTACTTTAAGGTGCAAAAATCGTTTTTAATATTTTTAATAAAATGACTGTAAAAAAAAAACATTAAAGTGGGACCTATTTTTTGCCTTCGCAAACGCATGTACGCCTTAATAAAAGTTACGTATTTCTGTTACCTTTCGAACGGTGTATTTTATTTACAATTTCGTTTACTTGTTTACAATTTACGGATCAAAAATAAAACCCGTCTCACAACTGGACACTCTCCCCTAATATGGTAAATTTTTTAATAAGGGGTAGTTTTTGAGGGGTTGATTAATCTACTTTAGCAAGTAAATCAAGTCTGGCTAGTTAGTTGATTTTATTTACAATTTTCGTCAAGATTTTGCGGAGTAATAATTTTTTAAATGTGGAATATAATAAAATTTTCAATAAGGGGTAGTTTTTTAGGGTTGATTGATTAACTCTAGTATGAAATTGAAGTCTGGCTAGTTAGTTGATTTTATTTATAATTTTCGTGAAGATTTTGCGGAGTAATAATTTTTTTAATGTGTAATGTGGTAATTTTTTTAAATAGAGGTAGTTTTTGAGGGGTGAATTAATCTACATTAGCAAGGAAATTAAGTCTCACTAGTTAATTGACTTTATTTATATTTTTGATAAAGACTTTTGAGAGTAATAATTTTTTTGTGTTTATTTTGGTCAATTGTTCAAATAGGGGTAGTTTTTTGGGGGTTGAAAAGCATTCTGAGGATGTTAAGGTAATTGAGATTGTTTTTTTATGAAAGGGATTTTTTATTTTCGTTATTTATCAGTTTTACCGTTGATTATTAATTATTTTTGTTGAATTTATGGTTGAATTTATGGTTCATCCAAAAACGAACTTATGTCTAGGTGTACAATATTTAAAACAACATTCGTATGCAGTCAAAATTCAAATGCACTCTCACATTCAGCCCATCGCACGCGGTTATTAAAGTTAGGGTCTTGTAGACCACCGCTCTCTATCGCTTGAGACTCGAACAATACTCAAAGTCCCATTATGGATTGCAGAATGTTCTGTCAACGACTTTTCTCATGCGTAAAGTACATGGATTTTAAAAGACCTGTCAGAACTTGTTCGTTGCGAGAACATTCTGCAACCATTATTGGCGCCATTGCTTAAACTCGCTAACAATTCAAGAGCATCCTTGATGAGTATAATCGTGACCTCACATTCATCAAGGATGGTGCCATAATTAGGACGCTTCGCTGGTCTTACGTTACCAGTAAACTTTCGTTTGCCAGGCATTCCTAATAACAAAAAAATCAATAACACAAAAAAGTATTAATAACATAGAAATGAATAAGACAAAATAATAATAGGGTCAAATTTTCTCAAAAAAATCAAAGTTGGTCATGGGTCTTTCAATTTTTGTGAAACTTGGTATAAAGGTAGTGTTTTATGACAGAAGATTTTAGGAAAAAAAGATTTTTAAAAATTTTCAAAATTGTGGATTTTACCGGACATTAAATATTAGAGCACATTTTTTTGAAAAACGAATAACTTTTATCCATTTAGTTAGATTTTGTTTAAATTTTAGGTAATCATAGTTGATTATCTAACAATTTAAAGTGTAATATTAAAGAAAAAAATCCAAAATTTGCCCGGAAAAAAAGTCAAAAAAAATTTTGATTTCATTTTTTCGGACATAAGCACCCCTTCGATTTTTTTGTAACTATAATATTTGGATTCGTTATCTTCTCCAGAATGTTTTGCAAAATAAAAATCCCTGGAGACTTTAAAACTAACCGAAATATCGAATTTTTTGTCTCGAGGTGCACTGATATCGATCTCGCGTAAACACGCCTGAGATGTGCACTAAACGTTTTTAAGCGTGAATTTTCGCATTCTAATATTTTTTTAAATTTTTAGTAAAAAAGGAAGGTTTAAAAATCAAGTTTTGCAATTATAAATTTGTTTTTAAACAATTTTTAATCTCAAAATGTGTATGTATGTAATATATAAGGGTCAAATTTTTTCAAGTGTACCAATGTCAAAATTGCAAGTTGTTAGATCGGGCTTATAATTTCACAGTATTTAGAACTATGAATGAGTACTTAAAACCACCAAGTAATTATGAAATTTTATAAAAAATTGTTGGGGGAGGGAGTTGAAGATTTTGGATAAGTATAAACAGTAAGTTTTATAAAAAATCGTAGCTTTTATATAATAAAGAAAAAAAATTGTGACCTATGTGTTTTTGGTAGGTTTTTTCTGATATTTCAAATGGTTAGTATTTTTTTTTTAAATTTAAAATTTAACCCTTCTTTTAAAAATTAAAGATTTTTTTGAATTTTTTTTTTAACTAAACTTCCCGGCCAAATATTTTTTGACATTTTCTAAAGTACATTTTTTCAATTTTTACATTTTTGATGTAAAAAGAGAAAACTTTTTTTATCTGCATAATTTTTTATTATTTTAATATCAATATCAAGCGTGATACACGCATAAGGTGTTAAATATTTTATTTAAACAATCGTTGCAAATAACTGGAATATATTTTTTTAAAATAGAATTATATAAACATTTGTTTTAAAAAAAAACTAATACTATATCTTTATTCTTAAAAATATTTATTTGTAAAACGTCAATTTAATCAAAATACTTCATATTGTAAAATATTTCAATTTTTATTAATTAATTAATTAATAATTCAAAAACAAAAAAAAGTCATTTTTTCTTACATCAAAAATGTAAAAATTGAAAAAATTTACTTTAGAAAATGTCAAAAAATATTTGGCCGGTAGGTTTAGTTAAAAAAAAAATTTCAAAAAAATCTTTAATTTTTAAAAGAAGGGTTAAATTTTGAATTTTTTGAAAAAAATACTCACCATTTGAAATAGCAGAAAAAACCTACCAAAAACATATAGGTCACAATTTTTTTTCTTTATTATATAAAAGCTACGATTTTTTATAAAACTTACTATTTATTCTTATCCAAAATCTTCAACCCCCTCCCCCTACAATTTTTTATAAAATTTCATAATTACTTGGTGGTTTTAAGTACTAATTCATAGTTCTAAATACTGTGAAAATATTAGCCCGATCTAACAACTTGCAATTTTGACATTGGTACACTTGAGAAAATTTGCCTCTTATATATTACACACATACACATTTTGAGATTCAAAATTGTTTAAAAACAAATATATAATTGCAAAACTTGATTTTTAAACCTACCTTTTTTACTAAAAATTAAAAAAAATATTAGAATGCGAAAATTCACGCTTAAAAACGTTTAGTGCACATCGCAGGCGTGTTTACGCGAGATCGATATCTGTGCACCTCGAGACAAAAAATTCTATATTTCGGTTAGTTTTAAAGTCTCCAGGGATTTTTACTTTGCAAAAAATTCTGGAGAAGATAACGAATCCAAATATTATAGTTACAAATAAATCGAAGGGGTGCTTATGCCCGAAAAAATTAAATCAAAATTTTTTTTGACTTTTTTTCCGGGCAAATTTTGGATTTTTTTTCTTTAATATTCTCCTTTAAATTGTTAGATAATCAACTATGATTACCTAAAATTTAAACAAAAACTAACTAAATCGATAAAAGTTATTCGTTTTTCAAAAAAATGTGCTTTAATATTTAATGCCCGGAAAAATCCACAATTTAAAAAATTTTTTAAAATCTTTTTTTTCTAAAATCTTCTGTCATAAAACACTACCTTTATACAAAGTTTCACAAAAATTGAAAGTCCCATGACCAACTTTGATTTTTTTTGAGAAAATTTGACCCAATACTAAAAATATGAAAGCGCATTTACAAAACTAATACACTTAAAAGCTAAATTACAATCTAAGAGAACACAAAAAAAGAACAATAAAACGCTTATAAACTAAATCCTAATCTAGCTGAACGTAGAAAAAGAACAATACAATAAAAACGCTTACAAAATAAATTCTAATCTAAAAGAACTCAAAAAAATAATGACAAGTAAAAATTGGAATACTGTAATCAGTGTTAGCTTAGCTTTGTCTACTCTGCGTGAGCTCACAGATTACAATGAGAAATTTGCTCTCAAAACTCTTATTTATAGTCTAAAATCCCCACTCTAATACCTAAAAATCCCCACTACTACCTTTGCGCATGCGGAGTAGACTCTTTACCCCCCACTACCATTTTTGCGCGTGCGCAGGACACCATATACCCCTACTCCTAGTTTCCCAGCATGTTTAGCACACCATTTACCCCCACTACTACATTTACGCATGCGCAGCAAACCATTTACCTTACACATAGTTTTCAGGCATGCCCGATTCCACACTACCTTAATTTTCATCCATTCTACCACTACTACAACATTCACACATGCATTATATAATTTACCCTAACCTACAATATTAATAAATACACACTTATTTTTGGATACCTTCTATATTATTATTTAATTTTTAATATAATTAATAATATAATAATGATTCTATCACTCGGTTTTCAAATTAATTATGTGTGGAAGTTAACGATCACTCCGAGTCAAGCAAATGGAAAAAATTAAAACAATTTCTTTAACATTTTCAACAGCAAAGCTGTCCTCTTCAGAAAATATAATTTTATTAAATAAATTTACAATTAGTTCATAACAATAATAAATATAAAAATAAAATAACATCAATCAAATTATTACCTTAAAAAATTGTGAAAAATAAATTATAAATACATATTCAAAAATGAAAGAACAGAGGAAACGTCCTCATCTCAACGTTTACGATTAGACACTAATTCACAATATAATTTCTCAGAAAATACAAACGTGGATCGATAAAGATGAGGTGAATAACCCATCAGTAAACAAATCAAAACCAAGAGAAATGTCAAGGTAACCTAGATAAGAAAAGAATCAAAGGAATTTCTTTTCCTCAAGAAAGTAAATGTAATGATTATTAAGATCTTGTGTATCATCTTTTTTATTAACCGAATTATTTTGCAAATTAATATGAATCATCTCAGAAATTAGTCATTTTTTATAATTAGATTCTCTGTCAAGTATTAAAAAATTATCCCAGTCAAATGAATGGTTAAATGAATTATTATGATTTGCAATAACCCCTATTTTTGAATTTTTGTGTTTATTAATACGAACACCTAATATTCTCTTAGATTGACCAACATAAGAAGCAGAACAATTTCTACAATTTATTTTGTAAACAGTGTTGACATTATCAGATTTCCTGTTTCTTTCTTTAGCCTTGATGATTAAATTATGGCTCATTTTATTATTCTTTTTAGGAATAGTTAAAATATTGAAATTTTTAAGAAAAGTTGATGTCCTTTCATATAATCCAGGTACATAAAGAAGAAAAACCTTAGGAAACATTCTATATAAATTACCACTTTTTGGACTTAGAGAATTCTGTTCAATAGAACAAATGCGATGTTTTACATATTTATTTATAAATTCAAAAGGATAATTATTCTTTTTTAACGTTTCCATGACAAATTTTATATTTTTTGAATGAAATTTTTTATGAGAGAGTTTAATAGCTCTATCAATGAAGTTATAAACAATTGTAACTTTTTGCGTAAAAGGATGTTTAAAATAATAATTGATGTTACGTCCAGAAAATGTGGGTTTCTTGTACCAATCTGTAACAATTCTACCACCCTCATTGATGAGAAGTACATCAAGAAAACTAATAGAATTATTAATGTAGGAAATTATTTGCTGATTAAGAATTTTAATTAAGGAAGATTTCAACTATATCAGCAATTAGTGACATCTATTAGACGTCAATTAAACTCTTTGGTTTAGAGTCAGGTGTTATTCTTAAGATAATTATTCCGATATGGTTGTCGGTAAATAATTATATTTTTGAATTTAATTTTTGATCTGAAAAAATAAGCTGCGTAAACGACTGCACTGTGCATCTGTGAGGACTCGAACCCCAGTTAATAGCTGCCTTTCGCGGGACTAACGCCTACCAATGCACAATGCCAATCAGCAAATAATTTCCTACATTAACTATACAGCTCTTCGACTAGTGTATGGGCTTGATCTGAGATTATAAGAAACGTGAACGTCCAGGCTGTGTTGGCATGGTGCATTGGTAGGCGTTAGTCCCGCGAAAGGTAGCTATTAACTGGGGTTCGAGTCCTCACAGATGCACAGTGCAGTCGTTCACGCAGCTTATTTTTTCAGATCAAAAATTAAATTCAAAAATATAATTATTTACCGACAACCATATCGAAATAATTATCTTAAGAATAACACCTGACTCTAAACCAAAGAGTTCAATTGACGTCTAATAGATGTCACTAATTGCTGATATAGTCGAAATCTTTCTTAATTAATAAAATTATTACTCTGTGTCTCAAAAGTAAATTGCAATCTTTCATCATAACTATTAAAGACATCAACAATCTCATTAATTTTATTCTTTGGGATGCAAGTAATAATATCATCTACATATCTACAATAGAATAATGGTTTAAAAGAAAGTTTATCAATACATGAAGTTTCTAAGTCATCTATGACTATGTCAGAAAAAAAACAAGAGATAGATAAACCCATCGGAGTACCACATATCTGTTTAAAAAATGTATTATCAAATTTAAAGTAAATATTGTCAAAAAGAAATTGGCAAGACATAAGTAGATCATCCAAAGAAATATTTAATCATTGGGAAATAGAAGCATAACGTCCGACAAGTGAATCACAAACATGATCAGAGCCAACATTTGTAAACAAAGAGACAGCATCCAAACTAATTAAAATATGATTATCAGGAATAGAAAAAGAATTAATCTTGTTTATAAAATCATAACTGTTACGTATATACGATCTTGGTTTTTTTAAAGAGTTATTAAGAAGTGTAAATAATTGTTTAGATAAAAAATAAGTTGGTGAGCCAATAGTAGAAACAACTGGTCTCAATGGATTGTTATTCTTGTGGATCTAGGTAAACCATAAATTTTTGAGAGATTCGTATTAGTTTGAGTAAGTTCAATGTCACCAAATTTTCTATAAAGCAAATCATTGTTATTAAGATATTTTAAAATTTTTAGTTTTTAAATTTGGTAACGGATCCCTATTAATGACCTTGTAAGACTTTTTATCAGAAAGCAGAAATTTAAGTTTTTGTTTATATTTAGTCTTATTCAATGCGACCGTAACATTTCCCTTGTCAGCAGTAGTAAATATTATATTATCATGACGTTTGACAAATGATTTTGTTTTAGCCAGATTTTTTGAAAAAATCCTATCATGTATATTAATATGTCGTAGATAACTATTGTTATGAGAACTAAGATTTTTAATCTATCTACTTCTTATATTATTAGAAAGTTCATCATTTAATTCATAAGAAGACACAAAATTTTCCACATACTTGATATATTCAATATCCGTGTTTAAGCATATGTTATTATAATTATTAGTGTCATAAAACTTAAAGTTTTCACCTAATGACATAACATTAGTAACATCATCAGGAATGTCAACATTAGATAAATTTAGAAACCAATTAGGTTGAGAGTTAAACGGATTATTGAAATTTAATTTTAAACGATTACATTGTAAGAATCGTTTGAGAATTGTTTTAATTTTTTCCATTTGCTTGACTCGGAGTGATCGTTAACTTCCACACATTATTAATATAATTATTAATTATAATTTTAATGTACACGCGTTGACGGCGGCAACGTCGCTCTCGACGACCTCTATTAACATGTGGAGGTATCGGCGCCCAAGGTGACGCTGTTCGCTGAACCTCTGGTGGAGGTGGTGTCGGCGACCTGGGCTGCAACTAAAATATATTATATTAGTACAATTTAATTTTTACTAATTACTTACTTAATTATTAATACTTACATTATACTGCGACACCATCCTCATCAGGAAGTTGTAGCACTCGCGCTGCTGGTTCTCCATGTCGTCTGTCTGCTGCTGTGCTGCAAGCTGAATAAGCTCTCTGCCGTGGGCTAGCTACCCTCGTAGGGTTCTCCCCACCAAGCGGTTCCCCCACACGCGCTCTCCCACCGTGCACTCTTACGAACGCGCTAGGCGGCCGTTTATGGTAGCTAAGAAGATACTTATTACCCGTCGGTAAAGCGCGAAACTTGAACTTTATATACTTTTTTTATTTCATATTGTGATTTAAAAATAATGTAATTCACAATATTTTTTTAATAACAATAAATCAAAAATTAAACAAACTAATTATAATTAAAAAATACCTGTGTTTAAAAATTAGCTATAGTAATATATTTTATTACAAATAACAATATTAAATTAATAATTACATAAACTACTAAAAAAAATTCAAAACTCACAATAAAATGCATTTAAAGTCAGAATAATAGATTTAATATCAACTAAACATTCGTTAATTAATAATTATCTAAAATTACATAGAAGTTTGAAAATGAATCTCAGTAAATGATGAAATTAATTAAAATTAAGAAAAATACTTTTTTGTATTATAATTATAAAAAGTATTAAAATTATTGAATTATAATTTTTTTTGCATTTTAAGAAGTGTAAAAATATTTTACTAGTTGATGTATTTGCTCACTATGTGAATATGAATAATTAGTATTAGTTTTAGGCTGGATTACATTTAATTGAAAGTTGAAATATTACAAAATTATATTTTAACATCAATTTTTATTTAATATTTTTTTATAAATTAAAACTTTTTTATAAAAAAACGATTTAAAAAAATAATTGGATTTCTCTTCATAAAATCTTTTTTTCTATTCTATGAATAGTCTAACAAAAATATACAATAATTTCTGTTTACATTTTTTGTTCCTAACTTAAAATTAAAAAAACGATTAAAAATAATTAACAGAAAAAATGAATTTTAAAAAGTAAAAAAATGTAAGTGCTAATTAATGAAATAAAATAGTATTTTTTATGAAAAAAAAACAGTTGAAAAAAATTGTCAAAAAGAAAAAATATTAATAAGGACAAAATTAAAAACAATCGAAAATAATTATTGTAAATAAAAATATGTACCTACTTTAAAAATTAAAAAAAGAAAGTGCTCATCCACAGAATAAAAAATATTTTTTTATAAAAAAAAACGATTGAAAAAAAATGTCAAAAAGAAAAAAATATTAATAAGGAGAAAATTAAAAACAATTTCTATTTACATTTTTTCCCCATAAATTAAAACTAAAAAACAATTAAAAATAATTATCAAAAAATAAAAAAATAATAGTAAAGAAATCGAAACTTAAATCTAGTTCTTGTTCCTTACATTCCGATACATGGCTGATCGCAAATTTTTTTTCGGATCATCACTTTTCTTAGTTTTTTTTATAAGGGTTTAGGTTCCATTAGTTCAATTATTTTCCTGTATTCTGCGTTTCTGTTCTTAGCTGCTTTTATTCGTTCTATTCTTAATTCTCTGTCGTCAGGTGTGTGTTGAGCGGTGGATGGTTCAATTTTGTTTTTTGGTGTATTTTTTCTATTGAGTTTGGAACTATGTAAATGTTTAAAACTGTTTATTAGTGTAAGGTGTGATTTTAACATGTCATCCGAACATGAATCCGGTATGTCCATTCTCTTTGGGAATATTCCTTGAGATGCTGGTTTACTCTCTGCTGGCGTCGGTTAAGCCAGAGAATTTTCATTCTCAACATCTGATGTACTGGGGACATCTATTTTTTGGGGGTATAATTCTAGAGATAATGGATTGTACTCCATTCCTTCCATCATGCGAAATGCCTTCCTATTATTTTCATAGATCTGTAAAAAAAAGGAAATTTTCTTCAAATTATAGTGAAATAAGTTAAGTCTCAAAATATCAAAATAAAAAAAAAATAATTCCAACCGTAACGTAATTTCTGAGTAATTTTGTCAAAATTTTATGTTAAATTCAATTTTACTCAACAAAAATATAAAATATCTTTATTTTTATTGCGTCCAATGGCTTTTCAACATTTTTACACCTGGATTGTTATTAAGTTCCTATATAAACAAAAAAAATTTGTTTTAAATTTACTGTAACAATTAAGGATTGATTAATCCTTTCTATTAAGGATTCTTAATAGAAAAACAGCTAATTTTTCTTGCTGGGTTTAGATGGTGACGGTCGTGATTGGTGTTGAAAATTGCATAGTTACGGTCGCGATTGGGTGAAAATTTTATAGTGACGGTCGCGATTGGTTGAAATGCCATGACAAGTTGCGCGCGCAACTGTTTTTACGTATAGTTTAGATGGTGACGGTCGCGATTGGTTGAAATGACATGACAAGTTGCTCGCGCAACTGTCTTTACGTATATTTCATGATAACGGTAGTAATTAGTAGAGATGCCATGACAAGTTGCGCGCGCAACGTGGAACATAGTCAATTTGATTTTTCAAGTTGAGTCTCCAATGAGAGAAGGTGCGCATCGATGTTCATAGCTATAGATATACCACAGCATACTTTCGTAAACCTATAGCTATAAACATCGACGCGCACCTTGTCTTATTGGAGACTCAACTTCACACAGCATGTGGACATTCGTCTCGGATTCTCACTTGAGTGAATTATGTGAATGAAGGAATTAAATTAAAAAGTAAATAAAAGGTAAGTTTGTATTGTTTATTATATAACATATATAGTTGAATACATGCATACTACGTATATTTTTTATGGTTGGTCAAATTGTTAAATTTCCGAAAAATAATTTTTGAAAATAAAATTTTTTCAAAGTATAAATCTGTTTAACCCTTTAACGCCCAAATGGACAAAATTTTGGCATGAAGTTTGAGGACTTATTTCGGTACTTAAAAATTAATAGAAAAATTCACGAATCATCATTTCTTATGTTTTCATATGCGCTCTATCCAATGGCGTTAAAAAGAAAGTCACAAATTTTTTAAAAAGAAGTTATTAATGTTTTTTATAAAAAAAGTTAGATTTTTTTCAAATTTTTGTTTAATTTTTAATTTTTTTTACTATGAAATAGCAGAAAAATAATTCCAAATGTTACAAATAACGTGACATAGATATATAACCTAGAAGATAGGACTATAGAGAACATTAAAAATTAAAATGGCGGCTCAAAAATGGAGTTTGAAGTTCAAATTATTTTCAAAATTTGATTCGAAAGTACGAAATTGTTAAAAGTGTTTAGATCAGCTTAAAACTTGTTACTCGAGGGTTTTAGGGGTCGCTGATTACGAATCTGGAGTCCAATTTTCAAAATTTAAAATGGTGGATCCAACTTGGCGGACAATTTTTCTAAAAAATCATTAGATTCGCTTGAAACTTGTTATTCGAGGGTTTTTGGTTTCGCTGATTACGAATGTAATGTCCAATTTTGAAAATTGAACATGGCTGCTCTTATATGACAGACGAATTTTCAGTTGAAATTTGATAATCACGTTCTTTAGCCATTAAAATAGTTGAAATATTTTTAATATTTTCTAACTTTTACCACGTGGAGGTAAACGTGAACTTAAAAGTCTTTTTTTTATTTTTAAAATAAATTATGTCTTCTTTTAAAATATATTTTTTTCGATTTAACATATTGATAAGTAAAACTAAGCGACTTAAAACTGTGAATAATGATTTTTGAAAGGTTTTACAAAAGCTGCAAGCTGGAGATAAAAAAAATTGTTTTTTTCAATTTGACCTCGAAATAAGTAATGATTAATATAAAACATATACATTTCCATTTTTTGTCCTTTAAATTTAAAATTTTTAATAACAAATAAAAAGAAAAAATACATAAAAAATAAAAAAAGAAAAAAAACATAAAAAGTAAAAAAAAATTAAAAATAAAAAAAAAGGCGTTCACGTTTACCTCCACGTGGTAAAAGATAAAAAACATTTAAAATATTTTAAGTATTTTAATGGCTAAAGAACGTGATTATCGAATTTCAACTGAAAATTCGTCTGTCATATAGCAGCAGACATGTTTAATTTTCAAAATTGGACATTATATTCGTAATCAGCGAAACCAAAAACCCTCGAATAACAAGTTTCAAGCGAATCTAATGATTTTTTAGAAAAATTGTCCGCCAAGTTGGATCCACCATTTTAAATTTTAAAAATTGGACTCCAGATTCGTAATCAGCGACCCCTAAAACCCTCGAGTAACAAATTTCAGGTTAATCTAATCAGTTGTTGAAAATTTGGCGGCCATATTGGATCCACCATTTTAAATTTTGAAAATTGGACTCCAGATTCGTAATCAGCGACCCTAAAACCCCCGAGTAACAAATTTCAAGTTAATCTAATAAGTTGTTGAAAATTTGGCGGCCATATTGGATCCGCCATTTTGAATTTTGAAAATTGGATTTCAGATTCATAATCAGCGACCCCTAAAACCCCCGAGTAACAAGTTTTAAGCAAATTTAATAAGTTTTTAAAAAAATTGTCCGCCATATTGGATCCGCCATTTTGAATTTTTTAAATTAGACTTCAGATTCGTGATCAGCGACCCCTAAAACCTCCGAGTAACAAATTTCAAGCTGATCTAAACACTTTTAACAATTTCGTACTTTCGAATTAAATTTTGAAAAAATATTGAACTTCAAACTTCATTTTTGAGCCGCCATTTTAATTTTTAATATTCTCTATAGTCCTATCTTCTAGGTTATATATCTATGTCACGTTATTTGTTACATTTGGAATTATTTTTCTGCTATTTCATAATAGAAAAAATTGAAAATTAAAAAAAATTGGGAAAAAATCGGACTTTATTTATAAAAAACATTAATAGCTTTTTTGTTTATAAATTTTTGACTTTCTCTTTAACGCTATTCGATAGAGCGCATATGAAAACATAAGAAATAATGATTCGTGAATTTTTCTATTGATTTTTAAGTACTGAAATAAGTCCTCAAACTTCATGCCAAAATTTTGTCCATTTGGGCGTTAAAGGGTTAATTACTTATATAACTTAAAAATGTTTCAATTTACAACAATTTTATAATTTTTATTAAAAAATAGATTGATAACAATTTTTTATAAACAAAAAATAATTGTATTCTTACTGTATATACATACAGACATAGATTATATACTTGAGTTTTACTAATTATTAAAATTTGTTTCAGGTATCCCAATGGATGTTATTGGTTTTTGGAAATTTGTTATTGGAAATTGTTTGTTAGTTTCTCAAAATTCAAAATGGCGGATCCAATATGGCGGTCTTTATTATTTTAACGATTATTTTAAATTTATTAGGGGAAGTGCGCAGGATGTGGGCACCCCTACGTAAACTTCAACGGCAAGCAGACTTTACTGATCTAAGTATTGCAAGTCGTGTTCGTTCACAATACGGACTTTTCGTTTTAATAACGAAACAAATATATGCATTTGTGTAATAGCTGTGAGCATAATAAAGAAAATTTGCATTAAATAAATAAAAAAGTAATTTTGTATTGTTTTCGAAGAGCAACATATAGGTGTAGATTCGTTCAGAAAAAAGGGTTAAATTTTTTTTGCAGTGTTGTCATTATATTTTGTGATTTACCTTCGTGTTTAACCAAAATCCTGCATTACAAAATGTGTTGGTCCTTTTAAAAAATGACTGTCATTCCTGGCTGTGGGCACCTTTATGTTACGGAGGCTCTACCATCTGACAATGATGTGGACTACTGTTTTATCTATCTAAACTTTCTGCCAAGGAAATTGACTGTTACAAACCAGAATAAATATTTAATTTGGGCTTTTGAGATGGCCCTTTTTATTTCTGAATTTGGGGAGGCACCAAGCTGCCAAATTCTCTCAGGAATTTGTTTGAATTGTGGTTCCGTTTTCCACTTTTAAAAGATACGCACTGCTTCTTTGAATGTTTGCGTAAGGAATAAGGTAAGTAAAAGAGAGAAAATTAGCTTGAGAAAATTAAGAGGTTTATTTTTATGTGGTGCAAAATTAAGAGCGATACATTACTTACTCTACCGGCGACTGTGGTGTCACAATCAGCTGCCGTCGGGCGAAACAAACTTCCGTTGTTGTTGGCACACAACGTAATTTTAGTCTTTTAGTTCAAGTAAAATAAATTTGAACTTTAATGCTTTTCTTTATATTTAAAGAAAAATCCAAAAATTTATTTGTTAAAAACAAATTCTTTTATCAAGGCCGTTGTATCGGAACGGCGCAGGCGCTACACGCACGGGCTGGCCGGTTTCACACAAACAAAATCTGCTATAATTAATTAATTAATTATAGCCGATTTTCTTCCGACACAATTCTCGAAGGACTCCGTCGGTTAGAAGAATTTAATTTGATTTTTCGTCCGCCTTTCGTGTTGTACTTAAAAAGTTTTACACGGGGGTCCGACTCGCAGACGGGCTAAGTCGCGGCGTTCTTGTTTCTTGCAACACTTGCCAAGCTAAGGCCAGGAGAGGTGTTGCTCGAGAGAAACGAGAAGTTGTACTGCTTGGATTGAAAATTTTCGACTAGCCTCTAGTCCTTGCTCTGCCTCCAGGGTGGGACAAATTTGCAAATGAAGAATTTTTTTAATTTACAGGAGTAGGAAAGAATTCGTAGCCCATTGGACGTTGCAGTTTTGTTGACTCTAAAATGCATCGACAGTTTTTCCTGGGAACGGAAATAACTAAAATTTGATATTTTTTTCTTTTTAAAATGAAACTAATTTCATTTTAATTTTTTTTTTGTTTAAATGTAGTAAAATTTATAGTAGTTGTTTGAATTAATTAACAACCATACAGTTGCAAATGTGGTAATACAATTGCACAAATTTATGTGATTGTTATATATATATATATATATATATATATACTTTTTATGCATTTTTTATCCCAAAATTATGGTTTAATCAATCAGGGTTCGTAAAATCAACCAATTATGGTGGTTGAGCAACCCTGGCGTAGAGTCAGGTTGTCAAACGCACGTGCGTTTGTTGTTATGCTGCAACGTGGCTTGTGGGCCCGAGGGAAAGGGGAAGTCTTCATAGGAGAAGAACAGCGAGCAGAGGCAAGTATATGGAAAATGTGTTGGTGCCTGTGGCTGGGAACTTGCATGTCGGTGTGAGTTACTATAACGAACGGAGTCTACGAGAGTGTCGGTGTATATGATGTGCCGAGAGGCCATGCGTGTATGCGTTGTCGTAGCCACTTTAGCATATGTATATTAATGATAAATGCAGTTTAGCCCTTTTTGGTTTCGCAATATTGCTGCAATGCTTTGTAAATTTAATGCGCTGGTCATTGATTCGATGCCAAAGACACCGAACAAATCAAGAATATCGTTCCCTTATATTATCCCATTTAATTGATGTTGCTACAATGTTGGTTGTCGCCATTGGGCTTCGCAACATTGCTGCAACATTCCGTAATAATATTTTTCGTTTATGTTGCTACAATGTTGTTGTCGACTTTTGGCTTCGCAACATTGCTGCAACGTTCCATAGTTTAAACATTTTATACTGAAATTAAAATAATTTTAGGGGCAAGTCGGGAATATTATTTTCATTTTATGAATTCATTTAGTGCCGGTTGAAAGTTACGAACGTGGACATTAAATGCTGACAAGGCTCGGCTTATCGGGGTGTCGTATGTCCAACTTCAAGGCTTGCTGCCTGGTAGCAAGTCTTGAAGCTAAAGAATTTGAAAGATATTATGCTATGTTGCCATATTTTAATTTTAATGTGTAACAGACAGCCGCAAACTCCATTAAATGTGATGAATATAGTCGTTCAGTGCATAAGAAGTGCGTTATGATATGCGGGCCAGCTACTTCACATGCTAGCATTATGCTTCTGTTAGCGATAAGCATACTTTTTTATTTAAAGAAATAAATTCAATTCCTTCACTGACAGTCACCTTAGACCTCTAGCTTTAAATTCGTACACATATATTTGTATAATATGCACATGGACAAATGTTATGAGGAAAAAACAAAAGAGTGCCCACAACTGGCACACTTCCCTTACTCGCAGAATTTTTCTGGACCTTTGATAACGAATCGTATATCAATTGTTATAATCTTAAAATCCAAACAAACTTTAATTATATTGTTCGCCATATTGGATCCGACATTTTGAATTTTGATAAACTAACACCGGATTCGTAATCAGCAATCATAAAAACACCTAAGTTGTAACTTTCATGAGCTTGAATAATTTTTATTGTGCTGTGTATGGTATAATTTGTTTGTTTGGAATCTTAGATGTGTTTTTGAGGTTAGGTTCGATAGATTCAATGTTTTATAGGAATTTTCAATTGAAAAGCTTATAGAATAGTTTATTTAAATTAAGAGATCTTAGAAAATTATCAACATGCGGTTCGATTCAATTTTGATAAATCAAAAGTGACCATTTTAACGATTTTAGGGTATTTTTTGAGGTTAGGGCGAAACCAGGACCCATTGGCCAAATTCTGAGGGCGGATTAGGATTCAGCGCATCGAAATACATCGGAATACATATGTCTCGACCCCAGATCAAGACACTTTTTTTTTGTGTGGCTGTGTTATCTATATTTTACGTCTATTGTGATTTAATAAAGTATTTTATTTATAAAATGTTGAATATTTTATTTTTGAATTATTGTAGTACATCTATTAAATAAGAAATTAGTTTGTATTTCATGTTTTTATTTTTGATAAAAATTTACAAAAGTTTGTTTTATGAAGTTGCTGTAATTTTTATAAACAATTACATTATTTAAGACAATTAGATTGAGTAATTTAGTTTCTATTAAATTTATTATTTAAAATTTTTAATAAAATAATATTTTTTATACTTAATAAAAAAAATTTTATTATGTTGAATTATATAATAAAATATGGTTAAGTGAGTAGCATCGAATCAAGAGATAATTAGAAAAAATAAACATTTTAGTATAATTTATGCAATATAATAGGTAAGAATGTCAATAAAATTTCCACTGTATAAAGCCTGTCATATGTTTTGATTATTGTCGAGTTTTTATATTGATGAAGCTGAAACTAGCACCCACTTATTTTAGAAATTAAATTTTAAAGTTAATTATTCTTTTGTTTAAAAACAATATCAATTTTTGCAAAATAAAGTGCGTTCTGGTAACTAAGTACAAATTACAGTTTCCTTAGAAATATTTAATGTTAAAATCTAATTTCTAAAACAAGTGGGTGCTGATAAGTGGGTACCAATTTCAGCTTTATTTTATATTGTATTGATAATTGAGATTAGAAGTTTTTTATATTTTCATTTAAATTAGAAATATATTACTTTCGAAAGTTTTATTAATTGTCAATTTTTATTTTAAAAAAATGAGTATCATTTTAAGTTCTTATTTCTTATTGTCATTTGTTGTACTTTTCAAATAACTTTTATTTTAAAAACATTTTTGTTTAACAAATAGAATATTTAGGTATAAAATTAAACTCTGAAAGTTAATAAACAGGTGCTATAATAATTGGATTACATTTTCAGCATCTGTAACTTTTATAATTAAATTTTAATGGTAAATATTTTTTTAAAAACAAAAACATTAATTTTTTTAAAATAAACTGGATACTTATTTTAGCTTTATCCAAAGAATATTAAAACATGTAAAGTATTTACGAAATTATAATAATTTTACTAATAAATATAATAGTAATAAATAATATATCCCAAAATAATTTAATCCCAAGAAAAACATCTTTGAAGTTATAATATAATATAAGTAAAAAAATAATAAAATTTATAACAAATTAATGGAAAATATCTGTACCATTTTTACTTTGTAATTTACATATTATGAACATAATTAGTTTTGTAATATATATTGGTCAGACATTTTTTGACATTTTTTTGTGTGCCTGTGTAATGTTAAACAATTTATCGACCCAAACAACACCGATGCCCGGTTCCACCAACCTCGATTAAGACATTAACGGACCGTCAAATTTCTACTTGCGTTTCACCAACTTTTAACGGAACGTTATCTCGATTTAACCGATGTTAACTCTAACCGGCCACAAGAGGTTGGTTAAAGTGTGTTAACAGTCGGTTAACGTACCCTAAACTAAAAAGTGTTTTGAAAAGTGCCAGATAATGTTAAACTTTAATAAAAGTTATTTAATAAAAGTCTAGGAAAATTTTACTTATAATTCTAAAAATTTAAGTTTTTAAAATATTTTAATTTTGTTATATATTAATTGAATTGAAGATGATTGAAATTTGATAAAGAATAATAATTTATTTAAATTCTGTGCTATTGAGTCTTTGGTAAACTCAGTAGTGTAAACAATATGGCGCCATTTTTGCGCGCGAAATTTAAAAAAATTGAAGCGACTAGGCTGCTAATTTTTTTTGTAGCGCCATCTGTTGGACATTGAGTAAGCAATGTAGGAGTCTGCATTACCGACTGTAGGTACTTAGCTGAGATCAGAACCAGACGCAGAATCTGGTTTGCTATACTACTCGTAGACATTCAGGATTACTCCGGAGTGTTTTCAGATTCAAGTTTTCGTTCGGATTGATATCAGACTAATGCGGATCATTTTCGGACCTTTTTCTTACAATTTTCAGACTAATCCGTACTAATCTGTCCATATTTAATCCGGAATTAGTCCGAAATTTTTACCAGGGATGTAACAGTGTCTGACATAAAAAAAGTAGAGGGGTTTCAATTTGCAAAAGAATTTAGGTAATTTATGGATGGCCTCTGACGATACATATAAGGTTTAAACGCGTCTTTCTCAAAATAACGTTTTTTCAAATTGCGGACACTTTATCTCGGAATCTACTGAACCGATTTTAATAAATAATAAGTCGTTTTGTTTGTTAGCATGTCCTGTGTGTGAATTCACCAGAAAATAGTCAAAAATTAAAAAAAACATTTTTGCAGACTAGAGAAATACTGAAAAACATAGTGTATGTTTAAAAAAATTATTGAAACATCTGCTATTTCTTATTTAAGTCGATTTTTTATTATTGGTGGTGGATTTCTATGCAAGACACCTTTCTTTTTAAAAAGCAGTTTGAATTTTTTGTATCCGATTTGTCAATCTTGAGATAAACTTTCCGCAATCGGACAATTAACTTTTTGGAGTTTCGATCTGGATGTTGTGTGCAGATTATGATATTAAATAAAAATTAAAAACAAACCATTATTTTTATTCTCCAAATATGTATTAATTATAGGCAAAAAAGTTTTTTTTATATTTATAATAAAAGACCTAAGAAATTTTTTTTTAATTTGGTCTTTTAAGAGCCTTTTAAGTGTAGAAGTATCTTAACACAGCGCAAAGAATCAGACGCTTTTGATATTCTTTTTAATTATTTAAATTTAATATAATGCAATAATTTTATACACTATTAATTTTTGTAAAAATGGCTTAAGTGTGCAAAAACTGCCCACGAATTTATTTTTCTTAAATTTGGCCCATATATTTACTATCCATATGACTATAACTTTCTGCAATTTTGAACTCAAAATTCGCTTTAAAGGAGAAGTTATGGAGGGGAACGAAAAATTAAAAAACCTATTTTTCTCGAAAACTACTGAATCGATTTTAATGAAATTTCGATATGTTTCAAATATAGACAAGACAATTCTAGAAAAAAATTTAAATTAAAAAAAAATTCAAATTTTTTTAAGGGTTAGTTTTAAAGTGACCATTGCAATTTTTGTAGAAAATAATACCATTTAATGTCCCCTTTAACATATATTTTTTCTAAATCTTTTTAAAATATAGTTTTTAAGTCAAATGTCAAAAACCATAGTCATGCTATTTGTCACGTACACGGAAAAAAAAGTTCGAAGATTATTCGGGAACTTCGTTCTTAACTCTTGGATACGGCGGGTAGTTCACAGAGAACTAAAGGTTGCCTCGTTTAAATATGTCATTTACTATTTCTCTACAAATTATAACTATTTCATCACTTCTCGGCAAACTGTTCTTGAAAAAGTCGGGAACTGTTCAAGAAAATCGAAAAGTTAGGCGAATGCAAGAAAAAATGGATTCTGCTTCCCCCCTCCCACTTCTCCTCCTTGACACGTCCGCACACACACACACATTTATCCTTGAAGGTCACATACAATTTTTATTTTTTATTAAGTTTCTGAAATAGAAAAAACCATATGAGAGAAAAATCGACGGCGGCTGGAACAGAACTCGCGTACCCGAGGAATAGAAGTCCGGCGTCTTATCCACGTGAGCTAAACAGGAGCGTTAAATACCTTAGCATAAAATAAATATATATAAGGCACGCAAGTCTTACTGACGTTGAGACTGGTGCGCACAGTTTCTGCGCACCAAGATTCCTTGACGAGTTCCCGAAAATTTCAGAAACAGTTGCGGCCAGTGCCATGGACTTTACTTGAGAAAGAAATGAAAAAAAGACTATTGGACTATTTACAGCGTTTTCTAATACAGTTTCCGAATTTTTTTCAAACATTCATTGATTACCATTGAATGTTCGACGCTAGTTCAGAGCTGTTACCACGTATCCAAGAGTTAGGAAATAATTCCTGAAATATCTGGGAACTTTTTTTTTCCGTGTACATGGGCAATTTCATATGATAGGGTATAGCCGAATAAGTATTGAAAAGTGACCCAAATATATTTTTCCCAATCATTCCTACCCACTTAAAAATAACTTTTTGAAATGTTTATCTCAAAATTTTGAGTTTTGTAGGAGGGGAAAAAATCGAAAAACGCATTTTTCTCAAAAACTACTTTAGGGTAAGACTCCGTCAAAAATATCACGATTGACAAGGGGTCTTTGGATTAATTAATTAATGTACCAAATATTTTTTGAAAATTTTCAAAATTGTAAAAGTTACGCCATATTGAATTTTTTGACACTAATTCTTTAAATATTAATATTTCCGAAACCATTAATCGGATTTTAATAAAATTTAAATATGTTATTCCTGAAATCATACGGCTTAAGACTGTTGTGTAATAAAAAAAAATTATTTTTGACCAAAAAAAAATGCAAACATTTTTTTGAACCATTTTTACTTGAAGGGGACCGATTTTTGAGTATTTTTCGTTATATAATAAAATATTCCTTATAATTTCGCCTTTAATTTAAGACCAAGAAAACTATGGAGACTTTAATAGTTTTTGAGATATCGCAATTTTCGTGAACGCATGCAGCGTTCTAGCGCTGGCGCAGCGCCGCACGGCGACACGCCAATTGGGCATCGTGCCTCGCTATATAGCTCACTGAACTAGGCACTGCTGCGCGCAAGCACTCTTGTTCACGTATGTCACTTGTTGCTAATATTTTATTGTATAAAAATCGGCTTATTAATGATGCAATAGCATTTCAATAATATAACGTATTATTATTCGCAAACATCGATTTTTATTTATTTTATGTTTAATACTTTTTTGTGTCTGTAAATATTATTTTTAGTTTCTTCGCTATTTAATTTCATTTCGTATTTTTTTATCATTAATAAGGACAGTATTTTATGACGCTGAAAATTACTGGATTATGCCCTGAAAAACTGATTATTATGCGAAATTATGCGTTGAAAAATTAAAAAGTGCAAATTGATGCTTTTGAAAGAAAAACGTTATTAAGGACCCAAATAAAGCTTTTAACGTTATGTTAATTTTGTTTAAGAAAAACCACTAACATTTTTAAATAAAGCAACTTATTCTCTATAAATATAGAGTAAAGGTCATCATAAGAAATATATTTTGCGATGACCACGGTAACAAGGAGCTGGTTTCACAGAAATACAAAATTCAAACGAATTTGGTCTCATTAATTAGAAATAAAAATAGATTTGAGAAAGGTTGCTTTTTAATCGAAGTAATGCCACGAAAGCAATGCTTTAATCCTTGTAAAAGGAAACCACACGGTTTGGTTGATCTAAAAAATCTCCGCCTAATTTCTAAGGAAATTAGTAAACAATTAGCAGTTGATCAAGGTTGTTTATTTGTAATAATTGTCACTTATAAATGAATATAGAAAGTAAATCTTCAGTTGCTAGTATCGAAATATCTTAATGTAATGTTAATACTTTTGAAGATATGGAGTTGGAACAACCTATTTCAGACTTATGCGATTTAAGTCATAATTATTCCGAAGAAATGGAGTTTGAACAAACTGAAAATAATTCTGATAAAGATTTATTTTTAAATTTAGAAAATATTTTTGAAAAGAATAAAAGCATTGAAACATTAAATAAAATTTTGCATTTATTAGATCTTCAAACAATTTCAGCAAGTAAAGATCTTCGTACAAAATTTGCACAACAAAAAAAGGTTACTGAAATTAGGGAAGCTCTTGAAAAACAAATAAAAATGTATTTAAATATACTGAAACTGATAATTCTAAAAAGGACCTAGAAGATCTCATTATAGAAATTAAATAAAAAGCCGAGTAAATCTCGTATAACAGAATTGTTAACAATGGTTCCCAAAGGTTGGAGCATTCAAAAAATGGCTTCTGAATTTAAAGTACCGTATAGCTTAGCTAGAAAAGCTACACAGTTGCACGCTAAACATGGCATTAGATCATCACCAAATCCAAAACAAGGCAAAAAATTACAAGAAGAGATAGTTCAACTCGTTCGGGAATTTTATTATGAATGCGACATTACTCGAGAATTACTAGGAAAAAAGGACTATGTCTCTGTTAAACAAGATGATGGTACTCGAGAATTAATACAAAAGCGTTTGATTTTAGTCAATTTAAATGAAGTTTATGCAGGTTTTAAACTCAAGAATCCAAAAATTAAACTTGGTTTTTCAACGTTGGTTAAATTGCGGCCTAAAGAATGTGGTACGCATTTCATTTGTGTCTGCAAAATACACGAGAACACAATACTTTTAATTGATGGAGCTGATATTTCTGAACTTGTCGGTGATGACGAAAGTCTCATGTTCTTAACATCATATAAGACCATGTTGTCTTCAATGGTTTGTGATTCTAAATCACCTTCTTGCTTCTTAGGATCTGATCAGTCATGTTTAGGTGTTTCACTATTAATCGAAAAATTGCAAATACTTTTTGAAAGACATTGCATTACAAAAATTACCTACAATTGCTGGATTTCAACCGATCGTACATCCCTAGAAACTCTTTCTGATACTAATGAGAAATACTTAGAGAAGCTTGAATCTCATCTTGTTAATTTACTTAAGCATGATTTTATAGCTGAAAAATAGTGCCAATTTCTTAAAGACACCAAAGCATGCCTTGAAGACGGTGTATTTTTAATATTGCTTTATTTTTCTCAAAATTATGAGACTATCTATTATTCAAAATGCTGTTCAGAGTGAATTTTGGAGTAAAAAACAAATTACTGTTCATCCAGCTGTAGTTTATTTTGAAAAAGATGACAAAATAGAATGTGAAAGCTACGCAATTATCTCTGAAGATTTGGATCATAATTCTAGCGCTGTCCATTTGTTTATTGAAAAGCTTCGGAATGACTTAAAAGCTAATCATTTAATTCGAAAAGTAATTTATTTCTTAGATGGCTCAGCAGCTCAATACAAAAATAAGAGCAATTTTATCAATCTGATTTATCACAAACGCGACTTTGAAGTAGAGGCTACTTGGGAATTTTTCGCTACATCACATGGAAAAAGTCCATGTGATAACATAGGAGGTAAGGTCAAACGAGAATCTGGACGAGCAAGTTTACAACGCAAAAGCAATAAGCAAATTTTAACGGCTACAGATTTGTATGAGTGGGGTAAGAACTCTTTGACAAATATAAAAATGTTTTTTTGTACAAGAAAAGAATACGATAAAAAACTAACAGTTTAAAAAAACGTTTTAACAAAGCTCAACCGATTTCAGGAACACGAAGCTTCCACTCTTTCACACCAACATCGGATAATAAAATTATATGTAGACAATATTCGACTTCTAACGAAACTTTTGAATTTGAAAGTAGACCAAAAAGAAGGAAATAAAATCCTATTACGGATCTTTATTGACAATATAAGAAACAATTAACGATTTTAAGCGACTGCATATAATAAAAATCAACGAAAATAATAATATTGTATGCATATTATACATAAAATAGTTTTGACTTTATTAGTAAGAAAGTTATTAAAAAATAAATTTTGCTTAAATTCACGAGTTGTAAATATGAAGGTGCACTAGTTGTGGCGCTGTGCCAGCGCTAGAACGCTGCACGCGTTCACGACAATTGCGATATCTCGAAAACTATTAAAGTCTTTATAGTTTTCTTGGTCTTAAATTAAAGGTGAAATTATAAGGAATATTTTATTATATATCGAAAAATACTTCAAAATCGGTCCCCTTCGAGTAAAAACGGTTCAAAAAAAATTTTGGATTTTGTTTTGTCAAAAATAAAAAGAAAATTTTTATTACACAACAGTCTTAAATCGTATGATTTCGGGTATAACATATTTAAATTTTATTAAAATCCGATTAATGGTTTCGGAAATATTAATATTTAAAAAAATTAGTGTCAAAAAATTAAATATGGCGTAACTTTTACAATTTTGAACATTTTCAAAAAATTTTTGCTACATTAATTACTCTTATCTAGTACTACAATTTTGCTAAATGGCGAATTAATCCGAAGACCCCTTGCAAATCGTGATATTTTTGACGGATATCATTTAATGCATGCCCTGTATGCATTTTAATAAGCTTTGGATATGTTGAAAAGACAATTAAAAAGATTCCAAAAACGAAGCTGAAATCAGATTTTAAAAATACAGAAGATCAGAGCCAATATGACCGCCAGATTTAGAAATTTTTAAAATTTTGTATAGATATATTGGTATTTTACGAGTCCTTCATAAACTACGTCTCTGTTATATGTAACAATGTGCATTTTTTAGACTTCCTAAGTTGCGTAGTACTTTTATGAATATAACAATTTAACACACATTTAAACAAATAATTATAAATGTTGATTAACTGCTTGCACAAAAGACAGAAACATACTTTTTCGAAATTTTAAAAGTTAACAAGATCAGTATTATTGTAAGATTTATGTTTGTTAATTGCAAAATTAGAGGTTTAATATTCAGCTTAGTTAATTGCAAATTTAGAAAAAATTGCATGCTTCTAGAGGTTTTTTATAAAAAGTTAGTAAATAACAACATTACTTGTTTAAACAATTAAAGAATCGTTCCATTTATGAAGAATCTTCATGTAATATTATTCAGCTTAGTTAATTATAAAATTATAAAAAAATTGCATGTTTCTAGATGTTTTTGTAAAAAGTTAGAAAATAAAAACATTATTTGTTTAAACAATTAAAGAATCGTTAAATTTATGAAAAATCTTCATGTAATATTACTCAGCTTAGTTAGGTAATTGCAATGTTAGAAAAAAGCTACATATTTCTAGATATTTTTTGTAAAAAGTTAATACATAACAACAATTATTTGTTTAAACAATTAAAGAATTGGTTATTTTATAAAATATAATTATATTGCCATTTTGAGTTTTGAAAATCTGACCTCAGATTTGTAATCAGCGACCACGAAAACCTTTAGATACCAAGTTTCATTAAAATCAAACAATTTTTTTAAAATTCAACAGCCATGTTGGATCCGCCATTTTGAATTTTTTAAATCTGACCTTAGATTCGTAATCAGCGACCACAACAACCCCCGATTATAGATTTTCAAGAAATTTGGATGAATTTTTAAAAAACTCATCCGCCATATTAGATCCGCCATTTTGGATGTTTTAAATCTAACCTTAGATTCGTAATCAGCGACCTCAAAAACCCCTGATTATAAATTTTCAAGAAATTTGGATGAATTTTTGAAAAACTCATCCGACATATTGGATCCGCCATTTTGGATTTTTTAATTCTGGCTTTAGATTCTTAATCAGCAACCCCAAAAACCCTTGAGATACCAAGTTTCATTAAAATCAAACAATTTTTTTAAGAGAAGTATGTTTTTGCAACTTTTATTTTGTGACTATCCTCTACTGCTTATAACAAATATTTAATACTTTGATTACTAACAAATACTTTAATTGGAAACTTTATTATGTATGTATTGTAACGTTGATTTTAAATAATCACGTTATAAAAACTAAATTTAGTTTTCGCCGAAACTTATTCAGTTAATTCTTGATTAATTATTATAAATTAAATGCGGTAGCCAGAATCGAACTCAACATTTTACTTTATTATTATCTTGTTGAATTGTATAAAATCAATATAATACAAAAATGTTGAGTTGTATAAAAATCATATTGTTTATCTCAAGAGAATTCCACACGTTTTGGTTGATTAGAAAACACAATGTTATTTAATTATCAACCGACCGAAAATGTGTCAACAATTAATATTAATCGGCACAAATCTACTGTCAACTGGCAACCACCTGTCATAGATGTTGGGCCTGTTATCATGCTGCTGGGGCGAACCCAAGGTGCGCATGACATATATACGGGACCGAAGCAGGATGTCAATTAACCTAATTTCGACAGTTCGTGCCTGGCTGCCGATTAAATTATACGGTTTCACCGCGGTTGACCATTTTCACTGTCTAAATATTAAAAGATGGATTTCCGTACTCGGTTGGACCGAATCAAAGGTTAGTGTCCAGTGTCCATCTTCCTCGTTATCATGGGAATATCACCGGTGCACGGTGTGACCGAGAAATAATATCGAGAAGGAAGACCTCATGGCAAGCCGATAGGACGCCGCCATTTTCGGTCGACCGTCGCAATCACCGGCGTGTGGAAGTTCTCAGTTCTCTTCACAAAGTTCAAAGTTTAAAATAAAAAGAAGAGTGATTTAAAAGAAAATAATCTGCTTGTGTGTTCTTATAATTTTCTTTATTCATTTGTTTTATTTGTGTGTTAAATTCAACTTGTCTCTCTCCTCTCTGTGCGGTACTCGCGCCCTACTATTTCAATATAAAACGTAACTTCGTAAATAAAATATTGAGCTCGGTAAGAGCTAGTCCGGGAAAGTTCTTTGTTTTGTTACAGCATCGTGATCCGGGTAGTTTACCTACCTGGCGCCGGGGAAGTTCCCTAAAACGGGTCATCGATGGTGTATTATAAGTTCGAAGTGTGGAATTTATAATTCGGCAATTTAGAATCAGTAAATTGCCATTTTTGTAACGATTCGCGGGTAAGATCCGCAAGTAAACGTAAAGATCGTTACAGTATCATTAACTATGAACATTGCACTGTAAGTTGCACTTTGTCTCATGTGTTAAAGTTAATTTGTTTAAAAGTTATGTGAAAACATAGATTTTTTTTTTGGAAATAATTTTTTTTAACATCGATTCCAGACTTATATTCAGAAAACCTCTAAGTAATAATTTGTAATTAAATAATTAATTGATTAATTAATTCACCATTCACATACTAAATAAAAATGTACCGAGTACACGGAGAGAAAAATCAAGCGTTTGTAGTATGGAGACTTCCTATGCTAATTTTGTATGAACGTCCTGCTAAAGAGGCATGTTTTTATACCTCAGTTGCATGAAACATATACTAAAAAAGCATGGATCTCTTGCAATCGTAGTATACTGACGTCCCATGCGTTACAGGTAGAACTTTTATGCTGATAACGTAGAAATTTATACAAATACAGCAGAAGTTTTACGCATATTGCGCATGTGCATTCTTTTACGAAATAAGCTTAACTGTCCATACTACAAACGCTTGATTTTTCTCTCTGTGTAGGGTTTTTTGAGTTTTTCAGTGTGACGCACCCTGAAATCATGTCGGGCAAAATTTTTTTATCAAATAGAACACATAATAGAATGAAATGAGAAAATATATAAAAATGTAACTTTAATAGAACTAAAAAACATTTTTTTTAAACTTTCAAAATGAAATTTTTTTTAAATTTTAGAAAAAAAAGATTTTTAGAATCTCTTAAATTGTCTTTTCAACATATCCAAAGCTCATTAAAATGCATACAGTAGTTTTTGAGAAAAATGCGTTTTTTCGATTTTTCCCCTTCATAACCCCCTCAAAACTCAAAATTTTTAGTTAAAAATTTCAAAAAGTTATTTTTAAGTGGGTAGGAATGAATGGAAAAAATATAATTGTGTCACTTTTTCAATAGGGGAGAGTAGGCTACATTGTACCAGCGTCAACAGTGAACCACCTTAATTTTCTGAGAAATAACTGAGTGAAATTTTTTCTTATTTAATATATAAGTTAGTTTTACTGAAACAAACTATGTCCAAAAATTTCGGGCACGTAGCTTTATTATTTATAAAGAAAAACTAAAAAAAACTGTTTTTCACGTATAAAACAAAAAATTTTGTGGAAATATAATCAAGTTTTTTTTGAAATAGGAAGTTTTAAAAATTAGTAAGCTTGTGATTTATTTCGCTTTGGGTGTCAACTTCAATATTTATTTATTATTTATTTATTTAGATTCACTTGTCTTAATACATAAACATATATACAAGTGGTGTTCCGCATACAGAGATAAAAGAAGAAACAAAACAAAGTTAAATTATTCGTCGCTACTCATTCTTTCTTTTAAAATTCTCATAAGAATCTTTACAAATTTAATAGATTCTGCATACCTTGGCGATGATAATATCAATAGCCAGAAATCCTCAATATTTGGGCAATTTTTCATCAATGGGAACGCATACTCCCAGACATGTGCATACGCCGGACAGTCAAACAAAATATGCAACAGGCTTTCTCTTTCCAATTTACAGAAGGCACAATATTCATCTTGGTTAAATGTAATTATGTGGTTATCTACAGTAATTTTATATACATGAACATTCAGCAATCTAACCTGGGCAAGCACTCTTTTAATGCGTAAAGGACAACGAAGCAGCAAATATTTTTGAGGGCCCTTCTCTAGATGCAGATTGGGGTACACTAAAAGGCTTTTGGAATGCACAAGTCGCTCTTTATCCAGTAGCCTAAGATGATTCGCATATTTATTCAGGGTTGCCTCCATATTTTCCGACAAAGTCAATGGAGATGCGCTATTCCATTTGCGCTCCTCTCCACACGCCGTGAAAAAAGATCGTAATTTAAGGAACCAATTTAACCTGAAATCCGGGCGCCGCGCTGCCAAGCTTCCCAGCTCCTCCAGACACTGCCTAGGATACCTAGAAGTTTCCATCAAAGCAATTTTATTGATCCAAGACAGTATGCCTTTCAGAACAAGGTACGAAGCATGCAGGGCACCCGTCTCAAGCCTCACGGCATAGTTTGGAGTGCACATGGGTAGCCGAAGAAGTCTTTTATAAAAAGCTAATTGGACCCCTTCCAAACACTCAAGATAATTTAAACCCCAGATTTGCACACTATATAAAGCAATACTAATTACTGAGCTTTCAAACAGTTTTACATAAGTTGACCATGAGTCTGCACCCATTGCTCGAATATTATTCAAAATGGTACCTATTGCTGAATTGGTGGTACTTATAGCCTTCCTTTTCGCGAATTGGAAAGAGCAAGAATCCGAGAAAATAATTCCCAGATAATTAAACTGTTTTACCACCTCAATGCTGTCGTTCCCATACCTGAAAGATTTAAATCTCTTCGTCTTAGAGTTCCCAGAATTGGTAAATACGACAATTTTTGTTTTCTTAGAATTGACTGTTAACTTATTTTCGCTACAATAACCATACAATGCCTCCAATTTTTTACTGAGTTCCAGCGGCGTGTCTGCAAGAAGGACGTAGTCGTCTGCATACCCTATCATTTGTACTTCAGTAGAGCTATTTATGGAAACCCCCCTGCAACCCTTCTCAACAAAATATCTTTCCATATCTGAAATGAACAGGATAAATTCAAATGGGCTTAAAACCTCTCCCTGAAGCACGCCCCTGGATACTCTGACGTAATCCGTGAGGCCCCCCGAAGATCTAATACAAGTTGTGGCTAGGTCATAAAAGTTTTTAAAGATGTTTATTATTTTAGAGGAAATACCCAAATGATACAGTTTATACCATAGCAAACTATGGGCCACTGATGGAAAGGCCCCTTTAAAATCTATAAAGGCCGCAAAGACCACACCCCCCGGAGTCGCAAGGTGGATCTGGATGACTGAAGAAAGTACAAATAAGTTATCCAAACAAGATCTACCCCTCCTAAATCCAGATTGCGACTCCGGAATAATCCCGCGCTCCGATTCCCATGAAACAAGTCTATCACATAAAATTTGGGTGAAAACCTTAGCTAAACAATTGACCAGCGTGATAGGCCTGTAATTATCCGGGTCTTCTCGTTCCCCCTTTTTAAAAAACATCAGCGTTACCGTTTTTCCCCAGCCTTCAGGAACTTTTTCAGATTTCATGATTTTGTTAAACAAATGACCCACGAGTAAAATCCAGTTTTGTGGAAGATTTTTATAGAAAGAGTAATCAATTTCATCGAGGCCAGGGGCCTTTCCATTTTTACATTTGGCTAAACTGATAAAAATTTCATCTGTCGAGATATCTCTATCCAAGTATGGGTCCGACTGTTCAATGAATCTAGTATTAAGAGATGCTCTGGATGTCTGGGGAAAAGAAGTTTTTAGATATTCATGCCAGGTTTTAAGATCAATTTCTGATTGAAAATTGTTTTTATTACGAAAGGAGTTGACAACCCTCCAGAACTGCGTTGAATTTTTACAATTAGAAATTTTATCCGCAATATCTTTAAAATAAGCTTTTTTTTTGTCTAAATTTAATTTAAGTAAATTCTTTTTCTCCTTAATATAAAAAAGTTTTGATTCAGAGGAGAAAGCGCAGCTCCTGCAGGCGGCCAACGCCTCTGCAACTTTTTTTTTGGCCAAAAAATATTCCTTATCATGCCATTTTTTATTCCTAAGTGTTACTCTAGTAGGGAAGGAGCGTCTCCAACCAAGATCAGCCGCAACCTCTTTAATAGTTGAGCCAATCAGTTCATTAAGCTTATCTACCCCCAAACTAATTTCCCCAACCTCCTTTCTCCAGGCCATCGTAGAGGTAAATAGATTCGCCTTATCAAATTCAAAGGCAAACTTTCTGGTTGAGGATCTCTGGCGTTCATTATTTAATGTATAAAAAGAATTAATACTCACACACACCGGCAAATGGTCCGAAAGAGAAGCAATCTCTCTGACTTGTAGATCGGATAATATTGGGAGGGCATTTTCAGAGCACCATACAAGATCGATCACACTGGAGCCCTGTGGTCCCACAAAAGTAAAATTAGCCGGTGAATCGCTTGACGCTCGACCATTTAACAAAACAAATTCGAAAGTTTCCAAACAATTCGTCAATTTTTTACCTCTCACGTTTAAAATCTTATCAAAAGAGAATCTATCAGGTTGAAAATTATTATTAAAATTGAATATTTCTTCATTTAATTGGTTCAAATCTGCAAGTCTACTGTTAAAATCTCCTCCCAGAATAATAGGGATGTCTTTATATTTATCAGTGATAACATTCAATGTAAAACTGAGATCCTCTAAAAAAGAATCGAAATCCTGAATCGGGGGAACGTAGCTAACACCAATAATAAATTTGTCTAGTGGGGATTCAAAAAGAACAAATAAGAAATTAGATGCTTTTTCTATTAATTTAGTTGAATAACAACTTTCATTATACGCTATCAATAAGCCTCCACTAGCTCTTCCAAATGGGCTATATCTTTTAGCCGGTGAGAAGATTACTTTAAGATTTACAGAACGAAACAAATCTGGATTTTCAAATTCACACCATGTTTCGTATAAACATAAAATGGGGGGGGTATCAGCACTCACTTTCAAATCTGACAGGTTACCACTACTATGAGAGTTCCAAAATATAATATTGACATTAGAGGGGACCCTTGACGAATTGTAGATTTGAGGTTGAGCCAGTTCTCTCTCCCCGCTTCCCACTACTTGTTGCTATTGACCATTCCCTCCAGGCAGAATCCCAGAGGCGTCACCGGAGTCCTTCTTCGAGGTTTGCAATATTTGTGATTGGCTATTTATAAGTAGGTAATCACTCATACATTTATTCCTCTTTTGATCCTTAGTGTCCTCACCATCTGATTTTTGATGTCGACCTCTCTTTTTACCAGGTGTATTCTGGTTAGGTGGCTCCCTCACACGGTTGGAAAATAGATGCACCGGATTTGGCATCGACGTAGAGGTATCCTCCCCATTTGTCTTAGAATTAGACAACAGCTGATCTACAACGTCGGAGCCCGCTGGTTTATCATTGATTAAGATATTATCCCCTCTTAATCGTGCGCAGTAGTTCATCGATTGTAATTTCTTGACACGATCCAGCAAAAGGCGACGTTTCTCTCTCTCCTCTTTAGTACGATCATTGGAAATAGCCAAGTTTAGTTTCTTGAATTCTTTGACCATACCGAAGGCAAGTTTGACCCATCTAACTCCGACAAATTTAATAATGACCGGTCTTTTACCCTCGATTTTTCCAAGTCGATAGGTGTCACCTATTGCAGCTTCAGGAACTCGGAGACCAACTTTATCGAAGACCTTCAGAATCTCCTCCACTAACGCTGCATTAATCTGGGCTGAATCCTCCAAATTAAATAAAATTAAATTCTTTTCGCGAGACATCCTGTAGAATGACAATTTATCGCCTTCCAGTGCCGAGAGTCTTGAATCATGCTGAATTAATTTTAGATCAATCGAATTGAGCACTTTGTTTGTATTAAATATTTGTCCACTGAGATTCTCATGCGATGTATTAAGTTGCCTTATTGTTTCAAGAATCTGAGAAAATTTCTCATCGATTGTTGACATGGTTGTGCTTAATAGACACACTTGAAAATACACACAATAATAAGCGATAGCACAATTGATGACACTCACAAACACTATATAAGAGTAAAATCATTCAAGAATCACCACTGCAAGGCAGAATAACAATTCGCTGAGGGAGATATGTATAAACATATATAACATACGTACGTACTGACAATACAGTTAAAAAAACAGAAAAAGTTCACCTGCATAAAATTAAAAAACGATTATAAATTAACTTGGTATATAAACTTTATCAAGAAGCCGAGAGCGTTATAAACACGTCTGTACTCGACAACAACACAGGCGAAACTCCATCAACTTCAATATTCCGATGTGATAAAAATTTTAACTCTTACATAAATTTATTATAAACAATTTTTGTTGTGAATGTCATGTGAATACAGTGAGTGCAGCATCATTGAACCACCCGAAAAAGCAAAGAATTTTCAATTTTAAGAGTTGTAAAGTTGTCTGCTCTACTAATTAGTAAGAAAAATACTGGAAGACATGCTTTCATCACAATTGTGAACGAGATAAACTCAAACTGGCACTTTACCTATACCTACCCTGACATCAAAATATATTAATCTCCTATATTAACAAATTTAAAATAATAACTCTTTAACAACAATTTTCTATTTTTTTGAGTGAAAAATAAGATTTTTTACAATATGTAAGTGGAAATATTATTTTTGAAGTAAATTGTAGTGTTTTATTAGAGGTGGTTCAATGTAGACACACATCCTTCAAAATAAGAAAAGTGTGACTTGTTAGAAAAAAATTAAATTTAATTATTTAATCATAATAATTTGTTTGTAACGTGTGTATTAACTAAAGGAGTACTTCAGCTTAATTTTGATACAAAACCCTAATCGAAATTTGTAAAATTTAATTAGTTCTTGGACTTTATAAAATACCTGGTTCAATGTAGCCTACCCTTCCCTACTTATTCGGCTATACCCAATCACATAAAATTGTCCATATGTATAATATGTGCATTAGGGGAGACTGGGGTAAATCTAGAAAATTATTTTCAAAATCCAAGTTAATTTATATCATTTGAAAGCTTATGATTTCTACTAAAAAAAATGATTTTTTGATTTATCTTTTTTAGTTTTACTTAGAGAAACTTTTTAATACAAGTAGGGGAGCGTGGGGTAATGGGAGCTTGCGGGTAATCGATAAAAAAATCGAGATAATAATAAAATTTGTTTATGTTTTTATTTTTTTATTCAAATTTTGTCCTGTAAAAATTCTGTGAGGTAATGGGAGAATTAGTGTCAGCCCAAAGAATTTTCTTTACTACCCAGGCGCGAAGTGACGCCGAGTTCAGGCTTTATAAAGATTGGCCGAGCATTGGTCAACATTGATTGAGCATGAGTGAATCAGCGAGAGCAGGAATGATTGAAGCTTTAATGTAACACCGATTCCAGACTGCAGCGCGAGCCTTGATTCAGCATTGGACACCAATTCTCAATCAATGCTGCGGACGCCTAATGCAGGACTGAAACAAGACTGCTTCCACTGTTCCCAAATTTACTCGTTTCTCACGTTTATTCAATATAATGTGAATATATGAATTATTAATAATAATAATAAATATTATTGTTATTATTTTAATTCATGTATGTGTATATATACATTTAATGACAATAAGTTATTATTTTCATTTAAATAAGAATATATTACTAACAATAAATATCATTTGAATAGTAATTTAAAAAAAATAATTTTAGTAAAAAAAGACAATTTTTCTGTTAATCGTTACATTTTTTTTATTTTTAACAGACTTTTAACATTATTTATAAACATGTTCACATTTTTTATTCACGACACAACACACAATTTTATTATTTTATATAAACGCTTATAACAAGGAATGAAAAATATTCGCTCGCATGTGGGATCGAAACTCACGCACCCCGCCCCTAACGCATACCGGAAGTTCTCAACGCACGCATTTAAACCGCTCGGACACAGAAGGCTGGAAGGCTTCTCGCCTAATCTACTATATCAATGCCAGTGCCGTCACTCAATATTGGTTCAGCATGGGACACCAATGTTCGTCCCATGCTCGATTCAAGACTCGGTCAATCTTGTTACAATATTCAGTTTCTTTATTACCGTGTGCACTGTACAATATTATCTATAAATATTTATAAATTATTTAATATTAAAATATTTTTTCTGATAATTTTATAAGTTAAATTATATATTATTTTTTTTCTCGCACAGTGTCAAATTATTATTTTTAAAGTTCAAGAGTTTCGTTTATCTGAAAAATTTTCAGTGAAAAAAATGTTCATTAGGTAGTAATAAATATTTATGCCTAGTAGTTTTACACTAGGATTAACTGTTTACTGAATATTATCAAAAATATATTTTTCGTCAAACGCGCGCGACTAAACACAAATAACCTTGAGACGTTGCGATTGTCGTGCTCCCACCATCCCATCTACTCAATGCACTCCCCGCCTGTGACGTCATGAGGGGAAAGCATTGAGTAGATGGGATGGTGGGAGCACGACAATCTCAACGTCTCAAGGTTATTTGTGTTTAGTCGCGCGCGTTTGACGAAAAATTTATTTTTGATAATATTCAGTAAACAGTTAAACCTATATAGTGTAAAACTACTAGGCATAAATATTTATTACTACCTAATGAACATTTTTTTCACTTAAAATTTTTGAGATAAACGAAACTCTTTAACTTTGAAAATAATAATTTGACATTGCAAGAAAAAAAATAATATATAATTTAATTTTATTTATATGAATCTTATATGATTAATATAAATATTATAGGGGAGAGTGGGGCAAACCGGACCGGTGGGTAAACCGGACCCTTCTCAATATTTCCGAAATGGCAAAATTGTCAAAAGTTTTGTTTACAAATTTAAAACAACCATGTTTAGTATACCTTATTTTTTCAATCTGACAGTTTTAGCTTGCGTTTGTGCGACGAAGGGAGCAAAAGTTTTTTTTTTTAGTTTTTTTCTACACTTTTACGAATTTTTTCTTAAGGAAATTCTGAGGAAATCGTGTAATGCTTCCAAATATTAGGTCTTAGGTTTTGAAAGTACACACCTCAGGAATATTTACCATCAAAAACTTTGATGAATTTGCAAAGCGTTTCTTTTTGACAAACATTTATTCTCGAAATGGGCCTGTGGGGCAAACCGGACCGTTTTCGGTGGGGCAAACCGGCCATAGGATATTTCCATTGAATTAAAGTTTCATAAAAATTATTTTTAAATAAAATGTTTCTTTCATTAAACTATTTACTTACAATGAAAAATAATTGTCTTTCAATGAGAATTGGACCCTTTAATATTGTTTCTCTGATAATGACAAACATTTAAATTTTTTTATTAAAAAAAATATTTATTTAATTAAAATTCAATCCCGTATTATTATTTTCATTACTACAACCATTGTTTACATGATGCTTTATGTTTTTTATTATTGTAGATTATGTAAATGCAATATTATAAATAAAAAACCAAACGGTCCGGTTTGCCCATAGGGGGGTCCGGTTTACCCCAGGGGGTGGGGCAAACCGGACCGTTTGCAAAATTTTTTAAAGTTAACACAGCAACTAAACAATAAAAGATGAAGTATAGGTGTCTCTGTGAAAAAGTTGCGCAATTGAATGATCTTTCAAACAAGACCTCGAAAAATGAAATCGGTTGATTCGTTTAGTCACAAGAGTCAAAAAACCGTTAGGGGGTCCGGTTTGCCCCACTCTCCCCTACACTAAATAAATATTAATATTTATTTACCAATTGATATCTTAATAATAACAATAATAATAATAATAATAATAATAATAATAATAATAATAATAATAATAATAATACTTATTATATTATTTAATAATAATTAATAATAAGAATAATAATTTTTAAATAGTATAAAAAATTACTAAAAAATATCAGAAATAATATTTCAATATTAAATAATTTATAAATATTATATCTAATTTATATCTAATATTGGTAAGTGCACACGGTAATAAATAAACTAATAAACTATCAAGATTGATTCAAGATTGAATAAAGACGCGATGTTGAAGCTCCACTCACGAAGATTGACCGAGTCTTGAATCGAGCATGGGACGAACATTGGTGTCCCATGCTGAACCAATATTGAGTGACAATGATATAAAGACTGCTTCAACTCTGGGTTACCCACGCTGGGCGTACAAGACTCAGTCAAGTTTCAACCCATCGTCAGCACTGGTCTTTCGAGCCTGGGTATGTTACGGCTTTCGTTATTTCTTTGAAAATTGTAAAATATATCACCTTATTTATTTATTTACAATGTCCCCGCGGTCAAAAGATTATAAATGGGTTACTGAGGAATACAGAAAGTGTGTATAGAAAAAAAAATAAAATTAATATTAGAGTATTATCGCAAATTCTCTGTGTATTGCACTAAACATCTCAAAAATGCCAACTGATTAGAGAAAAAAAGGTCCAAATCCGGACGCATATTGTCAAACAACTTATGAACAAACTTTTAATTAAAAAATAATATTTGGTGGAAAAAATGAAAAATTTAATTTTTTTTCAAAAATTTTGTATTAAATTATAATTTAGGAAAAAATTTATTCTAAGTCTAAAGTTTTGGCTTCATTGTAAGTATTAACACTTTTTTCTATTGGAAAACAAAAAATATTCCTAAAAAAGAAAAAATTTTTAAATTTCAAGTGAAAGCTCCCAATACCCCACAAATTGGGTAATGGCAAAAAATGTATTATTTTTTTTTGAAAATTTTTTTTTCCAATTTTTTTTTCTAATTTCCCCACGCTCCCCTATACCAAATTTGGAAATTACAATTTTGCAGGGTAAACCCGCCTACTTTATCTTTTCAAGACGAAACAGTTTTATTTTTTACACCCTAAAAAAAGTAATCTTGATTTGATGCGGATTCCTCTAAAGTAAATGCATATTTTCCTCTTATATGGGTGATTAAATTTAAAATGTCATTTTGCTGTCCTGCCGAGAAAACTCGAGTCCGAACCTATATATCGAACATATTATGGTTCATTAATTTTATATATCATTTATTTTGTTCAAATTTTAATTTTTAGCCACCAAAAGCACTCAGAAAAAATTTGGCAGCAAAATTGCAGGCAAAATGTCACTGGTGTCCCGTGTCCGCGAACATAAAACCATATCTTGTCTACTAAGAAAAATTGTTATTTTTCATGTTTTTGATTACCGAAAAAATTATTTCGTAAAGTGGAACTTCTATATTTAAAGAAAAACTACTAGTCGAATATAAATAAATAAAATAGTGGTTGGAAAAAAATCAAAAGCGTATGTCCTTAAATTTCATATTTTTAAGAGAAAATGACAAAATCTGAATCTCGCGCTTAATATTTAATTGTGCAAGAGTAAGAAAATGCTTTATCGACTGTTAATAGAAAGTACTATGTGTCTAGAAGCCTAGAGAAAAAAACTACAACGTTCTAACCTATCTACAAAATACACGATGCATGGCAGATTGGCAGAATGAATTTACCGAGCACAAATGTCACTGGTGTCCCTGCGACAAAATAGTACTTAATATTAGTATTTTTTTCAAATACCTCATTATAGTCTCACTTATTACTGAAACTTTCAGAATCGCACACCTCCAAAGTTAGAAATATAATCATTCTTTTTTAAAATGAAAATTGAGGCAGAATGTCACTGGTGTCCCCTGTCACTGGTGTCCCCTAAAATACACAGGCACTCAAAAAAAAGTGTTTTGTTCTAAACACTATGTATTTTTCGCTGCTGAATCCGAATCCGAAGGCAGAATTGACAAATCTGCTCAAAATTTTGAAATAAAAGTAAATAATAATAAATAATTTTAGAGTCGTTTTTTGAAATTATAAAATTTAACAACATATTTTTCTTTTATTTTGTCAATATTAAGCTTTCTACATTTTTTCTATGAATTATAAATCCACATATATTTTCTATTTATTACGTTCAATTATTCTAGTTTTAAACTATATTTTTACTCATATGTTCATATCTTTTTTATTATTTAAAAATAATTTTCAATGACATCTTTAAGCGTGTCACTGGTGTCCCCTAACTTGCTTATGTCTTCTTGTGATTTACAGCTACATAATTCACGGTGAAAATTAATATAAATTATTTTATAATTCGTATTTGACTATTAGCTTTTAATACAATGATTTATTATAAAATTTGATTGTATTTTCAGTTTGTTCTAGTGAATACATACTGAAAAAGTGCCTCGTGAAAATATATGTTTTTTCTCCAAAAATCTGTCTGTTTATGAAAATATTTGTTATTATGTGCTTGACCACTATTGATTTCATGGATTATACATGCTAGTCAACCAAAAAAAAAATAATTTAACCAGAAATTTCAACATCGCCAAGTCAACATTTGCAGATAGTGAAAATGACATTTTAAATTTAATCACCCATATATGGTATCAAAAGTAATATACTTCGCTTTAGAGGATTTTCCTCTTTAATATTATTTGCTTATTATGGTTATGAGATAATAAATAAAAGCTTTTTTGATGCACTGAATTTAGCGTTTTTAATTAAATAAATATATTTAATTATTAATAGTTAATTACTTACATTAATTAATATATTTATTTGTTTATTTACTTCATTTGAATTCAATGTATTTGACATTTGAACCTCAAAAAATTGTTTCGTTTTAATATTAACCACCAAAGAATAAAAATAATATACATTCAAGTTGAATACTTTTGTTTTGAGAGGAAAACTTGAGAGGATATTAGAAGAGGATTTTTCCTCTGACTATGAGATTACTTTTTTTAGAATGTAAATGTTAAAATTTGTCTTATTCCCGTCTTAAGTGTGATTTATTATTGATAAACTATGAATTCTATAAACAATTCTATAAACAACAAATTGGTTTAATAAATAATGAATATAGGTTTTATGAATTACAGCTATAGATTTACAATTTTGGTTTTAAGAAGTCATAAATTTAGTTATTGTTAAAATATAATACGTGAAAATATTTTATTCTAAATTTTAAATTTAAAACAAAGTGAGCGGCTTTACCCCGACTTTACCCCGAGTGTATTCCTCACATTTCAGAATAAATTTAATTAAATCTTTTTGAAATAAGACAAAACTATATATGTACATACTTCGAAGAAGGACATCCAATAGCAACAAAAAAAATTTGCCAAATAAATTAAGACTCAAAAATAATGATCGAAAAACTCAAAAATCCGAAAAACGTTTTTTGTCTGACACCTTTGAAAACATTTGATTGCCTCTGATTCTATGTTTAATTCATGAAACTAAACGAAAGTTTGTTAATACAAGTTGAATGTTAAGTAATATTCACAGTATCAATATTTCTATTTTAAGTTGAGTTCATAGCGTCAAATCGCTAGTGAGCGGGTTTACCCAAATCTCCCCTACCGTACGTGACAAATACCTATAGCATGACCATGGTTTTTGACGTTTTACTTAAAAACTGTATTTTTTAAAAATTTGGAAAAAATATATGCTAAAGAAGACATTAAATGGTACTATTTTCTATAAAAATTACAGTGGTCAACTGGGTCAAATCATACCTAACAAATCAAAGTTGTCCCTCAGTTCTCTGATTATGGTAACAATTTGAGTAATTGTAGGGGAATACATGCGAATAAAAATTCCAAAAAAGATTTTCGAAAATTTTGAAAATTTGTGGTTGTTCAGGGTTTTCAAAATTTTTTTTTAAAATTTTTAAAACGCAATATCTCAGAGACATATGGATAGATTTTAATGATTTTTTTAGGAATTACTTATTATTTACAAACAATTAAAATAAAAAAAATTTGCAAAAAAAATTTTTTTTGTTTTAAATAAAAAGTTAAAAAAATATTGTTTAAACAAATTTTTTGTTTATAAGCGTATCTTTAATTTTTTTCTAATAGCGATATTTTGATTCCTCAGAATTTCACGAGTATTTTGACATAAAGAAATCGATGGAGACTCTTAAATTTTCGGAGATATTGTATTTTTTGTCTTTGCGCGCAGGGCCAAAAAGCGCACTGAAGCAAAGGCTCTGTGTACAAGGTAACGGTCAAAATTACCTAATACTCGCGTAAATTTCAATCGAATTAAATTCTTTCTTTTTTAAATCAATAAGTAACATTTTATTGATAAATAAATAATATATAAATAATAAATAGGTAATAAATAAAAAATAAAACTCGTAAATTTCAACCGAATTGAATTCTCCCTTTTTTAAATCAATTAGTAATATTCTGTGAACAAAAGTAAATAAATAATAAATATTTATAAATAAATAATAAGTTATTAAAAAATAAACAAATAATTTGTCTGCGTAAAATAAAATAAACAAATTAATGTAAATTAAAAAACAATAACAAAATTAAGAAATATTTCAAATAAGTTCATAGTAGATTATTTGACTACTTTTTAACTACTCTGATTTGTTCAACAAGTCCTACATTAAATTAAACAACTTGTATTAATCATCAAAAAGTAGTTAAAATAAATCAGATAAGTAGAAAAATAAAAAAGTAATATATGATGGAAAAGTAACATTTTATTCGTTTACATAAAGCGAAGACCTAGTTCGCGAATCGAGTAATTCTTTATATGAAGAGCGCGCATGCGTAGACTCGACTTGGATAACTTCGTTTAGTCTCGTAACGCGACTGCGCGTCCGGAAGAGTGTATTTGTCAAAGAGCACTCTCCATGTTTGTAGCAAGTGATAATTGTAGAACTAGGTCTTTTTAATAGTTTCAGGTTTTACTGCATGTTTATAGTGTCATTTTTGTGGTTTAAGGTTTGTTTGTTTGTTTGATTTGTGTTTTCTGTTTTTTTAGGTTTAAGTAAATGTAAATAAGTTTTTTTGCGTTTCTTTTTAATTTTTTCCTTAGGTTTAAGTTTATAATTCCTTTTTAACTATGAAAAAGACTATTAAAAAGACCTAGTTCTACAATTATCACTTGCTACAAACATGGAGGGTGCTCGAACGAATGCTGATTTAAAAATGAGACTCTTAGAACCCCCTCTTTGACACATCCACTCTTCTGGACGCACAGTCGCGTTAAGAGACTGAACGAAGTTATCCGAGTCGAGTCTGCGCATGCGCGCTCTTCATATAAAGAATTACTCGATTCGCGAACTGGGTCTTCGCTTTAGGTAAACGAATAAAATGTTACTTTTCCATCATATATGACTTTTTTATTTTTCTATTTATCTGATTTATTTTAACTACTTTTTGATGATTAATACAAGTTTAAGTAGGAAATTATTTGCTGATTAAGAATTTTAATTAAGGAAGATTTCGACTATATCAGCAATTAGTGACATCTATTAGACTTTAATTGTACTCTTCGGTTTAGAGTCAGGTGTTATTGTTAAGATAATTATTCCGATATGGTTGTCGGTAAATAATTATATTTTTGAATTTAATTAACACCTGACTCTAAACCAAAGAGTTCAATTGACGTCTAATAGATGTCACTAATTGCTGATATAATCGAAATCTTCCTTAATTAATACAAGTTGTTTAATTTAATGTAGGACTTGTTGAACAAATCAAAGTAGTTAAAAAGTAGTCAAATAATCTACTATAAACTTATTTGAGATATTTCTTAATTTTGTTATTGTTTTTTAATTTACATTAATTTTTTTTATTTTATTTTACGCAGACAAATTATTTGTTTATTTTTTAATAACTTATTATTTATTTATAAATATTTATTATTTATTTACTTTTGTTCACATAATATTACTAATTGATTTAAAAAAGAAAGAATTCATTTCGGTTGAAATTTACGAGTTTTATTTTTTATTTATTACTTATTTATTATTTATATATTATTTATTTATTATTTACTTATTAATAAAATGTTACTTATTGATTTAAAAAAGAAAGAATTCAATTCGATTAAAATTTACGCGAGTATTAGGTAATTTTGACCGTTATTGTATACAGAGCCTTTGCTTCAGTGCGCTTTTTAGCCCTGCGCGCAAAGACAAAAAATACAATATCTCCGAAAATTTAAGAGTCTCCATCGATTTCTTTATGTCAAAATACTCGTGAAATCCTAAGGAATCAAAATATCGCTATTAGAAAAAAATTAAAGATACGCTTATAAACAAAAAATTTGTTTAAACAATATTTTTTTAATTTTTTATTTAAAACAAAAAAAAATTTTTTTGCAAATTTTTTCATTTTAATTGTTTGTAAATAATAAGTAATTCCTAAAAAAATCATTAAAATCTATCCATATGTCTCTGAGATATTGCGTTTTCAAAATTTCAAAAAAAAATTTTGAAAACCCTGAACAACCACAAATTTTTAAAATTTTTGAAAATCTTTTTTGGAATTTTTATTCGCATGTATTCCCCTACAATTTCTCAAATTTTTACCAAAATCAGAGAACTGAGGGACAACTTTGATTTGTTAGGTATGATTTGACCCCACTTTAAAAATAACCCTCAAAGAAAATTTTTGAAAATTTCAAAATTTTGACTTTTTTTTCTAGAATTGTCTTGTCTACATTTGAAACATATCGAAATTTCATTAAAATCGATTCAGTAGTTTTCGAGAAGAATAAGTTTTTTGATTTTTTGTTCCCCCTCCATAATTCCTTCAAAAAAGCGAATTTTGAGTTCAAAATTGCAGAAAGTTATAGTCATATGGATAGTAAATATATGGGCCAAATTTGAGAAAAATAGATGCGGGGGCAGTTTTTGCACACTTAACCCCCTAAGCTCTTTCTTAAGCATACAAATAATTAGTTTAATAAATTTTAAATGTAATTTCTTTGCTATAAGGAATTTTCGATTTCAGATTACATGTTTCCGTTTTCTCTTTGGACACACCTTAAGGAAGAAAACCTACCACATGGCAGTCCTGGCAATCCAAATCTTTTTTTGTGTGCCGGTGTAGTCGACAAACAGACACAAAGTTTAGATTTTTTTATTATCATAAAAATGTTGAAGAAACCAAATGTACATAATAAAGGAAAGAATTATTCCAAAAAAAAGTTTTGCTTGAAAGAAATTAAAACATTTGTGTTATTTCTACAAAAAATCGCACTTGATGAAACTATTTCGACGAACGAAATTTTGTTTTTTCTAAATATTTGTTTTTAGTAATTTTTTCCACCAAAGATAATTAGCAGAAGGAAAGAGTTTTATCATCGGACCTTAACCTCTAAAGAAAAAAAAATTTCTAATGCTATACAAACTATAGATGAAAAGAGTGAGATACGAGAGAAGAAGATTTGACAGTTGCGAGTGTCCTCGGAATCTGCGGCCACGCCCTCGCCAAGGAGCGACGGCAACGTCGACGCCGACGCTGTTCGAGTACTTCTTTCTCTCTTTTTCACTACCTCCTTCCGTCTCACTTGCACGTTTACACTCGCCTTTCACTCTTGCCTCCCTCGGCCACCCACCCAGCATCCTCAGCGACTCCAAAACCAACACTCGTTGACTCGAGCCAGTCTCCCACCGACCATCCGATCGTCAACGTTACTATATCCGTCGTCGTCGACGTTGAAACCCCGCGACGTTTATATATTCATTTTCCGGTTTATATATCGTCGTTTCACTCGCTATTGTCGACGTCGCTGGCTGAATTTGTTACCTTATTATTTGCTCGTGTCAATTCGCGACTCTATACGTTAGAAAATTTAAAAGAATTATTCTTTACAGCTTTTAATTTTCGCGCCATCATCCCATTTCCAAGATTGTCAACCAACCCTCCCTCCCAGTGTTCCCTCATAACCCCTTGACCCCCGCCACAAAAACCATCTAAATCCGACCGGCAGCCGTTGTTTTCGTGACAATATCCATTGTCTTGCCGGTGTTTGGTGAATTTTTCTCTAAGCAAAAATTAACCAATGTATTAAAAGTTCTTTACTGTGTGTGGTCCTTATGAGAGGTTTGTGTTGGTGATTATTACTTGATTCACATCGCACTGATTCACCTTTACCACGGTATGTGACATTGTAATTCTTACTAAATTTTCAATGACTCTGGAGGGGAACTTCATCAGAAGTATTTTCCAAAAATTTCTACTAGTAACTTTGTAACTAAAAGAAGTAACATTTTGAGATAAAAACACCCAGAGAAAAATTTTACAGCGGAAATTTTATTTTAAATAAGTAAAAATTATTTAAATTAAATTAAAGTATATTACTTTCTCTTAGAGTCTACTAAATTATTTATTTATTTTAAGTAATAATTCGGCAGAAATAAAATTTACTTAAAACAAATAAAAACGTTTAATATATTTTGAATCAAATATATCTTGTTTTTGGTTGAAACAATTAATTTTAATTGAATCAACCAAATAAGTGCATTGCTATACAACCAGAGAAATTTTTTATTTAAAAGCAATATAATTTATTTGAGTCAAGTAAAAGTACATTTGTCACAGAACCTACTAAATTATTTATTTGTTCTATAAGTAAAATTTATTTGAGACAAATAAATAATATGGTAGGATTTGTTTGACTTAATTGAAAATTTGCATCACGTGACCAATATCTCTCTTTGAATTAAAAATTTATTTAACTGTACCTAAAGTTTATTTAATTTTTAATTTTTCCCTGAATACAAATTGCACTTAGCAATAAGTGTATTCATTTATTGCTAAGTGCAATTTGTAGTCAGGAAAAAATTATCCACTAATTTAAAAAAGAAATATTTTTACTATTTTTCTCTAAAATCTCATAATACAAAAATATTAAAACTACTCTTTTTATTTATATATATATAAATGATTTCTTGTTTGTTATTAAATTAGTTATTTTTATTCATCCAAATTTAGAAGACAATAAATAACAGTTTAAATAAATGAATTAACCAAACGCATTAAACTACAAGGAAAATAAAGTTTCTAAAATTATACAAATCTTTTTGAACTATTCGACATATTCATTTAAAATATCCAGATTTCTGTGATTACCAGAACAATTTTTTAAAAACTTCTAAATTCTTAGCATAAAGAGCAAATTATTCAAAACACCTTTAAAATGTTAAGCAGATTTTGTCAAAAGTCAGTAACTGATTAAAATAGTAATTACCTTTCTGTTCTTTACTCTTATAATTAGTTATTTTCACTAACTGTTTAGATAAAAAATTAGCTAAAGTTAGTTAAAATTTTTATATTTCTGAAGTTTCGAGCGTTCAATTTCACTTTATTTGCATATTTTTAAGAAAATTATTATCTAGATTAAAACAAATTATAACAGAGGGATTATAACAAAAATTTATAACAGAGGGACAAATTAACCATCTTGAGAAATCCCTTCCTTATCCGGCGCGAAATGAATAAATATGGCAACCTAACCCCTAAATTAAATACATAAAATGTCAGGAAAATAATTTCGCGCGCATCAGATCGTACACATTTTCTGCGCAACTTTTAACCTTCAGATATAATGGGAGAGAATATACAAGTAGATTTCCATTATCAATTCAAAATTTATTTTAGAAGGACTATTTAACTCTCTTCATAAGCAAAGGAAACATACACTTTTTGAACCTCTGAATTTGACTCTCCAGTTTTCTCAGTGTAGGTTTAGGTTATTTTGAATAAAGTTTGTTTAACATAAATAAACACATTCATTTCATGTAAATATACATTTGTTCCAATTAAATAAATTTTGCATTCAAAGAAAGAATTCAGTCATCTGAAGCAAATTTTTAGTTGCACCAAATTAATGTTTGATTAACTATACATGCATTTTCTTGATTCGTTTCTCAGTTCTTGCAAGAAATGTATCAAGCTCATATTGGTACCTTATATTGCTACCAATAAGAGTATAAATTACTGCAAGTTTCAACCCCCTATTCGACTTCCTTTGAGAGTTATGGAGGGGGAAAGAGAAATAAAAAACTCGATTTTCTCAAAAACTACTGGATCGATTTTAATAAAATTTAAATATGTTATAAATGCTAGTAAGACCTTAAAAAAAAATATCAAAATTTTTTTTCAAAAAAAATTAATTTTAAAATTTTGAAATTTTTTTTAACGTGAAGTTTTTAAGTGACCGCTCTAATTTTCTTTAAGAAAATACCTTATAATATCCTCTTTACCATATATTTTTTTTACAAATTTGGGGCCATTCAAGTATTACGTAAGCATATTTTTCAGGTTTTTAGACCCCCGCCCTCCCCCATCGTAAGATTTTTTATATGCATTAGCACCATTTTTTCTAATGGAAATAAGCAATAGCTAGACCCCCCCTCCCCCTAAAATGCTTACGTAATACTTGAATGGTCAATTCAAAAAACTCATTTTTCTCAAAAAATCTCTTAAACGATTTTACTGAAATTTAAATAATCAAGAAAAAAAGTGCAAACATTTTTTTAATAATTTTGAAATTTTCAAAAAAAAAATTTTGACTTTTTTTTAAATTGCACCTCCAGTTTTCTGTTTTAAAAAATATCCTTGAATTTTATACTATATTAATTAAAGATCTTGTAATGCCAAGTTTTTAGTAAAAGAAAGTGAATAAAAAAAATATTTTAATTTACCGTCTTCAGTGTGCAGACTTGAAAAAGAATCTCGTTAAAAAATTGTCAATTAATTCGCGTAATGTTTAAGTTTTTAAACCATCGAAGACAAACTTTCTTTATTTATAAAATTTTTTCTCACAAAAGTTTACTTAATTATTAAGTTAATATTAATTGTCAATATTCTGTATTCTTGTAAAAATATTAAATAACTCTTTTTCTTTAAAACATTAAGGATTTTAACCCTTAAACCGCACACTGGGTGTGCGACACCCGGGGACTTTTAAGTGTGTTCTCCAAGCTGGAATATGATATTATATTTTAGAAAAATTATCTTATATAGCTCAGTACATCTATTTTGAAGGAAAATAGGTTTCATAATGATTTATTTAATTTTAATAATTAAAAAAGAGTTTTTTAAAACTACTGAAATTACCTTAAACCAAAAACTGAGTGTCAGGCAAGCAGAAATTTTTCGCCGACAACTTCATAAAGTTATCAAATACACAGAGACACTTGGGAGACTAATGTCCCTCACGGAACATAAAGTTAAGTACAAAATGTGTCGTCCAATAGCGACATATGTTCAATTTTTACGACTTTAAACCAGATATTAGAGTAAAAAGCTAGAATATGGGTGTCGCACACCCAGGGTGCGGTTTAAGGTTTAATAAGGAAACACAAAATATATAGTATAAAAAGGTTTTTAAAACTGTTTGTTGTGTCAGTTCAAAACAGTGTCTTTAGAATTTTTTTTCAATTTGTCTCTTATTTCATTAATTCGTCACAAAATAAAAATCTAACGATAAAAATTCAAAACTTCTTTTTAAGGAGGTTCTCCGGCTGCTACTCTTGAAAAAATCGATTTTCTTCCAATTTTATTTAAATTTTGAGGAAATGTTTCTTCGAGTGCGCTCTAAATGTGGTAGAAATTTCAGAACCCTTTGCCATGCTAAATTTTGAAATATTCAAGTTCAAACTTCAGCTTCTACATGCGATTATTTTGAAAATGAAAAATGCCAACTACGATATCTCGTTTTTTGACATGGCAAAGGGTTCTGAAATTTCTACCACATTTAGAGCGCACTCGAAGAAACATTTCCTCAAAATTTAAATAAAATTGGAAGAAAATCGATTTTTTCAAGAGTAGCAGCCGGAGAACCTCCTTAAGGAACATTTTACTATTGAAGTATATTTCCTTATCTTTCTTAAAAAATTCATTTTCTTACTAAGATATTTTTTAATTATATTCAAAATTTATGTTTTTATTATAGAAAATCAAGTTTTTGATGGTTTCTTTGTAATTTTACATTGCCAAAAAGTGTTATTCTGAAATAGGACCAATTTCATTCAATTTTATATTATTTTAAAATTCAGTTCAAATTTTGTTTACATTTACCCCAAGTTTTCAAATTCTTGGGGTAAATGTTAACAGTTTATTATATTTATTAACTAAATTTTAATATTTCAAAAGTCAAAGTCAATTTTTGTTGTAGCATTTATTAGGAATAATTATAAATTTTTGTTTGAATTTTAGTTTATTTTTATGCAAATACGAGTCAAAATACAAAAACAGTGAAACATTGATTTTCTATCTTTTATGTATTAAGAGGTAACTTGTAGTACGGCACTGTCATTTGTCAAAATAAAGTATTGTTAATACTCAGAACTTCTTACATATGTAAGATGAGGTTAAAATATTGTCGTCTCACTTAATTTTAAATCTTTAAATTAATCTGAAAAATTAACTGTACATTTATCTCTTGTTTACATTTACCCAAATGACCTTATATTTTCGATCAATTAGCTTAGGCGGCCAACTTAGGACCACTCTCCCCTAATGATAATGTAATAATTTAATTTATATTGATTATAAAATCTATTTACTATATATACATAAAAGTTGAATTTTTGCCAACGGGATTAGTTTCCTGAATATTTTATTAAATTCTCAATTTTTTATTTTTATCATTTCAATTGAAATTTTTTGTTTCATAAAAACTTTTGGATAAATTTAAGAATTTTTATAGAAAATTCAATTAAATAATTAATGTGATAAAAATATTTTTCAATTTAGCGGTAATAAAAATTAGTCTAATTTCCATTATTTTTGTTGCAAAACTGTATTCTTTAAATTTAAATTAATTAAAAATAGCTAATACGGTAGAAAAAATTGAGTCACTGATTTAAATAGTAAAATTCTACAAACCTTCTAGTTAACAATAACAAACTATTTGGCAAATTAACTTTTAGTTAATTAATTCAACTAGTAAAATTTTACATTTTTTCAGTTATGTATTTCTTGTAAATTAATATTACAAAATCAAGAGAAAAATTGTTACGTATTGTAAACAAAATTGTAACATTTTTCTTAATAATAGTTCCAAACATGGACAAATTTTGAATAACCATTGCCCTAATTTTTGAATTCTTGCCAAAATTTTGTAAACAATAAGCCAATTTTTAATGTTTACAATTTACGAATTCTTGGGAGTCTTGTCAAAATGATACCAACAATGGTCAAATATTTTTAATACACTCGAAATTTGGAATTTTCGTATATATTTGTTATAATCTTTCGTTAACAGTGTGAGAATTTTCTCATAGTGTTTATTAAACATTTATTTTATAATTACAATTAATATATATTTCCTCAAAATCTATGAGTAAAATTTTGATGTTTACAATTTTCGTACTATTGATAACACTTTATTAAAAGTAGAAAAAATTCATTAAAAAATGTAATTTTGTCCTCTGAACCCGATCCCGGTACCCAAGATTGTCTATCACGTCAGGATTTTAAGAAAAGTGGGGTAAAGACCCCCAAAATTGTGTTTTGAGTGTTTTCAAAAGTTTCTTCTTCTCAACCTGACGTGCTAGTGTTTTCAGTAACGCCTTCAATTAAACCTACACTGAAAAAAAAGTTCATTGAATCAAGTAAATGCATTTTCTTGATCTAATTTACTTGAAACAAACCCATATTTTCTTATTGAAAGAAATTTATTTTCTTGTGTCAAATAATTTTGAGTATTGGACAAAGTTATTGAAATAAGAAAATATGGGTTTCACTTAAGTAAATATCTTACTGTTTCAAACGAACTGTTTTACATGCGCTAAGTCCCGAACAAGTATTGAATCAAGAATATTATGTTCTCACGTCAAGTAATTTACCTTGAGTCATTTGGTATCTTGAGTCAAATCATTTTTTTATTTCCTTTAAAGCAACTATTTATTTTATCCAACACCCACAGTCTTGAGCCAAGAAAATGGGAAGATTAATATATGTTAATAATTGTTTCAACTCAATTAAAAATTATTTTGTTTCAAAGAAATATTAATTAATCTAAGCATTTCTTTAACTTGAAGCATTTCTATATTCTCATGTTTCGAAAACATTAATTTCTTGCGAGAATGTTATATTTTCTGGAATGAAATATTTTATTTATTCAATTCAATTAAGTGTAAGATCTTGAATTGAATCATTTTTTTGATTCCTTTAAAACAAGATTTTACTTAATCTAACACCCATAGTCTTGAGCTAAGAAAATATGAAGATTAATACAAGTTAATAATTGAGGAGCTGGATCGAAGAACCGGCTCTTCGCTCGAACTCACGCAGAAGATAGTCCCTTCGTCAGTTATGTCATGAAAATTTAAAACTCAAAAAAAAAATATTTAAAAATTATGACGTTGTAGAGGAGAAAAAAATACATCTTTTTTCTATTTACAATTTTTTTCTAGAATGCAAGTTATTAATACTAAAAAATAAAAACTAAAAAATTTTTTTCTGAAAAATTAATTACCTTTTGATAAATATATCGTCATTTCTCAGTCAAATATTAATGAAATGAACCGATTTTTTTTAGGCTTGCACAATATACCTTACCAAAGCCCACAGGCCAAAGTAAAGTCCAAAAAAACTTGTAACGTACGCACGCACACATTTCTATTTTATGCTGGTTCCACATATACCAAATGCACGCGTATCGCGTAGACGCGTGCGTTTGGTATATGTGGAACCAGCATTAAGGCCAACGCAGAATAGATCTGTAACCGGAACCGCAACCGTAACCGTTAGCGTAAGAATGAGTTAGAGAAGGATAAACAATATACCTATCCTTTTTTAACTCATTCTTACGGTTACGCTTACGATTGCGGTTTCGGATACAGATCTATTCTGCGTTGGCCTTTACACAGCAGCGTGAGTGTGTGAGCGTGCGTAAGCTACGAGTTATATGATAAACATGGCTGCCGAACAGGGTTTTCGCTGCGAACGAAAATACTGTTTCGCTATTTTTCATTTATTTTCTTTATTTCTCATCGAATCCGTTTAATTCTTTTTGGAAAAACTTCCTGAATAATAAAAAAAAAACTTTCTCGCGAGAAGTTTTCATAATGTGAAATTTTGTCGCATACTTTTTCTCGTTGAAAATTGAAATTCCTGTTGTTGTAAATAACAACTTTCAAAATTAATAATTAATAAACAATTTGTTTTTTTGGACTTTACTTTGGCCTGTGGGCTTCGGTAAGGTATATTGTGCAAGCCTAAAAAAAATCGGTTCATTTCATTAATATTTGACTGAGAAATGACGATATATTTATCAAAAGGTAATTAATTTTTCAGAAAAAAATTTTTTAGTTTTTATTTTTTAGTATTAATAACTTGCATTCTAGAAAAAAATTGTAAATAGAAAAAAGATGTATTTTTTTCTCCTCTACAACGTCATAATTTTTAAATATTTTTTTTTTGAGTTTTAAATTTTCATGACATAACTGACGAAGGGACTATCTTCTGCGTGAGTTCGAGCGAAGAGCCGGTTCTTCGATCCAGCTCCTCAATTGTTTCAGCTCAATTAAAAATTATTTTGTTTCAAAGAAATATTAATTAATCTAATCATTTCTTGTACACGGAGAGAGAATCTTTATTAAATTTTGTAAAAATATTTTACAAACTGGGGAAAAAGTGCGACAAAGCGAAATATTGATATAAAAAAATACTAAATTTAAAAAAAACTGATGTGAAATTTAGTAAAGTTACATTAGAATTTAATTAATATTATGAATATTTGATATAATTATACTAAATTTTACATCAGTTTTTTTAAAATTTAGTATTTTTTATATCAAAATTTCGCTTTGTCGCACTTTTTCCCCAATTTGTAAAATACTTTCACAAGATTTGATATATATATTCTCTCTCCGTGTACTTAAAGCACTTCTATATTACCATGTTTCACCGTTTCAAGAACATTTAATTTCTTAAAATAATTATTATATTTCTCTTGAATTAAAAAATTTATTTTTTAAGTTGAATTAGTCATAAAATTTTTGAATCAAATCATTCTTTTGTTTCCTTTAAAAAAGTTTTTACTTAATTCAATGCTCATATAATCTTGATTCAAGAAAATACGAAGGTTAACATAAGTAAATATTTGTTTCAAGTTGATTAAAAATTACATTGTTTTAAATTAAATACATATTAATTTATCTAAGAATTTCTTGTACTTGAAGCATTTCTAATGTTATATATCAAGAACTTTCAATTTGTAGCCATTCAAAAAATGTACGTAACCCTATTTTTAGAAATTTTACCGCCCCCTCCACCATGTAACGCTCTGTTACATACATTAGCGCCATTTTTTCTGTTGATTGTAACAAACAGCTTAATGTTCCCTCTCTCTAGAAATGTGAATCAATTTAATCAATTAAATTTTCACTGCCCAGGTGGAAAAGTTAACGTAAGCTAACGTTAGCTAATGCTAACTAACGTTATAATCTGATATTGGTGATAAAAAAATGTCGTTAGACTAACGTTAGGCTAACGTTAGCTAACGTTAGTAGCATTAGCTAACGTTAACTTTTCCACCTGGGTGATTTTTATTCAATAAGTGACTTCTGGTTATTTCAATATGTAAAGTTTGATTTTCAGTCATGTTCACTACATTTAAATCTTCAATTCAGTTGTGGACCAATGTGGACAGGACATGAATGAATCAAATAATACGATAATCAAACTGAGTATATGTTTATACTCAAAATAAAAAAATATTTGCTCTGCTTAAGATATTTTAAATTTCTTACAAGTTAATTAACTTCTTAGTCGAATTTCACATTTTCTTGGTTCAAGAACATATGCTCCTTGGACAATATAAATAATATTTTGATTTAAGTCTTTATACTTACTTGAACGAACGTTACAAAAAACTGAATAAATTAAATGCAATTATTGATTTGATTACATACATTCTTAGAATAAGAAAATGTATGATTCATTTAATATATTGCTTCCTCATAGAGGAAGGATTGTATTAGCAAAATTTTCGATTGTGATTTTTTGACATATTTGTTAATTTTTTTTCATTATACCTAATCTTTTAGTACTTTATGTACGAATGGGCACTGCCCGTATAAATATTCTAAATAAATAAAAAAAATTTCGACGTATTTTGACCTCTGAAGTCCAAAAAACGGATTTTAAAAATTTGTTCCGATGTGTGTGTGTGTGTACTAACATTACATTTGCCTCAATATCTCAGAACGAGAAAGAGCTAAAGGCCTCAATTTTTTTTTGTAAGTCTCCCCGGGGGACATAAAATGAGAGTATTTTCAGCCCGATTCGTAAAGTTTAACTATATTTTTTTTGCATTCTTCATTTTGTAAAAAAAACGTTTTTTGGCCATAATTTAAAAAAAATGTTAGGGCACCTATAAATGTTTTTCTTTCGTTTTGTAGAGTTTTTTCAGACGCATCTTTTGAGCCTTCATTGAACATTTTTCGTCTATATTAGCCAGAGACATTAAAGTTTTAAAAATCTAAATTTGTCGAAAATAACACTTTTTTTTAAATTTTCTTAAAAAATATAAAAGAAACTTTAAAAGTTTCATTACCAACTTGTAGAGCATTAAAAAAGGCTTTGATTGACCTATTTTTGAACCTCATTCGGTCAAAAATTATCAAATTATTGGTATTTGAAAAATCAAAAATTGTGGAAAATATAATTTTTACAACATTCTTGTTTATTAACTTATGTGTAATTATTAAACTATTATAACCATCTTATAGAATATATAAGAACATATTTTTTAGACCAAGATTTAATGATTTTTAACTCTTTTATCAAAATTAATTCTTATATTTCAATTATTATTATTTCTATGAGGAAGCAAAGTGTTCATGAAATAAACATTAGAATTATAAAAATGTAAAACTTGGCAGCGGTTTTTTATATTTCGTACAAGTCGATTAACTTCTTGGTCGAGTTCCAAATCTTCTTGAATCAAGAATATCTGTTTTTCCCACAATATAAATTTTTTCTTTATCTAAATCTTGAATTGCTTGAACGAACGATACACAAAATTAAATGAATCAAATGCAATTATTGATTTGATTACATACATGCTTAGAATAAGAAAATATATTATTCATTTAATATATTTTATATTTCGTACAAGTAAATTAACTTCTTGGTCGAGTTCCATAAATCCCGCAGATTTCATCGGTATTTTTAGCAGGTCTAAAATTATTGTTAAATTTTAAATAAGCAAATAATATTTTTTTTAATAAAATAAAGTTTTTTATAAAGTTAAAGAGTGTATTTATTGCCCGTGTGGAAAAGTGAGGTGGGCCCACGGTGGGTCCCAGGTGGGCTTCCCAGGTTCTAGGTGGGTCCCAGCAGGGATGGCCCAGGTGGGCGATTCCTTGGCTTGTAACGGTGAATCCAGCCACAGCCCACCTAGGAAAAATCCAGCTGGGGCCCATAGATTTAGTTTTCATTCAAATTAATGAATAAATTGTTTATTAATAACAAATAAGTCGAATTATAAATAAATAACGTTATTATTTAACGATTTTTACTTTTTTTAATGAAATTGTGACCAAAAGCAATTTCATAAATAATGTTAGCATATATTTGGGAATTAATATATATCCTTTCATTTATAAATTAAAAATTTATAAAAAAATTAGAAATTTGTTAATTAAATTATTAAACGGTATATATAATTACTAAATTGCATACTTATACGAATACAATGCAGAAAAATCGGAATAAACGCAAACCTAAGAAACAAATAAAATTTAACGCACGCGGGGATTGAACCTACGACCTACGGACTACTAGACTCACGCCCTAACCACTATACTACGGAGACTAACTACTGAACACCGACGTTTTATTGTCAGTGACTTGTTGATCTGCTGTAATGATTCAATAAAGCACTTACTGACACGAATACACCGTAACAAATAAATAGTTTAATAATAATAATAACAATATTAATAATGTAATAATAAACGATAAATATTCTTAAAATAATATTTATATTATTATGAAAAAAATATATCAATACATTTTTATTAAAAATGTGTTTTTTATTGTTTACAATCATTATAAACATTAATTTGTTGGTCTAAAAAAAAAATTTTTTTTTAGTTGTTTGGACTTAGAAATTTTTACTAATTAATTATGTGGACATTACATAAAAAAAAATATTGTGAATACATTTTTGTTAAAAACACGTTTTTTTCTTAATCTAAGTCATTATAAACATTAATTTTTTGTTGAAAAAAAAATTTGTAGGTTTGGACTTAGAAATTTTTGCTTATATAATTATTGATGTGGGTCCTCAAAAACTGGGAAGCCCAGGTAGGGCCCAGCTCACGCCCACTTATAATATTATTTCGCCTGACCGGAACCCACCGTGAGTGGGTCAATAGACAAACTCTAAAATGCTTCCGTAAAATGTTAACATGTTTGTCAATTGTCAATTCATGTACGAAGATGACCATAATTACATCAAAGTTTTATTATTAAATGTTAAAGAAAAACTAAACTATTTAATAATTTTCACTGTAAACGATTTTTGTTATTATATATAATAAATTTTACTAATGTTATATTGCAGTCGTTATTGTTTAAATAAATAATTGAGAGGACGGCTTCTAAAAGGGGATACGCGTGGATTCTCACGTATAAGTATTGACCAATAGTGTAATTTTAAAACAGTTTCAATTTACAAATTAAATGACACAAATTTATACACAATGAAAATGCGCATCTTTTTTCTTTAAGAAATAAATTTATATCTTTTTTAGTTTATGAAATATTGAGCAAAAACTAAATTTTTGAAAACCCAAAAATTTAATTGTTTTACGCCTTTAACTCGTGCTGGCGTTTTTGATTTTTCATATTTTGTAATCAAACAAAAACGAAATAACAGATTAAAACTTCCTGAAACCAACTATATTTTTAAAACTTCAAAATCTTAATTAATAAAAAGTTTATTAATTTTTTCGAAAGAAATTGCAAAAAAAAACATTTTTTCAACTTTCAACGCTCCGTTTATCGAGGAAATTTCAAGGTGGGTCAAAATAAGTGAAACCGGCCACTTGAAAAATTTTTATCTCCAATTTTCAAGTTATCTATGATTTTTGGTAGATATATGAGTACACTTTTTCCCCCTAAAATATTTTTCAAAAAAAAATTTTATTTTTGAAGTAATCAGGTATTGAAGTTTTAGGTCATTTTATTTTCATTTTATTATTACTTTGAAACAAATAAAGATAATTAAGTAAATTTTTTTTTAAATTAAAGCTTAAAGTCTATACTTTAAAGATGAAATAAAGCGATTGCTAAAAAATGAAAATTTATAATTGTTATTAACAATTCTTTTAAACAATTGCAAATTGAAGAATGTTCTCAATGTTTTTGAAAGATTAAATTACGATATATTGATGCGCAAAACTATAAGGATTCATTTAAAAAAAAGAAAAATGAGTAACCTCCAATATTATAGAAATTGTGTAGATTTTTCTGCCAAAATGCAGGCGAAAATCGATTTTTAATCTTAAAAATCCGCTTGAAAGCGTGAAGTTTCTAACAAAACAAAAGAAGATCTTATTTATTCGTTTGCAATTTTATCTTTTTCCAGGAACTTGAGTCAATCTTCGCCTGCATTTTGTCAGAAAAATTTACACAATTTTTATAATATTGGAGGTTACTGATTTTTCTTTTTTTTAAATGAATCCTTATAGTTTTGCGCATCAATATATCGTAATTTAATCTTTCAAAAACGTTGAGAACATTCTTCAATTTGCAATTGTTTAAAAGAATTGTTAATAACAATTATAAATTTTCATTTTTTAGTAATCGCTTTATTTCATCTTTAAAGTATAGACTTTAAGCTTTAATTTAAAAAAAAATTTACTTAATTATCTTTATTTGTTTCAAAGTAATAATAAAATGAAAATAAAATGACCTAAAACTTCAATACCTGATTACTTCAAAAATAAAATTTTTTTTTGAAAAATATTTTAGGGGGAAAAAGTGTACTCATATATCTACCAAAAATCATAGATAACTTGAAAATTGGAGATAAAAATTTTTCAAGTGGCCGGTTTCACTTATTTTGACCCAGGTACAAAAAACTTCCAGTGAGAAAGTTTTTTATTACGATACGGACAAGTTTTTTCTAAAATTTTATTAAAATGATTTGGATATTTACAAAGTTATTAATGTTTAAAGCGTTTGGAGCGTCAGATTTCTCGCGCCTGGAACGCATTGAGTCCTAGATTGTTCGTTTTGCAACGCGTTAAAGATGTGTTTGTCAATTTTTTATATTCACAGTGAATAAAATTTAACGAAATTTATTTTGAACATATTTATTTTATTTTGTTAAATATACAATAGTCAACTACAATAATATTTCTTATTAACTTTCTCATTTCATTTATTTCAAGGTTTCCACTCTTCGTCAAAATGATCTCGTTTACTACATTTCATGTTTTTAAAATAATCATTAAAAAACTCCTGTCCGTTTGGAGAAAGATATCGAACTAAACTTTTTACATCATTCATTTTTGCCTTTGAAATGCCGACTTTTGGTGCGTGTAAGCTTCGCAAATTTTCCAGATTCATTTTTGATTCAATTTTGAAAGCGGAAGGATTTTGTAATCTATAGTTTTCAAAAGTATTTATATTTGAATCTGGTAAATACTGAATTGCGTAGCTTTCACTGATTTTAACTTTTTTTGGGATGATTACTTCTTTCTGACATAATTTCTCAAAATTATAAACAATATCATTAGCAGATTCCACCATTGTAAATTGAGAATCGCGAGAATTTTTAATCAAATTGACATATTCTTGAGCCGTCTCTATTGTTTCTAATTTCTTTTTTTTCTTTGAATATAAACCAAAATTTCTGTCACATTGACAGTAAGAGTGACCACGTATAGGGAATATATGCCAAATATCAACGCCAAGTTTAGAGGACAATGTTGATAAAAACGCAAATACCGCATAATTTTTATTTTGACCAGGACATGAATCAGAAAAAAGAATAATCTTTTTATAAACAGTTTTTTGAAACACTTTTTCTATAGCATAGAGGAGAAAACTACATACGGTATTTGCACCTTTCTTAACAGTTCCTTCTAAAAATGAGAACATAAAACTAATATTCGATTTAAAAATATGCACGTTGAACAAATACAACCATAATAACCGTTTATAAAATTGATCAGACACAGGAATTTTTGGCAATTGTAGATTCTGAGCGTAATCAAATTCACAGCAAAGATTATTATTATCTGATAAAAGATGTTTTTTCAAATCATAATATTCTTGCACTTCTGTTTTGTGAAGAATGATATTTTCAGAATCTATTGGATGTGATTCGTTTTCAAAACATGTATTGCATACATCTGTTCGCGGCAATTTAAAACTGTAGTTTAAATTATAAGTAATAAATTTTCTGTACGTACTTTCATTAAAAGGAATTTTTACATTTTGCGTTACAGCGGAATAAAAGTTTAGAAATTCTGCATATAACGTAGAGAAATTAAGTTCGGAATTTAAAAAATAATTTAGTGTTGTTGATTCCCTTGAATAATGTGATTTCTGATGCGGTATGGATTGAAGGTGTATTTTAATTAGTTGTTTCATGTCTTCCGTCAGTTTTAAATTGTGAGATCCATATTTATCCCTCAAATCATGAAAATTATCATTTTCTAGTTTCTTCTTTTGCACGATTTCCAATCTTCTCTTGCCAATATTGAAAAGTTTACAAATAAAGGTTTTGCAAACAGGTACATTTACATTATAAAGAGGAAAAAAATAAACCCACTTTATTAATCGAAGTCGCCTTGTTCCTTTTCTTTTTTGAGTTTCTCTGCACTTCATTATAGTGCTTAAAAACACTGTTTGCCCACTATAATCTTTTAAATTCCAAAATGTTTTAAATAATTTTTTTTGTTCTTCTAGTAAGCACAACTCAAAGCACTTTTCTTTACAGCACAAACTTATTTCTTGAAAACATTTTTTGGGAATCATCACATTTTTTAATGTTACGTACTCTTCCCCCTGAAATACAAGATATCCTAATTATTTTTATCATAGAAATACACATTTATGGTTTCCTAAATTTATTTATATTTCTATATCAGCAAGTAGCAAAAATGTTTTACCTTGCTTTTATTAGTTTTACGAACGTTTTTTCCCCACAAATGCTCATTTCTTTGACGTTTTCTACCTCTTGTAGGTTCCACTAATTTTTCCATAATTAAAACACTTTCCAGGCACAAAAACACTTAGAAATTAAGAAGGTAGCTTTGAAAAATCACTAGTTTTATAAACTACCGAAATTTACAGGATTCATCTTAAGGAGACAAACTCCTACTGACATCCGGTTCTTGACCAAGATGTCCAAAACATTTCCTCAATTGTGATAAAAAAATCTCAAAATCCTGGGAAAATTGTATTGGGTTTCACCGAACCCTTTTTTTTTGCAGTCAATGGTCGCGGCAGCCGCGATCCATATGGACACCATATTTTTCCGAAAATAAATCACAACTTTGAGAAAAATAGCATATAAAAAAAGGGTTATTTCCTTGAAAAGTGCACATGATAGCAAAAAAAATCTATTGTATGAAAATATCTGTCAAAATACAGATATAAATAAAATAAAAATTTGTTTTAACGTCAAGTATTCAATACAATATATTACAATATAATACAATTTATTTTTCGAATAATTCTGCAATATTTTTTTAAAAAAACATGTTTTTTACTTACAATACATGTTAAAATAAATAAACTAATGCTACTGTTATATAAAGCTAAACGAATCGTCATAATCCATAGTTAGATATTATTTAAAAATAAGTACTTTAATAGCAAAAATTCAGTCAAAAATTCAAATAATAATATTTTTACTATTCTTAATAAACATTTATTAGTTAAATTAACATTAAATTTATGTCAAAATAACTATGAACTAATTATTTGTATGTCAGTAACTTTCAACTATTTTTAGCCGATTTTGGCTACTTATTATTGGGTACTTTTTAACAATAATTAATCGCTTTTAACTAAATTGCTATTGCAAATATTTATCAGTAACTTTACTAAAAATGGTATTTCTTTTAAGTAAACAAATGAATAAAGTAAAATAGTCTTAATCTGTTCCAAGCGAACAACTTGGGAATCAATGTATTTGAGGCGCTAGAAATCTGACGCTCCAAATGCTTTAAACATTAATAACTTTGTAAATATCCATATCATTTTAATAAAATTTTAGAGAAAACTTGTCTGTATCGTAATAAAAAACTTTCTCACTGGAAGTTTTTTGTACCTTGAAATTTCCTAGATAAACGAAGCGTTGAAAGTTAAAAAAAAATATTTTTTGCAATGTATTTCGAAAAAATTAATAAACTTTTTATTAATTAAGATTTTGAAGTTTTAAAAATATAGTTGGTTTCAGGAATTCTTAATCTGTAATTTCGTTTTTGTTTGATCAAAAATTTAGTTTTTGCTCAATATTTCATAAACTAAAAAAGATATAAATTTATTTCTAAAAGAAAAAAGATGCGCATTTCCATTCTCCACAAACTTCAGTAATTCAAATTGCAATTTGTAATATTTTCAAAAATTGACCTAGTGGACAAAACTTAAACGCCAGAATCCACGCGTATCCCCTTTTAGAAGCCGTCCCCTCAATTGTTGTTAATTAGTAACTCCTGACACTAGCTTCCAGAAAGATGCAGTTTTTTTCTGAATTTGCAATTAACTACTTCGAACCACCTAAAACAATGCAGTTTCTTTTTAATTTTACATTTAACTAATCTGAAAAGTATGAAATAACAGTATTTTATGATTTAAACAGTTCAGAAATTGTTTAAACAAATAATTGTTATTGTTTATTAACTTTTGATACAAACAATCCAGAAACTTGCAGTTTCTTTCTAATTTTACAATTACTAGAGGAGAGGTACGCACGTTGAGACGGGTTCTGTTTTTCAGTTATAATTTTTAAAAAACAAAATTTAGCGAAAAATTCGAAATGCTTTCTTAAAAGTATTGTCCAGGGCTACAACATTGCCAAAGAAAGTTATTTTTTTTGGACAAAATTGAAAAATTTATAGCTGATTTTTTAAACATGTTATTTTTGACCAAAAAAAAGTGGTACGCACGTTGAGACACCCATAATAATTTATTTTAAATTGAAACAAAATGAATAATTACGTCAGATTCTAATTGTTTGTTGTTTATTTACTTATTTTGATGGTCTTAGCTCAAAGAAAAAAATTAAAACATTAAAAATTAACTTAAAAAAAATAATCAAAAAATAAAATTTTATTTTGCACAAAAATAATTAATCGAAATTTTTATATTCGCAATTTTTACAGGTGAAGAACATGTAAAACGCTTAAAAATTGTGGATTCAAAATCAATTTTAATGACAGTACTATTTTCAAACCGTGAGCGTTTTAACCTGCGTACCACAGTGTGTCTCAACGTGCAGACCTTGCCGTTATTTTTTTAAAGCTTTGAAATTATTTGTAGATGTTAACATACCGTCAACCGGGGCTATTTTGTGCACCAAATAGCTTTTTTTTAATTCAAAGATTTATTTAAATTCAGAATTAAGAGAATAAAGAAAATCAACTTTTGATATATGTTGTGGACATCCTTCCGAAGGTTTTCTATAAATTTTGCAAAGAAAAAAATTTTTTTGTCTTAGTTATAGTCATTGAAAGTCGTGCACACAATAACTCCCGGGATGGGGCTATTTTGTGCATCGAACTTTGTTTTTCTATAATGTTGTGTAAACAATTTTTTTAATCGTTTCTGCTTCATAAAATCTTTTGTGTATATATTTGAGAGTAAATTAAAAAAAGAATGACCTAGTAAAAATTTTTTTGTAGATATATTATACAAAAAATGTAAAATAAAGCACTAAAATTTTGCTAAAATCTGGATTTACTAAAAATTAACAATCTTTCTTTAAATTGTATATTACGCAGATAGTAAATAAAATTTTTTTCTTTTTTAATATATATTTTATAATAATATACTAATATAATTATAAAATGATCGTTTAAAACACTTATAAATAACTTTAAAACATCATTTCAATAGGAGCTTTTTTAATGGTTTTGAATGATTTTTTTTAAAAAACTTGAAATAAATATTTTTAAGGTTAAATAGATAACAATTTAATATCTAATATGATTTTCAAGTTATTTTAAGAAAAACGAGAAAATAGTTTTAAAACTAATTTGAGAAACTTATAAATAATAATTAATGTTCATTTTTTGAGGTTACGTTGTGCACCGGTAGAGCTTTTAATCGTTTTAATGATTTTAATTAACGTATTTACAGTTTTTTGACAGAAAAGTAAGACAAAAATGTATAAAAATGAAAAACAGAATCTTCTTTACTTACTAAATAAAATATTTATGAAAAATATTTGATTTTTTTAAGTGCACAAAATAGCCCCATGGAATCTTGGTTTTTCAGTTTTTTCCACTTTTCTCTTAAAATAATGAATAAAAAGTTATGGCATTACGTATGTATCATCACAACACAATTGAAAACAAATATCTAACACAGTTTATGAGACACATTAAAACTCTAGAAGATCTGGTATAATTTTTCCGAAGTTTCAAAATTTTTTAAACAAATTTTTCGTTTTGAGGAATTTTTTTCTCTTAATTGCCAAAGAATTAAATAATAACATTTAGTGCTCTCTATTGTCATGTAATCAAACTTTCATTTTACAAAATAGCAGATTAAAATAATTCATTTTAATAATTTTTTTCATTAAAAAACTCGCGTGCACAAAATAGCCCCCGGATGCACAAAATAGCCCCAGTTGACGGTATGTCTAAATTTTCGTCGGAACTTTAAAGTAGAACCAAAATTGATATGTAAATGTTATCCGCAATTTTTTCTGCCACTAAAAAATACAGTAAATACACTAAACAGAAATTCTGAAAAACACTTTTTTTAACTAAAAAATGGTTCGCTCTAGTTCTACCGAAAAAACAGGAGTTATTGCGCTTTTTTTAATAAAAAGTTTAGTATTAATGATACGACAAAATGCCAATAAAATTTTTGGTATTATCAGTTACACAGGTTATAATATCTTAGTGTCTCAACGTGCAGACCGTCTCAACGTGCGTACCTCTCCCCTACTACTCTGATTAACTAATTGCAAAATAAGAAAAAACTTCATTTTTCTAGATGCTATGTGTCAAGAGATAGTAAATAACAACAATTATTTGTTTAAACATTTGATAAATTGTTAAAATTAAAATCATAAAACATCCGAATGATTTACAACTTACATTAGTTAATTGCAAAATTAGGAAAAAACTGCAAGTTTCTAAGTTATGTGTATCAAAAGTTAATAAATAACAACAATAATTTGTTTAAAACATTTTCTGAATTGTTAAAACCATAAATTATCTTTATTTTATGTCGTTCGTATTACTTAATTGCAAAATTAGGAAAAAAATTGCAAGTTTCTAAGTTATGTGTATCAAAAGTTAATAAATAACAACAATTATTTGTTTAAACAATTATTAAAATGTATTAAAAACCGTTATACCTTGATGAGTTAATTATTAAATAAATAAATTCAGCTGGAACAACTTTAAAATTTCGGTAAAACTATATGTCTGTTAGTGTAGTACAATAAAAGTTTATAATTATTGACAATAATAAATGGTTTAAAATAATAATGATTATTATTATTATTATGAATTAATTGTAGAATGATTTATTGTGAATAGTTATATTTAATTTTCAGACTTTTTTTATTATAATGTTAATATTTTTATGAAAATGGGAAGCCCAGGTGGGGCACAGCTAGCTCCCAGTTTTTAACTGGGCTAACTTGGGCAGATTTCCACACGGGTGAACTAAAAAAATGCAGATTAATATAATCCATAGGAATCGTAAAAAAAATTATAGAAAATAGCTTCATTTTCAAGCGTCTAAAGTGGTATGAACCCTTAAGGCTTGCCCTAGGCTCCAGACTTTGTTGAAGCCAAATATAATCCTTAAGCTCAGGGCTCGCTAAAGACTCGAGACTTGGTTGAAGCTAAAAATTCATCTAAAACTTAATACTCGCTGAAGGCAAATTACTTTTAACTGAATAAAAATTTGGAATGATGTAATCTTTGCTGTCCTTATTTGAATTTTTATGTATAATTTCATTATCTAAAATATTTAATTTTTTTTAAGCTGAAAATTTTTTCACTGTTTAAGGCAGAAATTATTTTTGATTTAAAAATTAAGACTATTCTCTTAATAAAGATACAAATTTTACGTTCAATGATTATTTTTTAATTTAACCAAGTCTCGAGGTTTAAGAGAGCCTTCAGCGAGTCTTAAGTTTTAGGTAAATTTTTAGCTTCAACCAAGTCTTGAGCCTTGAGCGAGCCTTGAGCAAGCCAACATTTTTTTACGCCGGGAGCAGTCTAAAGTTTGGGGGTTTCAGTGTATCTCCTAAGTCACCTCCAAAAAAGTTGTTATGTCAACTTTTTTTTATAGAAAAAATCGGCTAATTTATTATTGTAAAATTAGTAATTTTTCTTTTTTAGAAAAAGCTCACAGGGTTTCCTAAAGAACAATGTGAAGAAGTATTCAAATGGAGTACTCAAAAATATTGCAAATTTAAAAATAAACGATTTTAATGAATTGTAATGAAAATTTGTGCACGTATTATTGAATTTTGAGCCTAAATGAATGAAATAGTGTAGGGGAGACTGGGGTAAATCCGCTCACTAGCGATTTTAACGCTATGAACTCAACTTAATATGGAAATATTGGTACTGTGAATAGTACTTAACATTCAACTTATATTAACGAACTTTCGTTTAGTTTCATGAATTTAACATAGAATCAGAGGCGATCAAATGTTTTTAGAGGTGTCAGAAAAAAAACGTTTTTTGGATTTTTAAGTTTTTCGATCATTATTCTTGAGTCTTAATTTATTTGGCAAATTTTTTTTGTTGCTATTGAATGTCCTTCTTCGAAGTACATGTATAGTTTTGTCTTATTTCAAAAAGATTTAATTAAATTGAACCTCCCAATTCTTTAACTCGATCTGCGCTCGAACGATCAGCGTAAAGACAGTCAGTCGGGCCAAAGTATGAAAAAAATTAAAAGTTAAAAATAAATATTTTTAAAAACACTATCTTTTATAAAATAAAAATGCGCAACTTTTTTCTCTTTAAATTTTTTTTGTAAAGTGAATATTGTTGACAGTAGAGACAAAAAACTAGAAAATTTTTGTTACACAATTTCATTGAATTTTAAAACATAAATCGTCATAACTCGGACAAATATTGACGGATTTCGTCCAAAATTAATATGCAATCCCGTTAAGGTCTACTGATGAAGATAAAATAATAAAAACATGAAAAGTGACTTTTTTTAAAACAATATTTAATTATAAATAGGGGAATGTCGGTAACAACGCATCCTATGTTTCGACGACAAAAAGTCTGCGGGGAACTTTTGAGTTTAATAAACTTTCCGTGACAAAGTTTTTCATTATGAATCACGGAAGTTTTCTAAAAAGGTTTTAGACCGATTGTTTGAAAATTAACAAAAATATAGCCAGTTTAAAAAATCATGCGGCGCAACGACGCGTTGTGCCGTTTGACATGTGTTTGGTATTGGAAGGAAATACGTTTGTAACGTGTGATACACATAGGACGAGAACACATGTCAAACGGCGCGGCGCGTCGTTGCGCCGCATGATTTTTTAATCTGGCTATATTTTTGTTAATTTTCAAACAATCGGTCTAAAACCTTTTTAGAAAACTTCCTTGCTTCATAATGAGAAACTTTGTCACTGAAAGTTTATTAAACTCAAAAGTTCCCCGCAGACTTTTTGTCGTCGAAACATAGGATGCGTCGTTACCGACACTCCCCTATTTATAATTAAATATTGTTTTAAAAAAAGTCACTTTTCATGTTTTTATTATTTTATCTTCATCAGTAGACCTTAACGGGATTGCATATTAATTTTGGACAAAATCCGTCAATATTTGTCCGAGTTATGACGATTTATGTTTTAAAATTCAATGAAATTGTGTAACAAAAAATTTCTAGTTTTTTGTCTCTACTGTCAACAATATTCACTTTACAAAAAAATTTTAAAGAGAAAAAAGTTGCGAATTTTCATTCTATAAAAGATAGTGTTTTTAAAAATATTTATTTTTAACTTTTAATTTTTTTCATACTTTGGCCCGACTGACTGTCTTTACGCTGATCGTTCGAGCGCAGATCGAGTTATAGAATTGGGAGGTTCAATTTATTCTGAAATGTGAGGAATACACTCGGGGTAAAGCCGCTCACTTAGTTTTTAATTTAAAATTTAGAATAAAATAATGTCACGTATTATATTTTAACAATAACACAATTTATGACTTATTAAAACCAAAATTGTAACTACATTTCACTTTCTCTTAATAAAATATAACACTATTTAAATCCATAGTTGTAATTCATGAAATCTATGTTCATTATTTATTAAACCAATTTGTTGTTTATAGAATTGTTTATATAACTCATAAATTATCAATAATAAATCATACTTGAGACGGGAATAAGACGAATTTTAATATTTAAAAAATAAAACTGTTTCGTCTTGAAAAGATAAAGTGAGCGGGTTTACCCTGGAAAATTGTAATTTCGAAATTTGGTACATGTGTATTAAAAAGTTTCTCTAACAAGAGGGATAAAAAATAAGATATACGTGTTTTTTTATATCGTCGGTAACTGACTTTAAAGGGTAGAAACTATCCTTTTAATTTTAAGGGATGTAAATTCAATAGTTATCTTAAAATTGCTTAAATTCGATGGAAACTGGTTACTTGGGGGTTTTTGGGGTCGCTGATTACGAATTCGATGTCAGTTTTTCAAAATTCAAAATGGCGGTTTCAAAATGGCGAACGAGATTTCTAAAAATTGCTTAATTTGGCTTGAAACTGGTTACTCGGGGGTTTTTGGGGTCGCTGATTACAAATTCGATGTCAGTTTTTGAAATTCAAAATGTCGGATCCATTATGGTGGACGAGATTACTAAAAATTGCCTGGATTCGCCGAAAACTGATAACTCGAGAGTTTTTAAGGTCGCTGATCACGAAATTAATGTTACTTTTTCAAAATTTAATTCAAACTCTTTATTCATATCATTAGGAGTAAGTTTTACAATAATGGTAATAAAAAAAAATTGTTTTATGCACAATGATTTTTTGCACCATGCACATTTCACAACGGCAGCATTTGTGCATGAGTCGCAGACTGGGGCACAATTTTTCAAGCAAAAATCTACTGGATTTTTAAATGCTGGAGGCCTTTCTTCTAAATATCCACTTTTATACCATGCGTATTTCAATAAATTCCAATGATAAGAATAAAAAGTTTGAATTAAATTTTGAAAAATTGACATCGAATTCATAATCAGCGACCTTAAAAACCCTCAAGTAACCAGTTTCCAACGAATTTAAGCAAATTTTAAAAAATTCTTCCACCATAATGGATCCGACATTTTGAATTTTGAAAACTGACATCGAATTTGTAATCAGCGACCACAAAAACCCCTGAGTAACCAGTTTTTAGCAAATTTAAGCAATTCTTAGAAATCTCGTCCGCCATTTTAGAACCGCCATTTTGAATTTTGAAAAACTGACATCGAATTCGTAATCAGCGACCCCAAAAACTCCCGAGTAACCAATTTCCATCGAATTTAAGCAATTTTAAGATAACTATTGAATTTACATCCCTTAAAATTAAAAGGGTAGTTTCTACCCTTTAAAGTCAGTTACCGCCGATATAAAAAAACACGTAAATCTTATTTTTTATCCCTCTTGACGTATGAAAAGTTTAAATAAATTCGGCGTCTGACACTTGGGTAGTTTTACTTAAGTAAAACTAAAAAAGATAAATCAAAAACTCTTTTTTATTTTTTTAGTAGAAATCATAAGCTTTCAAATGATATAAATTAACTTGGATTTAGAGAATAATTTCCTAGATTTTTACCGCTCAAAAGTAAGTCTGGCAATTTTTCTCAGATTGACTTGAAATTTCATCAAAATACTAACAATACAAGTCAAGTTCTGTACACGGAAAAAAAAGTACGTGAATCCTTCCTTGAAAGTGCTTGACTTTTGGATAGAACACAAAGTACAAGGCTGTATCATATACTTTTTATTAGAAAATATAGAAAAGTCCTAGAGTTATTTTAGTACTAGTATGGGCAACAGTGTTTTTTAAATTTTAACGAAAAGTCATTTGTTCAGTTTTATAAAGTACGTGAAAGATTAGTTGACTGCGCTTGAAAATTCTGTAGAGCATGCGCAGTGTGCGTTGCGCGTTTCTACCCAAGGTAAATGCCAGCTGATCGTCTGTTTCCGTTTGTGTTAATTTCAGATGTGAATATACTATTATTTTATGAAAAACAAATAGTGTTAATATATATTTGTCTTCAAGAATTGACTTTCAAAAAAATATTTTTTGTTTTGTGTTTCTCACAAAACAGAATGTTATGTAAGTCTCAGTTTTCAGTGAAATAGCATGTCTCAGAAGTCGTGAAAAATTTCACCATGTGGTATATAAGAACAATTCGATACGTACTTTTAAGTGTTAAGTGTGTGTTCATATTTAAGTTATACGCGAATATATGTGTGTGTTATAGGTTAGTTCATAAGTGTTGACGAACGTCGAAAAGTGATACAATAATTGTTCTTTGTTTGTGTGATTAATTATCCAAATATGTGAATGAATGAGTGAATTTCAGAAAAACGGTGCGAACAAGTGGAAATTATTTTTTTATTTTACAGTTTTTTTGAAAGTCAATGAAATTCTCAAGCAAGGTACTAGAAATTTTCATTGACTGCTTTTGAAACTCTCATGCAAAAGTACTAGACTGTTTTTAGTATTTTGTGTCGTATCCAAAAGTCAAGTACCGAGTCAATGAAAAATTCACGTACTTTTTTTTTCCGTGTAATTGTTTCTCATTTGAAGTTTCTCACACTAAGAGCAGAACGAAAATTCGGAAGCAAAGTACAGCAGGCTTTGTGACAAATTACAGATGCGTTCCGTAATTTAAACAGATATATTTCAAAAAATAGTAGAACTGCTCTGTAGCTGTAACAAAAGTGGTCGCTTCACCCGAGCAGTACTCTCTAAATCTGAATAAGTGAAATTTTCACTTTTTCCATGTGTGAACTTTTTTCTCACTTATTAATAAGTAGAATCTACTTATACATAAGTGAAAATTCACTTTTTTATGTGTGAACTTGGTTTCACTTATCAATAAGTGAAATCCGCACTTATGTATAAGTGAAATATTTAGTTAAAAAGAAATCCACCTGCCCATTATATTTCAATTATTTATACTTTTAAATGTTTAGAAACAATGTTTTTATCATTTCAGTTAATATGTTAAAATTTTTTTTTTATTTAATTATAAAAATTATCATTTAAAATTTAATAAAAATTTTTAAAAATATCCAGTTAAATATTATATTAACAGTAATCTAATAACCAACTTTTTAATTGCTTAGTATTTATATAATGTATAAGAGAAATCTTGAACAAAACGTTAAAGTATAACACAATAAACTAACTCTTTATAAGTAGCACCCAATAATTTTCTATGAGTATAAGGCAACATATTAAGTTGCATTGTGGTGTTTCTCGTTGATCATCAAAGTTAAGCGACATTGCGTGCGGTTAATATTAGGATGGGTGACCGTTTGGGGATTTTCCTTAAAAAATGTGAAAAATTTATGTTTACAAGTTTCAGATTAATAATAAGAAGAGTGTTAAATAGATTATAGTAAATAAATATTTTTTTTATATAATATTAATCCTGATTATTTATTTACAATCATTAAGAAATATATTTTATAACTTATTCAATAAGTTAATACAATTCAATTCTTAATGTGTGAGTATTCACTTATTTCATAATTGAATATTCACTTATTCATAAGTGAATATGATTCACTTATTCATAAGTGAATATAATTCACTTATTTCATGTGTGAATATTCACTTATTCTACGTGGAAGAGTTTTGAAACATGGAATAAGTGAATATTCACTTAAAATAAGTGAAATTTCACTTATTCAGATTTAGAGAGTACAGAAAAGTTTTGTAACTGCTACTAAATATAATTATGAATAAAAAAAATTGTATAGGGTTTGACGGTGTGCAATGTAACTGTAAAAAATCTAACAAAATTATTTTTTTCAAATATATTAAACGTGTGCAGAGTTTATCAGTGAGTAATTTAACTGTGTAGAGTTTAAAAAAATCAACGTTCTATTTATTCAATAATTATGCAAAGAATTTTCTAGTGTTTATTTTAAATGTAGAGCATTTACCGAAATTAATTTTATTTTTACTAAATAAAAGTGTATAGAATTTAACTATGTGTAATTTAACTGCATAGAATTTAATAAATTATATATTTTTTTATTATTAATTAAGGACGTGTACAGTTTAACTGTGTAAGTTTTAAAAATGAAGAGTTTTAACAGTGTAGAGTTTAAATGTGTAGTATTTGAACCGCGCCATTAATAATTATTCTGTTTCAATTTTAACTTGGTTAGACAATTAGTTTAGTCAGAATGAAAACAATTGTAAATTTATTTTAAACAGAATAAATAAGCGTCGTTATTTCTTTTTCAAATTTTTTCTTTTTTAGGATTCCAAACGAAAACTCAAAGACAAACTTGCTTTGAGAGAATAAATTCATATAGAATATCGGAAAGATAAATTTGATTCTTTAAGAAAAATTAATTTTTAGGCATTAAAATACTGTATGTGAAAGTAAATAATTTTTATTTTTCTATTGTATGTTATTAAAAAAGCGAATTATATACATATTTACGTTTCACTTTCTTGAATAAATCTTACTAATTTTTCCTCTAAGACACAAAATAGCTATTCTAAGGATTCACTGTGATGTCTTGTACCAACAATTTAAGGGAAGCTTAAACTTTAAATGAAACAATTTGGCAGAGTAAGGTTCCTCTAATTTTCATCTCAAGTGAATACAATCGCGAGGCCTGGGAAAGTTTCCCTCGCGTACTATTAACACTTCATAAACAGAGTAATTTCGATATTTTACTTTTAAATTTTTGTTACATAAATTCGACAAATAATTGTTCGCGCTTTATTTCTATTTTACTGTATTTACTTATGATTAGGGCACACAAAATCGTTAATGAAAATAATTATAATAAAGTTATTATTATTATTATTATTATTATTATTATTATTATTATTATTATTATTATTAATTTAACTTAATATTAAACAGTAATTACTTTCAGCAAATTCAATTGATTATTTCATACATCACCACTTACATTTATCAATGCAAAAAATATATTGTAGTTCTCAACGAATAATCAATAACTTCAATAAACTGGAAATTCATTAGATTAGATTGACAGATATTTTGATTAAATATCATATACGTGTATGTGTGTATGCACGTAATAACAGCAATTATAAGTTTATTAACTGTGTTATTGTATTATAAATTACTCATATCAAATATTGTTTATAAATATGTATTAATCATACATTAATAATTACTTGACATTAAAATAGTCCACAATTATGATAATTTTTAAAAACTTTTATTTTTTAACGATGTCAAAATTTATTACACATATGGACCGAAAAAGATTCTCTACCTCCTTTCTATTTTATAAATCTTTGTCTTGACAACTTTCACCTATTCTGAATTACAAATCTCTACCGTCTTTTTTTACCCCTTCGTTTCGTCTTTTCTCTACCTCCAACTGTAACACACCCCACTACCTATACCTTCTCAGGTAGGTAGTGTCACGCACAAACTTTGTGTGTGGCTCATGGTAAAAATAAGTACAATTATGGCTATTAAAGAGTACGATACTTATAGTTGATGACGTTCTGAGACGTCACGTTACACTTTCAAGTTATGTGGGCGTAACTAGTTGTTACATGGAGAGAAATCTGTTGCGAAAACTGCATGGAGAAGAAGTTATGAACTCTCTAAATGTGAATTAGTAAAAATGTTTACTAATTTGAATTAGTGACTGACTTTTTGCTTTTGAATTAGTAAAAGTTACTATTAAAACTATTAAACAAATTATAATTATTCTTGTTAATTACTAACTTTTTACATATTGTACCTAGAGAGGTGTATTTTTTCCAATTTTGAAATTTACCGGACCTTACATAAATACAGATGCAGATTTAAAACATAATTATTAATATTTAAGCAAGATTTAAACAAATTATTATTGTTTATTTCTAATTATTTACGGAATAGTATACTAGAAAGATGCAGTTTTTTCTAATCATGCAAATTTACCAAACTTTTTCAAATTCCGATTTACATTAAAAATAAAATTATAATTTAAACAAAAATAAGAATAATTTGTTTAAAAATTGTTTAAATAATAATTGTACTTTTAATTTTAATCTGGGTATGTCCATGTCAAATAAATTAAAGTTGTCCCCTAGTTCTTTGATTTCTATGAAATCAGAAGTTTATTATTATAGCTCTGGAATAAAAGCTTAACAAACATAGTTTTATAAAACAATTATTGTTATAATCATTTTTCGCAACAAAAATTTAATAAATTTTATGAAATATTTTTGACGAAGTAAATAATGATATTGCATACCTACTAACGATAGGATAAGTGTGTTAGTTGTGTTGCGGTTTATTGTTATAAAAATTTTTTATTATCAAAAAATTAATAAATTTTCTTAAATTTATATGACAAATTAAATAATAATATCATTATTTACTTCAGTTAAAACTCATCTGTTTAAAATATTGTTTATAAGAATTGACTTGGTTAAAAAATTGTTTAAATAATTGTTAATAACAATTAAATTAAATATTAATTGTGTTATTTTGCTTTCCAAAAGTTAATTTTACTTAATTTTGTAAACTCAATAAAGTGTTTTTTATTCTCAATGTCTCCGAAAGTATTTAAATTTCAAAAGCTTTCATTATAGGCAATTTGTTATTTATTTAATATTTATAATCGTGATTAACAAATAATTATAAAATCGTTTTCACACTTTTCATTATCTAGTGTTCCGTGACAATTTTTCGAAGTTTCATAGAAATCAAAGAACTAGGGGACAACTTTAATTTATTTATTGACATGGACATACCCAGATTAAAATTAAAAGTACAATTATTATTTAAACAATTTTTAAACAAATTATTATTATTCTTCTTTTTGTTTAAATTATAATTTTATTTTCAATGTAAATCGGAATTTGAAAAAGTTTGGTAAATTTGCATGATTAGAAAAAACTGCATCTTTCTAGTATACTATTCCGTAAATAATTAGAAATAAACAATAATAATTTGTTTAAATCTTGCTTAAATATTAATAATTATGTCTTAAATCTGCATCTGTATTTATGTAAGGTCCGGTAAATTGCAAAATTGGAAAAAATACACCTCTCTAGGTACAATATGTAAAAAGTTAGTAATTAACAACAATAATAATAATTTGTTTAAACAAATATAAATTTAAAAAATGCACAGTATTCTTACAAATTTATTGCCTGACATTCTCCAAAAAGAAAAATTTAATTCGGTTAAAATTTACGACTTATAGGTGATTTTGAACATTAGTTTGTATATACAGTATAGCCTGAAAATGCGCTTTTTACGGTTGCGCGCCAGGACAAAAAATTCAATACCTCCTAAAGTTTCAGACCCTCCATCGATTTTTTTTTGGAAAATACTCGTGAAATAAGTGGGAATCGAATCATTGTTATTAAAAGCAAAAAAAATGGCACTTTTCAAAAAATTGTTTATTTAAAAATTATTTTTTAAATAATTTGTTTAAAAAAAAAAATTTTTATAAAATATTTTCTTCAATTGTCTGTAAACAATAAGCATTCCCTGAAAATTTCATCAAATTTTATTCATTTTCCTTTGTGATATACCATTTTCAAAATGTCAAAAAAATTTTAAAAACCTCGTAAATCCAAAATTTTTCAAAATTTTTCGAAATCGATTTAGGGTTTTTTACTGGCATGTATTCCACGTCAAAATTTCGAAGTTTCAACAAAATCGAAGAAGTAGGGGACAACTTTGATTTTTTAGGCATGGAGCTACCCAGCTGGGACAAGAAAGTTTGAAAGCTAGTTAAAGAGAAAAGAGAAAGAACGAGAATATTATTAAGTGTAGGGATTGTGGAGATTTACTTGAGTTAATCATAATTTAACTGGATGTTTAAAAGTAGATATTTAAAAATAAATATTGACGCCTAATGTTTTGATATTCACGATTAATATGTAGCATTTTTTTGTGGCATTAACAGTCCCACGAGAAAATATTAGGTGTTCACTAGTAAAACCTAGTTTTTAATAAAGTAGCGTGTAGGTTACTCATTTTGAGTTACAACGAAAATGAGTTTAAAATTCGATGTTTACACTGTAAAAAGAAGGCATCTTATTTTAAGATACTTTGGTAGTCACAGTTAAGTTGTTTCCAAAAAGTTATCAAAAGCATCTTAAAATGCATTAGTTTCTAAGATGGAAGTTGGAAAAATAAGATGTTTTAAACGTTTTAAAAGTGACTTCAATGTATTTTAAGATGCTTGTTTTTGCAGTGTAAACGCATACATCATAGAAGTCTCAACTTCTAAAGTTAGAGGTTAGATTCTATTATGTTAAATGTTATATTATCCGTTAATATCTCCCTCTCATCGGTATCATAAACAGTAAAGTTGTGAAAAAAAGCTCGATCGAGTATTTCAAGCTTTTCGTTTTTCTAGCAAAGCTGAGCAGAATCAATTCGAACTTGAACCAAATTCCATCCGACACGTGCAGTATTAAACCTAAAATAATTTTTAGCACTTAAATATTTTTGAGTAACTAAAACTCGAGCCTGGCTCGAGCTCGACCATGCTATTCGAGCTTTTTGCACACCTCTAATAAACAGTATTGCCTTGTAATTAAGGAAGATTTCGACTATATCAGCAATTAGTGACATCTATTAGACGTCAATTGAGGCTCCGGATCTTAAAAGGGCACACGCGCGAACACACGGCAAATAAGTTGGCCCCTGGAGATGGTGGATTCCACGTCAGTTCAACACACTTATTTTCATGACTTGTTGGGATTTGGCTGTAATTTTGTAAATTCATTACTTTTATAGTGATAAACAACTCCACCAAATATTTTTTCAAAATTTTGAAAATTACCAAAAATATGGCATTTTCAAAATTTTTGTCTTCTTTTTTTGAAAGTGCTATAACTTTGGTTCTAATTAACCGATTTTGGATTTTAAAAAAAGGATTTCTTTGGTTTTAAGTATATTTTAAGTTAAAATTAAAATAAAAAAAAAAAATTCAAAAAATTTTTTTTTTTGAAATTTTGAAAAATTAAAAATCCGTTTTTGAAAAAACATCATCTTCGATTTTTTTCAAAATTTTACTAAATGTTAGGGCAAATGTGCTTTACATGTCCTGTAAATTTCATCTTGGGATCTCAAAGGGATTCGGAGTAAAAAAATAAAACGTAACCACAAATTATGAACATATGGGGCAAAATTCCTCACCTGCCCAGGTAAAAAAATGAATTTTCTCTAAACTTTGATACAATGTTACTATTATTAGTAGAAGTGTAAATATTAATTTTTTTTTGAATTTGATAAAATATTTTTTGAGTTATGGAGTTTCAAAATTTTGATTTTTTTGAAAATATATTTTTTTCGATTTAATATATTGATAAGTAAAATTAAGCAAATTTAAAGTATGAATAGTGGTTTTTAAAGGGGTTTTCACGGGCTATAAGTTGGTGACCTTTTTTCTATGAGCCATGTAAGAATCAGAGTAGGACCATGAGAATTTTTGAGGAAAATAATAATTTATCATTATTTTAAATAGAAAATGATGATTTATAATTAATTTCTTCAAAAAGATCCATGGTCCCACTCTGAGTTTTACATGGCTCATATGAAAAAAGGTAAGCTTTCGATTGGGATAGGTTAGAAAAAAATTAAAAACACCGATTTTGAGATACAGTAGAACTTGGTTAATACGATTCTGTAGGGACCGCACTAAGAATGCGGCTTATGCGGGAAAACGTATTAGGTGGGATATAAAAAGTATATCTTTAATTACAGGGACAACCATAAATGAGCGTCTTAAGCGGGAAATCGTATTAAACGGGATCGTATTAACCGGGTTCTACTATATATTGAAATTAAGAATTTGACCTTGAATTTCAAGGTCAAATTGACAGAAAACAACTTTTTTTCATCACCAGCTTATAGCCCGTGAAAACCCCTTTAAAAACCACTATTCATACTTTCAATTTCATTAATTTTACTTATAAATATATTAAATCGAAAAAAATATATTTTCAAAAAAATCAAAATTTTGAAACTCCATAACTCAAAAAATATTTTATCAAATTCAAAAAAAATTAATATTTACACTTCTACTAATAATAGTAACATTTTAGCAAAGTTTAGAGAAAATTCATTTTTTTACCTGGGTAGGTGAGGAATTTTGCCCCATATGTTCATAATTTGTGGTTACGTTTTATTTTTTTACTCCGAATCCCTTTGAGATCCCAAGATGAAATTTACAGGACATGTAAAGCACATTTGCCCTGACATTTAGTAAAATTTTTAAAAAAATCGAAGATGATGTTTTTTCAAAAACGGATTTTTAATTTTTCAAAATTTCAAAAAAAAAATTTTTTTGAATTTTTTTTTTTTATTTTAATTTTAACTTTAAATATACTTAAAACCAAAGAAATCCTTTTTTTGAAATCCAAAATCGGTTAATTAGAACCAAAGTTATAGCACTTTCAAAAAAAGAAGACAAAAATTTTGAAAATGACATATTTTTGGTAATTTTCAAAATTTTGAAAAAATATTTGGTGGAGTTGTTTATCACTATAAAAGTAATGAATTTACAAAATAACAGCCAAATCCCAACAAGTCATGAAAATAAGTGTGTTGAACTGACGTGGAATCCACCAGATATATAAAATTTTGAAGTTGTTCAAAATGAATTTTAAATTATTGTTTCTTGTACAGAATTTCAAGGCGAAACTTTTTTTCTAATAAAAATTTTTTATATAATTTCTCGTTTTCACGTAAATTGAAAAAAACGTGATTTTTTAAGTTAAGAAATTTTAATGAATTTTTGACTTCAACTCGTGACTACTTCGTTAAATATTAATATTTTTCCACGAAATTTACACACAATATTCTTCAAACTATTCCAAGAATGAAACAATATTTGGAAATTTAAAAAAAATTGTATGTCAAAGTAAATAATTATTTAAATAATTTTGTCGGAAAAATGATTCTCCTATTTTCAATTGAAAAAGTTGAGTAACGAATTTTCGTTTTCGGAAAACTTTCAGCGACAAAAATGTTCATTAATATGTTAGGAAGTTTTTTGGAAAATATCTTGCCATTTGATAATAAATTAAAGTTAATAGAGCAATTTTAACATTGTCGCGCTCTGCTGTAAACGTAAACAATTTCTATATGCATTGGTCTTGTAATGGCGGCCATGATACACGTGCGCCGCCACGCCGCAATTTTACAGCAGAGCGCGACGATGTTAAAATTGCTCTATTGTCTTTAATTTATTATCAAATGGTGAGATATTTTCCAAAAAACTTCCTAACATATTAATGAACATTTTTGTCGCTGAAAGTTTTCCGAAAACGGAAATTCGTTACTCAACTTTTTCAATTGAAAATAGGAGAATCATTTTTCCGACAAAATTATTTAAATAATTATTTACTTTGACATACAATTTTTTTTTAAATTTCCAAATACTGTTTTACTCTTGGAATAGTTTGAAGAATATTGTGTGTAAATTTCGTGGAAAAATATTAATATTTAACGAAGTAGTCACGAGTTGAAGTCAAAAATTCATTAAAATTTCTTAACTTAAAAAATCACGTTTTTTTCAATTTACGTGAAAACGAGAAATTATATAAAAAATTTTTATTAGAAAAAAAGTTTCGCCTTAAAATTCTGTACAAGAAACAATAATTTAAAATTCATTTTGAACAACTTCAAAATTTTATCTCCAGGGGCCAACTTATTTGCCGTGTGTTCGCGCGTGTGCCCTTTTAAGATCTGGAGCCTCAATTGAACTCTTTGGTTTAGAGTCAGGTGTTATTCTTAAGATAATTGAATAATCATATTTTTGAATTGAATTTTTGATCTGAAAAAGTAAGCTGCGTGAACGACTGCACTGTGCATCTGTGAGGACCATAGACATATAAGAATAGACTGCGCGAGTTTCATGATTCCCATGAGAGGAGCAAGCCGGTGGTATGAAAAGAGATGGATAGAGCGTAAGAACTCTCTTTTTTCTCCCTCACTCCAAAGCATGCCGTGCGCTAGAAAGAGTCTGACAATCGGTTCTTCTGCTCTATCCGTCTCGGTCGAACGCATTAATGTCTCTTTCTATATCACAAGCTGAATTTGAATCCTCTTGCGCAGTCTATTCTAATATGTCTATGGTGAGGACTCGAAGCCAAAGAGTTCAATTGACGTTTAATAGATGTCACTAATTGCTGATATAGTCGAAATCTTCCTTAATTAAAATTCTTAATCAGTAAATAATTTCCTACATTAAGTATTGCCTTGTTTTTATGAAGAAGAAGTTGTAAAAATAATAAAAAGAAGGATGATATAATGTGTGAAAGAAAAAGTAGGATTGAATAATATCGGTATGTAGTTGGTAAAAAAAAGAATGAAAAAAAAGAATGGAACTAAGAGCGGGTTCAAAAATGTGTTAAAAACCTGTTAATCGTGGGCTAAGAAGGGATGGAGTAAGGTAAAGTTAGGAAAGATGCAAGAGAGAGTATGTTAATATTGAATTTGAAAAATGGATTTAGGTGTCAAAATATAAAAGAAAAAGAGTCCAAGTTTGCAGAGGAATAGAAAAAAGTAAATGTAGAGAAGAGCGAGAGAGAGGACGGGCTATATTCTTAATTATTAAATATAATTACTTTGTTGGCATGAATATGAAAGGAAAAGTTTTTTCAAAGATTAAAATATTGTTAAATATTAAATTTAATATTTTTAAGATGAAAATTTCTTATTCCTTTTGGAATTTTATTCCGTGATTTTTTAATCCTTCTTTTCGAAATTTCAACTTAAAAAGATGATAGTAATTTTTTAATAAATTATAATTTTCCAGTACATAAATAAAGTAAAGTTTCGTAATTTAAATAAACTTTTCAACTAATATATTTGTTTGTCATTGTGAAATTGGAGATATATTTACCAGAAAGAAACGAGTAGTTTTTTAACAATTTATATGTTGTATTTGTGTGTGAGTGTATGTATTCATGTATACACACATTTATGTAGAGGTGAGTTTGTTGAGAGAATAATAGTAAAAAAGAACTTTGCAAAGCACAACGTATAGAGTGAATGTCCCTTTGTACTTGTCAAAGTAGTAATATTATGCCTCTTATGCATTCTTTAGAAGCCTCTCACTCAGTAGATAGGTTGCTCTATAGTCAGACAAAGTGTTTCCGTATTCTCAAGAATCATTTCCATGATCTATAAGCTATGATGTCATAGACCCTTGAGTGGATCGTAAAAATCGAAAATATTAATCGTAAAACAACGCTTACTGCTCTTTATATACTACCCTTCATTGAGCATAAAGAATTCTTTATACCTAAATAAACCTCTGAATCTCACAAAGAATGATAAATCCATAATTTAATCTAAAAGTAATTTTATTTCTTATACATATAAGAAAGTTACTGTTGAACATACTCGTCTTCCAAAAGTTATTGATATTTTTAATTTAGTATAATTTTTTTAAACAGGGTGTCTACTAACCGGGACATCTGATTTGACCGGGAAACCCCGGGAACAACCCTTTCAACAAGGAATTTTATGCCAAACCAGGAATTTGTTCACCAAATAAAAAAAAGTATTATTATTTTAATTTTTTTTTAAATTGCTTTTTATTTCAATTATTATAGATATTTATAGGGTAGGGTGGAGCATTACCATTCTTGTTTGGATTTTTGAGTCTGAAAAGTGTATTTAAAAAAAAATAAAAAAATGAGTAGGACCGTTTGAAAACTTGACTTCTTATAGCTACAATTTTGCCATGTATTATTTTGCTGTAACTCGATTCTGTTCCGAACTACAGCGATTTTACGAATTTTTTTTTTTTTTTGATGTCGAAAAAAACGAGGTGCGTAACTATTCTTGCAGCTATTAATGATATAATACTAAAAAAATATAAAAATTAATTTGTTAATTGCTGGAGGATTTTTTCTGGTTTTTCTCTTCCAATTTCTTACCATTCTAACCTAAAAACAAGCACAAAAAATACACTGTTTCGTAGTTTGCGCTGTTATCAGTGGGCGAATAGTTTCGCCCCATCACTGTAAATAGAAAGGAACTAATTAAGTACCAATTTTGGGTACTAAATCGTCATTTGGTTCTATTTTAATACCAATCAGCTCTAATTTAGAACTTTTTATTTACAGTGTTCCGCACATTTTTTGAAAAAACACTTGTAAAATTTTTGAACAATACAACCCGTGTAGAAATTTGTCGTGGCCTTTCTAGAAATAGACTACAGCTATATATCATTTGTCGTGGAAAATTATTCTGAAAAAACTGTCCTGGCCCCGAAATGTTAATGTACAGTTTTCCCCTTTATTTTCTTCGCTATGAAGACAGTCTAGAATCTGGCTAAAATTTGTCTAGGATACTGAATTGAAAATTCAGTACAAGTTCGTATAGCAGGTTGTCCAAGAATTAGCTAGGCACTGTCTAGGACGCTGACTTAAGAATTTAGTACAAGTTCGTGGAGAAGGTGGCTCTGAGAGTCTACTAAGCTAGCAGACGAAATCAGTTCTTGACGTAGTGCTTGATGAAAAGAAACCAAGAGTCTACAATTGTAACTTATCTTGTTGTGAAGATAAAATCAAATTTATAAATCTAGTGAAAAGTTTTCAGTTTTCTATTTCTGAACAGGGACAGTGTACAAGTTTAAATATATTACAGAGAAAAGAAGATTTATTAGAAAAAGGACATGTGATGTCATCATTCATAGTCTCAGATTGTTTTTCATATTATACTGTTTATAATAAATAATGAAACTTTGGTAATTTTAAGTGATTTTTTTGTGATTGTAATAATATAATATACAATTAATTTTATTATCGGTATACAAGTACGAATCTTTATAGTGAATGTGTTTGCGTTTTAAAGAAAAAATCCAATGTAGCAAAATATGTTACAATTAATTTCAAAAATAATTGTAAGAGGAATTGTGATAATAACAAATACTTTTGTATTACTCTTTTGTTTGTTTAAAAGTTAAACAAACAAAAGAGTAAAGTTGAAAAATATTCTTTTATTATTTATAAACCTAACAATTATTCCCAGTATGTAGAAACTGCTTATTTTAATATCCAGGAACTGGCTAGGAATGATTTATTTTACTAGACAAGGACTAGACAAAATAACTGTATAAAATCTTGACGTTGCTAGCGTCACATCCCTCGTTCAATCCTGTCCATTTTTCCCATCTAGTTGCTAGATTGAATCTAGCGCAACTGGACAGTTTCTCATAATCTTCCACGGTGAATTTCTACACGGGAATATCAAAAATCCATTATGATATTCGTGTTCAGCACTAAATTTAACTTTAGAGATAATTTTTCCGACCGTTTATCACTATTTACAATGGCAGACTAAATGAGTCAAAACAAGTAAGCCAGTATATCAAAATCACATTTGAGTACCTAACTCCTATGATAGATGGCGCCAGAAGCTCAAATGTGGCATACAAAGTTTATTTCACATGACAAGCAGAGATGTTAACTATTTCAAATAAATCTATTTCAAATGCAAAATAGAAAATGCAAAATGCCTATTTTCATTTTACATTTGAAATGCATTTGCCGAAAACCATTTTGCATTTTGATTTGAAATGGTTTTTTTTCATTATTTTTTATTTAAAAATGCAAAATACAAGAAAAATTTTTTTATATTGTAGCAATTTTTTCTTTTAAGGAGGTTCTCCGGCTAGGGAAGACCGAGGAGGAAAGTAACAACGCTTATAGCTTTTAAACAAATTAGCCGATATACAAAGTTAAAATTTTTTTTAATCAGTAGTGCCCCCTCCAACTTCTCCAAAGTGTGCAAGAGCATTTCCGGTTTGGTTAGGTCCGCTAGTGATATGACGTTACAAAAATACGTCAAAAGTAAGTTTTCGTTTAAATTTTCAAAACCTCATATTTTTTTAATTACACAGTTTTATAAAATGTGCGTTTCGTTTTTTTGTAGCTTAATTATCTGCCTTTAAGTAGTAACAGTATATTTTTAAATTACGTGTAATACTTTTCTGTAAATTTAACTTTTTTGTTGAAAAATAGAGTGAGGAGGAAAGTAACACGTTGTTACTTTCCTCCTCGTTTCAATATTGTGCATACTTTATGAAATGAGTGAAGTAAATCATATTTCAAGTTACAGATTAGATTTTGTTTGTTAAAAATAATAAATTACAAGTAAATTGACTTTCGTTTTGACATATTAACGTAACTTAAAAATGATTTATTGAACCAGAAAACATTTTTATTCTGCGTTCATATTTTGTTTTATGTTTGTCATAATTGTTAATTTTTGCTTTTAAATTTTAGATAAAGTTATTTTCATGTTTTTAAAGATTAATGTTTTATTGTTTATTTTGTTTAATGCCAAAAATATGAAACATAAAAAATTTGGCTACTTTTTTTAAGGGGTAACACACTCTAGAGGCTGAAAATGAGACCTATATTATTTTGATGATTTGTTTTGAGAAAATTAAAAATGGAATAGGATTTCTTTTTAGAAGGTTTATTAAATACTTATTGAATTATGAAAAAAAACTTTTTGTTTACATTAAATAACAAAATGGCGGCGGTAAATTTTTATGTTCAAAATCGACTATTTTTACGGCCAGAATACTTTTTTGAAAAGTTTAAGTCCTAGAACAAAAAACAAAAAAATTTTATAATCTGTTTACAATAAAATTTGGAAGTACATATAGATTTTTCAACTTTCAAGTTGAAAAATCACAATGTAAACTTTATATTCTATAAAGAATTTAATGTTTATTTTTGGGCAAAAAATTGATTATTTTACTCAAAAAGTGCGCAATTTTTACAACCCGTGTAGAAAAATTGTTGGGTTCTAGTGTGGTGCCAGAAAGACAGTCTATTCTCTAACTGGGCGCTGAAAAGACTGTCTGACCATGGGCTAATCAGACCAGTGACGATCGAACCACGCGTTGGTCCAGACTGGACGAGCTAATCAGGGCTAATGAGCAGTACTAATATTTCAAATTTTAGGTTCGATTTCAATATTTCAGATTTTTAATTTTAAATAATTTACCCAAATTTACTCGGTTCTCACGTTTATTCAATGTAATGTGAAAATATGAATTATTAATAATAAATAAATATTATTGTTATTCATATATATGTGTGTATATGTATTTAATGACAATAACTTATTAAATTATAATAATTATATTATTTTCAAATAAATAATATACTGCACTAGCAGTAAATATTATTTAAAAGAGTAATATTGAAAGATAATTTTAATAAAAAAACAATTTGCGTTAATTGGTACATTTTTTAAATTCATTCTTTAACAGGCCTTTAACATTATTTACAAACATGTTTACAATTTTAATTTATAACACTTATACAGATTAAATACAGTAATTTTATTATTTTATATAACACTTACAATGAAAAATATCCGCTCGCATGTGGGATCGAACTCACGCCCCCCCACCGTTGACGACCCGACTCGAAGCATTTAAACCGCATGACCACTGAAGTCTGGGTGTGAACTCTCCTAATTTATATAGGATATACTATACTATATCAATGCCAGTGTCATATATTCTGTTGCTTATAAGGACGAATTGAAAACTATGACTAAAATTATTACACATAATAATCCCGAATTATTTTAATTATTATATATGAATATTTAAATAAATAATTCTTACTACACTGTAAAAAAAAGGGAGTTAAATTTTAACTCCCCAGGGGATTCTATAAAAGTCGCACCCATTGGGGAGTTAATGCCAGGGAAGTTAAATAAAGAGAGTTAAAATTTAACACCCAAATGCTAACTCCCCATGGAAAAAATAACTCGCGCGGGTGTTGAATGAAGGGAGTTGGAAATTAACTCTCTTTTGGAGTTGATTTTTAACTCGAAAAATTTAACTCCCAACTCCCGAGTCCGTTAACTCCCTAAATTTTTTACAGTGTACAATTATAATCATTAACTATTTTTTAATGAATTACTTTCAGTTTTATCAAAAATTTTTTAAATAATTGGAATTCTTATGGCGAATTTCAATAGAATTCTTAAGTATAATTATACACTTTTCGAAGAATTCGATTAAAATTGTATTAAAAATAATTAAGAAATTCTGAGATTAACTAAGAAATTTTAAATAATAAAAAAATTTTGAGAATTTTATTATTTATAAAAATAATTGAATTATTGAGAAGAAACTTATAAAAAATTTGTAAATCCTTATTGAATTTTTGTGAAAGGTTTTTTATTTATGAAAGTAATTAAGTTTTTGCTTACATTTTATTTTGCCAAGAATCTTGTTAAAAATTTGGAAAATAATTAAATTTCAGAGAACCATTTTATTATTTATAAAGATAATTGAAATTTTGATGAGAATTTAAACAAATTTTTGAACATAATTGAATTTATGTGTAGAATTTTGTTACTTTTGAAAATAATTAAATTTCTACAATAATCTGTAACTTCTCCAACACTCAATTGTTTATAGTGTTTTTAACTAAAATTCTTCTACAGATAAATTATTTTTAATAATTAATCAAATACAATATGTTAAAAAATTTATCTAATTTCAGGAGAATTTGAATTATTAGGCATTTTTCAAAAATCTAAGATCTTTAGAATTTTTAATTAAACTCATTGAAAATTTTATTTATAATAATTCATATAAACCTATAATATTTATTTTTGAACGATTCTTTAGATACTAAATTATTCCATTGAATTTTGAAGTGACAATCCATGTATAAATTCAAAGAAGACCGACAAATCGGGCACTAAAGTCTTGATTGTACTTTGATTTGTACTTTAAAAATTTTGAATTCTAGTGATGCCAATGAAGTCCCATATAGCATACAGTTAGACAGTCTAAATTAGACCGTCCAGAAAAATCCCATATAGCATACAGTTAGACCGTCCAGATTAGACCGTCCAGATGCGTCTAGTTGGGGCAATCTCTGGACTCCAGACTGCCCCGAAATTTTTCTACACGGGAAGAATTAATATAAAAAATCCCATATGTGCTACCAAAGTTTATATTATATAGATCATTAAATTTCTTTCTGTTTCAGGACTTATACTTTAAAAAAAAATTGTCCTGACATTTTGGCTCGCATTTTGGTCATAAGAAAATAGTCGATTTTGACTATGAAATTTATCGCCGCCATTTGGTTATAAAATTTTAAATAAAATTTTTTTTATATTTCAATATGTATTTAACAAACCCTCCAAAAAGAAATCCTATTTCTTTTTTCATTTTCCCAAAACAAATTATCAACAATTAGCCTCTATGTCTGCCTCAAGAGTGTTGTTACTCCTGAAGTAGTGAAAGCTATTACTTTATTATTAATTATTAATAATTTAACTTAAACTGAAGGCTTAGTATTTTTGTTACACATTTTAATAATTTAATATTGCACGTACGATACTTTCGGAATTAGATGCTTTATCTATGATATGGATAAGAAGATAATATCTAGAAGACACTAATTGTACCATAATGTGTTAAATATATATTAAATTTGTGCCAAACGTGTACAATTTGTACTCTAAGTATCTTTGTTTTTTTCTAAGTTCATAATAAAAATATTTTTAAATAATAATAGTCTTCAAATTGTAAAATTAGCCATAATTCTCTAACGTTACTTTCCTCTTATGTGCTGTTACTTTCCTCCTCGGGGGTTAGGAGGAAAGTAACAAATGCAGAGGTCGTGAAAAAGTCATACTGTGAACTGGTTATTTAATCTAAATGTCTAATTCAAATTTTATTTAACAGGTGAAAGTTCAAGCTTTCAATTAAGGTGTCAACAAAAATTATTCGTTAAATAGTTTGAACGCTACAATGAAAAAACTGATTTTTGTTACTTTCCTCCTCGGTCTCCCCTACTTCATTTCATTTTAAATTTTACCAAATTTTTTGGGAAAATATTCATTTTTACATGCTATAAACGGAAATTTTCAGGTCTCTGAAAATTGAATCAGTCTCTGCAGAGACTGATTCAATTACTTTTTATAAATAGTAAAATTCTTTGCAAAAATTAAATTATTGTCAATACAATTTTAATAAAAATTGAATACACTGAGAAAACTGGAGAGTCAAATTCAGAGGTTCAAAGAGTGTATGTTTCCTTTGCTTATAAAGAGAGTTAAATAGACCTTCTAATAGTATATTTCGTAACGAGTGCGAGCAGTTGTCAATATTTGAATGAGCACTGTTCAATTGGCAACTGCTAGCACTAGTTACGAACGATATTTTTCATAACAAGGTGCAAAAAAGTGCCCTTTTTTGCACCGCGTTATGAAAAATAAATTTTGAATTGATAATGGAAATCTACTTGTGTATTCTCTCTCATTATATCTGAGGGTTAAAAGTTGCGCAGAAAATGTGTACGATCTGATGCGCGCTCTCTAAATCTGAATTAGTAGAAAGTTACTAATAAAATGACGAAAAGTTTTCCACCAAATGATTTAGTAATAATTTTACTAACATATAGTGAAATTTTACTAATTATTAGTAGATTTTACTAATTGCTTATAGTAGAATTCTACTAACAATTAGTAGAACTGTTTTATTAATAGTCGATACAACAGTTTCACTAATTTATTTAGTAAAAAAGTGACTTTCAATTAGTGAAATTCTACTAAAATATTAGTAAAATATTACTAAAAATTAGTAATATTCTAGGGGAGAGTCTCCAGTTGTGAGACGGGTTTTATTTTTGACCCGTAAATTATAAAAGGGTAAACGAAATTGTAAATAAAATACACCGTTCGAAAGGTAACAGAAATACGCAACTTTTATTAAAAGAAAGTGTAGTGTTTCGATGAACTTAAAAAATTTTACGATACATTTTCCGAGCACATCGCTTTTTTTTTTAAAAAATGTCTCCATTTGTAAAACACTCATTAAAAATTGCTAAAATTTAATAAGTTTGACATAAAACGTTATGTTTAGTAGAAATAATTAAATATATTAATAATATATATTATTATATACTAAATAATAATATTTATTTGCCAAAATATGACTATCAAATAAACACAATTTAATAGCTTCAACAAGAGCATTAAAATTGATTTCTTCTGAATCAATTGACTTTTTTCCACTTGACATGACCAAAAATACTAGAAAAACAATCAAAACAACATTTAATTAGTATGCCTGCAAAGTCGTATTTTTTATGCTGCCCAGATGGGTGTTGAAACCGTCTCACAACTGGTGATATGCTGTGTCTCACACCCAGAAATTGGCGCTATTTTGAAAAAGAAAAATACAATTATTTTCAACCGAAGATTGGAACAATGCAATATTGCATCACAAAATGTAAGGAAAACACTTAAAGAAAATGCATTACATTTACCTTTTTTAATGAATTAACTTGGAAAAAAAGTACTTTGCATTTATTGGAAAAACGCTTTTTTTTTTTTTTTTTTTTTTTTTTAGTACACGGAAAAACTTTGAATACCAATTGCTGTTAAACTCACAATGTATTGTTAGTAGATTGACTACTAAAGTGGGGAAAAAGTGACCAAAAGACGAAATTTCTTATTTAATAGAAGTTTCGATAATAATACATGTTCTCTTTTTTTTCAATATTTAGTAGTCAAGTTAAGAGAAACTCGTTTATGATGTACGAGAAAAAAAAGTTATTGAAAAAGTGAATGTCGAAATTTTATTTTCTATATTCGTAAGAATGATATTTTCTTCGCGCTGCGTTTACAATTTGGTAGTCAAACTATCAGAACTGCACGCATACAAACGAGTACCGCTGTTCGTGTAGTCACACATAACCACCTTAACTCATATACATGTGTTCGAGTTAAATGGCCGCCGTCATTCCACCTGGTTCTCTTTTATCAGTAAATGTGAGGTTATGTTTGAACAAGTCTTTTAAATTTGAACAAAATGTTTATATATTTCATTGTCACAGATATTATTGACCTGCTTTAATATTTTTCTCAGTGTAATTATTTTTTTAATTAAATTAAATAATTAAATAAACAATTTTACGAAATAATAATGACATTATATTTTATTTTTCTATATGTCAAACATTTTTATAATTTATTACAAGAATCCTGTTTGATGAAAATTAATTCTGTTCATTTCAAAAATAGACCTTATTAATTTTAAGTAATTAATTGATTTTATCAATTTTGTATAACAAACAAATATTGTTTAAGACGGCATTCAACATATGCATACAAATTTTCTCCCAAGTGGAAATACAATTGTTGGATTAGTATATAAGAACACTGACTTATTTTCTCTATATGAATTGTATATGCGTTCCGTCGATTACAGTGTGCGTTACTTTATATGTATGTTAGGGAATTAGATTAGGTTGCGTTAAAATTAAGTTATCAAACGACATTAGGTAAAATAGATTTCTTCCTTACTCATTAGTATGAGTGGCGACATTCTGTATACCTGTCACTGACATTCGACATTGTTTTTTTAGCGAAATCGTGAATTTTAAATGTTGATCAACTGACTACTAAATTTTCAAACTCTTTTTCTGTGTTTAATAGTCAGACTACGAAATATTGATACCGTTGCAGTTTTTCCCCACTTTAGTAGTCAATTTACTAAGAACACATGGTGAGCTTAAAAGAAACTAGTATACAAAGTTTCTCCGTGTAGAATTCTACTAATTCAGATTTAGAGAGCGCGAAATTATTTTTCTGACATTTTATGTATTTAATTTAGGGGTTAGGTTGCCATATTTATTCATTTCGCGCCGGATAAGGAAGGGATTTTTCAAGATGGTTAATTTGTCCCTCTGTTACAAACTCATTTTACCTCCAAGAGAAATGGCACGAATATCTGTCAATGGTGTATTTCCCAGTAAAAAAAATTCGATACACGGACCGCGGAGTTCGTATACGAGCTCGGTAGCTCGTATGAGAAATATGAGAAATCTCTCATACGAGCCTTTTCCGTAATGAGAAGTGTATAGATACTTGTATACGAGGTGACTGTTAAAGCATTTTTATTAATGTAACACTATTTTAAAGTAAATGTAGATAATAGAAATGAATTTTATCATCTAAAACAAAGCTAAATTCATAAGGGAAATGAAGTTTTAAGAAAAAAAGGATAATTTTTTTCAAAAAATTTATTCACACTGAAAAAAGGTTAGAATTTGATAACTCCTTGTTACTCTTACACAGAAAAAAATTATGCGCAAGCACTGCGCTACACACGGAGCAGCAGTCATCTATAGACTGTGTGCTGCTGACACGGTCAGCAGACACTCAGGCACAAGCCTGAGTGCTGCGACTCAGGCTTGTGGGTAGGAGCTGCCCATGCTCTGGATACCGCGTGTCTATTCCAGCATGTTTACACTGATCCGGCACAGCGCTTGCGTATTACATGGGTAGCATGAGTCCCGGACTCAGTCACAAGCTACACAAATACTATAGACAGGAGTCGCTTGAAATTTTGTGCTGCGCGTGACCGCCAGTAGGCAGCGCTTGCACAAGATTTTTTCCCGTGTACTTACCGACATTAGATATTTCTCGGATGCGGTAAGCACGATTTTGTATTAAATTTAATTATTTTATATAAGAACATTTATATAATAAATAAATAATAATATATTATTAATTAATAATGAAGAAAAACTTATTTATTCTACCGCTAATACAAAATCGTGCTTACCGCATCCGAGAAATATCTAATGTCGGTTAGTAAGAGTAACAAGGAATTATCAAATTCTAACCTTTTTTCAGTGTGAATAAATTTTTTGAACAAAATTATCCTTTTTTACTTAAAACTTCATTTCCCTTATGAATTTAGCTTTGTTTTAGATGAGAAAATTCATTTCTATTATCTACATTTACTTTAAAATAGTGTTACATTAATAAAAATGCTTTAAAAGTCACCTCGTATACAAGTAGGGGAGGGTAGGCTACATTGAACTAGGTATTTTATAAAGTCCAAGAACTAACTAAATTTTACAAATTTCGATTAGGCTTTTGTATCAAAATTAAGCTAAAGTACTCCTTTAGTTAATACACACGTTACAAACACAAATTATTATGATTAAATAATTTAATTTAATTTTTTCCTAACAAGTTACACTTTTCTTATTTTGAAGGATCTGTGTCTACATTGAACCACCTCTAATAAAACACTACAATTTACTTCAAAAATAATATTTCTACTCAAACATTGTAAAAAATCTTATTTTTCACTCAAAAAAATAGAAAATTGTTGTTAAAGAGTTATTATTTGTTAATATAGGAGATTAATATATTTTGATGTCAGGGTAGGTAGGTAAAGTGCCAGTTTGAGTTTATCTCGTTCACAATTGTGATGAAAGCATGTCTTCCAGTATTTTTCTTACTAATTAGTAGAGCAGACAACTTTACAACTCTTAAAATTGAAAATTCTTTGCTTTTTCGGGTGGTTCAATGATGCCGCACTCGCACTGTATTCACATGACATTCACAACAAAAGCGAAATAATCACAAGCTTACTAATTTTTAAAACTTCCTATTTCAAAAAAAAACTTGATTATGTTTCTACAAAATTTTTTGTTTTATACGTGAAAAACAGTTTTTTTTTTAGTTTTTCTTTATAAATAATAAAGCTACGTGCCCGAAATTTTTGGACATATAATTTTTTTTAGTAAAACTAACTTATATATTAAATAAGAAAAAATTTCACTCAGTTATTTCTCAAAAAATTGAAGTGGTTCACTGTTGACGCTGGTTCAATGTAGCCTACTCTCCCCTATCTATACACTTTTCATTACGGAAAAGGCTCGTATGAGAGATTTCTCATATTTCTCATACGAGCTACCGAGCTCGTATACACGGAGAGAAATCTGTTGCTCTTAGCGCATGAGCAGGCCGTACTAAAAGCGCATACACACCACCATGCGTAAGTTGCAAGAAATCCATGCTGATTTTTCATGGATTTGAGCAACTGTGGCACAAGTGGAAAAAAGCTGTGCAAAGTTAGCACCGGCCTTTGCAAAATTAGGTACAGACGTCTATGCGAAAAGCGAACCAAAATGTCTCTAGCGTTATTCGTAACACATTTCTCTCCGTGTACGAATTCCGCGGTCCATGTATCGAATTTTTTTTACTGGGTTGAACATTTAGATTGTTATCCAATAACTAACTCTCAAATATGAACGATTTGTCCCTCCAGATGTTTAGTGCAATATTCCAGTTTTCTCAGTGTAATCAAATTTTCAATTATAATTATGAACAGAAAAGATTATTTTAAAAAATTGAAAAAATTCTTTGCTTAATTTAATTATTTTCCAAATTTTTAATGAAAAAATTATTAAAGAACATTATTTTCAAAAAATTTAAGAAAACTTATCAAAAGAATTTAATTATTCATAAAAACTCTAATAAATATTTTTAAAGCCATTTGTAGATTTATTTATGTTTGAAACCAAATAAATTTAAATTTGATGGGAAAAAACTGAGAATAATTAGGATAAAGCGTATAAATCAAAAATAAATTTACAATAATAATAAACAATAATACAAAAAATATAATAATAAAAAACGTACCTAATAAAAAGTATAATATGTATCATTCAGAATGAAAATAATCAACATTTTTGTCTAAGAATGTTTCTTTTTTAAACCGTGAATTTTAACAAATTACAGTGGAACCTCGATTATCCGAACCTCTGTTATCCGAACCCTCTATTATCCGAACCGAAAATCATTTTATCCGAACTTTTTTTTGACCTCCCGAATCTTTCAAAGGAAAATAACGATATTTATGCCAGAAAAGTCTTTAAAAATTCTGAATTCTATGTTTTATTAATATATTATTATGAATTAATATATATTTACGTATATGGGGCAAAATTCCTCAACTGTCCAGGTCAAAAAATTAATTTTCTCTAAACTTTGCTAAAATGTTACTACACTGAGAAAACTGGAGTATTGGACTAAACATCTGGAGGGACAAATCGTTCATATTTGAGAGTTAGCTATTGGATAACAATCTAAATGTTCAAATTCACCATTGACAGATATTCGTGCCATTTCTCTAACAGAGGGACAAATTAACCATCTTGAGAAATCCCTTCCTTATCCGGCGCGAAATGAATAAATATGGCAACCTAACCCTTAATTAAATACATAAAATGTCAGAAAAATAATTTCGCGCGCATCAGATCGTACACATTTTCTGCGCAACTTTTAACCCTCAGATATAATGAGAGAGAATATACAAGTAGATTTCCATTATCAATTCAAAATTTATTTTAGAAGCCCAGGGGGAAAAGTCGGGCGAATGCCGGATCGTCCAACCGTCTAGCGTCCGCGCCGGTTGAATTCGAGAGTCAATGCCAGTACAGGCAGTTTGTACCGATTCGGATGAGAATTTCTGCTGGCGCGGTACAAAGTCGGATGCGACTTTCGGTACACTCTTTCTACTGTCGGCACTACAGGCGCGGTACAAGATTTGATCCGACGCCGGATCAAAAATTATACCAACTAACAACCAGCGTTGTACTGGCGTTCGTCCGTCTAACGACCCGAGCGGTACAGGATTTATACCAACTAACAACCGGCGTTGCACTGGCATTCGTCCGTCTAACGACCCGAGCGGTACAGGCATTCTACCTACTGAAAACTAAATAATTTATATTATTATCAATAAGATTTTAATTAATAATAATAAGCTAAGAATATGGTTATTGTTATCTATTCTTTCAAAACAATTTAATGCTTTTCATAGGATAATTATTTTTTTAATCAACACACTATTTATAATCTTCTAAAATAGATTTTTTACAAAGTGAAAATTTAGCTATATTTTTATTGTTTCCAATAAAAATTGATGAAATAAAATGGATAAGATAATAATTAAAGTAATAAAAATTTTAAATCCTTTACGTTGTAAAAACTTTTGTATAGGAGAATTTTTTGAAGTTTAAATACTAAAAAAGGAATTAATAATGCAAGAATATAAAATTTAATTGTAAAAATGAATTAATTTGAAAAATAGGTTATAATCATATTTTTTAATAATATTTATTATTTATTTATTAATTGATAATAATTAATAAATATTAAAGACTTAATTTTTTTGTTATATTCAAGTTTCTATAATAATTATAGAAATTCACCTGGAAAAATATAAGGAAATTCCGATAACAGATTATTTTAATAAAATATTTTCAATTACACTCAATTATTTAAACTTAAAAATAATTAATAATAATCTTAATGTTTTAAAATTTACGGTTTATAAATAAATTTGATCAAAAAATATCTGGTAAATTATATTAATTTTTCCTTAATGAAAGTTAAACAAATTAAAAAAAATTATTTTGAATATAATTGCAAAAAAAATTTTTAATTATAAATAAAGTATACAACTAATTATTTATAAATATAAAACACTAGATTTATTTACATAATATTCATAAAATGCTAAAATATTCAATTTGTTTTTAAATTATTATTTATTGTTGTATATAAGTTGCTAAAATTGTTTGCTCCCTAGCGGTACTGTATATGGGTTTTGTTATGCTCACATCCGCAAGCGAGCGAATAGCGTAGTGGTTAGCGTATTAGACTTCGGTGCGTAGATTAGGATAGGCTTGGGTTTCGTATCCCCCTGCGAGCGTTTAGAATTTGAATGTGTAAAAAAATGTAAAATGTGTAAAAAATGTTTCAAATGATCTGTAAACAAATATTAATTAACATGCACCATGCATAGTTAATTAAATATTTTTTTTTATTTTATTTTTCAATAGAGAATATAATTTGGCCCGCATCGCTTGCTAGGCGGACGAATGCCAGTAGAACGCCAGTAGAAGGTCATGTTTCGGAACAAAATTTGGCCCGTCCTGGTTGCCAGACGGACGAATGCCGGTACAACGCCGAATGTTTGGCGGTATTAAATCTGTACCGAGCCAGGTGCGCAGCCACTACAACACATTGTCAGGTTCCAGTACAATGTTTGCACCGATTCGGTCGTCAGGCGGACCCATGCCAGTACAGTCTTACCGACGTTTGTACTGGCGCGGTACCCTGCCAGTGGGAAATTTCCCCCTGGGAGGACTATTCAAATCTCTTCATAAGCAAAGAAAACATACACTTTTTGAACCTCTGAATTTGACTCTCCAGTTTTCTCAGTATATTATTAGTAGAAGTGTAAATATAATTTTTTTTTAAATTTGATAAAATATTTTTTGAGTTATGGAGTTTCAAAATTTTGATTTTTTTGAAAATATCTTTTTTTCAATTTAATACAATGATAAGTAAAATTAATCAAATTTAAAGTATGAATAGTGCTTTTTGAAGGGGTTTTCACGGGCTATAAGCTGATAATGAAAAAAAGGTTGTTTTCTTTCAATTTGACCTTGAAATTCAAGGTCAAATTCTTAATTTCAATATATCTCAAAATCGATGTTTTTTATTTTTTTCTAACCTATCCCAATCGAAAGCTTACCTTTTTTCCTATGAGCCATGTAAAAATCAGAGTAGGACCATGGAAATTTTTGAGGAAAATAATAATTTATCATTATTTTACATAGAAAATGATGATTTATAATTAATTTCTTCAAGAATTTCCATGGTCCCACTCTGATTTTTACATGGTTTATAGGAAAAAAGGTAAGCTTTCGATTAGGATAGGTTAGAAAAAAATAAAAAACATCGATTTTGAAATATATTGAAATTAAGAATTTGACCTTGAATTTAAAGGTCAAATTGAAAGAAAACAACTTTTTTTATCACCAGCTTATAGCCCGTGAAAACCCCTTTAAAAATCACTATTCATACTTTAAATTTGATTAATTTTACTTATCAATATATTAAATTGAAAAAAAGATATTTTCAAAAAAATCAAAATTTTGAAACTCCATAACTCAAAAAATATTAATTTTATCAAATTCAAAAAAAATTTATATTTACACTTCTACTAATAATAGTAACATTTTAGCAAAGTTTAGAGAAAATTCATTTTTTGACCTGGACAGTTGAGGAATTTTGCCCCATATATACTGATGTATATTTAAAAAATGGATTAAATGAAATATATTATATAATTCAACTGTTGATTTTTTTACTTTAATTATATAAAAAAATTAAAATCTCTATTATCCGAACTTTCGATTATCCGAACCCGGCCTTGCCTAGGTTAGTTCGGATAATCGAGGTTCCACTGTATTAGTTAACATCTTGGTAGTACGGGGTAGCATAACTATATTTTTTTAGCATCTGTGATGGTCGGCAGTAGCATAATGATAGAATCGTGTAACATCATCTTTTTAACATCAAAATCTGACTATCCATTTCTCTCAGTGTATATACATTTTATTTTTCACTTGTTAGGCTGAAGTGAGAACGAAATTTTAAAGACATTAATTCCTCAAATATTATAGGCATTAAATTCTTTAATTCTATTGTTGACTATAAGAAAAACGTAAATTGTTCATAACGACTGGCCATAAAAGAAATCCATAACAGTAAGGGAAATATATATTTGCGCGCATTGTCATAGTTTTCCTTTTGACTCTACGCTATTTTCCTTCTTTTGAAAAATACGCTCAAGATACAAAAAAGCGGTATTATAGTGTCCAAAAGGGTCAAAAAGCAACGTTTCCTCTTGACGGAACATTTTCTTCTTTTATCTTATGAATCTAATTTCAAAGTACAAACTAAGCGTAAAGATTGTTGCTTTTCAAAAAACAGTTTTCATCTACTTCTCTTTTTTCTTTTTAATTTAAAAATAAATTATTAGAATTTAAAATTTAGACAAACGGTTCTTTTATCAAATATAGGTAATATTAAATATATTATAATTTTTTTATTATATTATTTATATATAATATAATTTTTTTGCAGCACAATTAAAATTTCCATGATACCTGCTTTATAAATTATAGAATTTTGTCATAGGAAAAAAATTAAATATTATACCTAGGTAAAAAATGAAAAAAAATACAAATGCTGATTGACATAATAAACGAAGCTTTTTTTAGGTTACTTGTTAGCTTTTTTAACCTTGGATTCAAGAGGAAATCGAAGAATAAGAATTCGGGAGGAAAAATTTTAATAATAGTTACATGGGGGAAATGTGTAGGTCGTTGTTGAGTGGTCAATAACCGACCCTGAGAGAAGATGCGAGAAATAAACTCACGAAATATATATATGTATATATATATATATATATATATATATATATATATATATATATATATATATATATATATATATATATATATATATATATATATATATATATATATATATATATATATATTTAAATACTTTCGTCCAACTAATCTCTGTTTCGTCGCAGGAAAATTTTGTTCTTTTTACGCGGGACAAGAAAAACACGAAAGACCTTGATAGCGGGAAAAGAGAGAAGAGAGGGGACAATTGCCTACCTAATTAGACCGTCGAGATGCGCTTTTATTTGTCAAAAAGAGACTTATAATCTAGACAGAACATTTAGTAAAGAGGTGCGACTGACATTTGTTGACCTTCGCACTAAGAAGAAAAACGTGCTTGAAATGATAAAATGCATTTCTCAAATGTCACTGACTTACTGAATACTTTTTTTATCATTAAAAACCATTTATTAAAAATTTTTATAAAACTCAAAATGTCTTTTAAATTCAATTTTTTCAAAAAAAAATATTCTTTATATAAAAGTACGATTTCTACATCCAGAGAAAAGTTTTTTTTAATCCAAAAATATTAAATTTTTTTAAATAAATGCATATATTACTGTCTCATGATTTACTAACTTTTATTTGTTTTACAGTTAAAAATAGTCTTATTCCCAATATGAAATTTACAACTGGCGGAGTACTGCGCCAGCACTGTCAGTACTGGCAGCTACGCCCCTATCAGTGACTTAACAAATATGCCTCTCCTTCAAATTTAATAATACTTAATGATTTAAAAAACCACACGGAGAGAAATTTCCAATAAAAATTACTGTGCTTGTCACCTGAAAGTGTGTGCAAAATGTTTTTACTGAACTATTTGTATCGGAAGAATAGAAATATTGACTTGCGCACAATTTTATTTCATATGGAAAACAGTTTTATTTCCAAAATGGCCTCGGAATATTTCTTTGAAAGCACTGTAAAAATTGCTGAACCAGGACTTTCTAATTTGGTCCTAAGCAAAATATATTAACCGTACCATGACTATTTAGTCATGCGCAGGTTAATAAAATAGACTGTGCTCCCTGTGCTCCCCACAAATTTTTACTGTGCTGCCTGCATGAAGTCAAGTTGAAGAAGGCCGATGATACCCGAAGTATCACGAACATCCATTTAATATTGCTACGATTGATACTGTCGTACTTTCCTCACCTGTTGGCATGGTAAATTTTTGCGACGTTTTCGATGTTATGTTTCAATTAGTGATATAAAGAAATATTGGAAATGAAATAATTTTTACTGTCCATGATTTCACTTAACCTAGAAATTTTGAAATCAAACTTGTGTGCCTTGTATGCAATGCGTTTACTATGGAATTTCAAGTTAACCTCAAATATTGATTTGATAATATTATCATGATATACATGGAATATAATAATCGCGTCACATGTAAAACAAATAAATATTAACAGTAATTAATTAACAAACATTATTTAATTTATGTTAATTCATTATATGAATTGTAAGAAAAGAATGTCACATACACAAATAGCTTATGTCAAATTATTTTTCTGTGTATTTTCTTTGCTGAGGTAGCACAGTAATTTTTGTAGTTAAAGAGACAGCAAATATTTTCGTTTTTTTTAGGTATAAACTGTGTTGGTTAATGGTACATTCTACTTTGCCAACAAAACGAACCTATTTTATACGGAAGCACAGTAATTTTTTCCATAATTTCCTTACAAAAATTAACAGAAATTTCTCTCCGTGCATCGAATATTGTTATTTGAAAATAAATATACACTAAATAGCAAATTTAGTAAGTTTTTATTTATTAATTTCATTAATTAGTGGTTGACGCCTGAAGATTGGTGTTGAGTACGACTGCTAGTTTCATCCGGCTGTTTTGATTTGCAGTAAATTTTATTTTACAAAAAGACTACTATATCTCCAATGCCAAAGATTGGGACGGACACAAAGCCTTACGCTTAAAGAAAGTTAAAGTGAAAAATACAGAAAATTAAAATATTTTTTTATACTTTTTATGTAAAAAAAAAGTCATCAAAATTATTTCAAATATAATTAAGTTTTATCATTCTAAGAATAGTTGTCATAACATATAATGAGAAATTTTGAATAGACGTAGATTAGAATTTACTAGCACTGCTGATCAGACCAGAAACGCTGGTCTATTCTAGACGATAGCGTGGTAGTTTCGTTTCAATTCTGAACAGCCGCTCGACAAGACCGTCTGCCCTGGGTCTAGAAAGACGTTAGACAGTCTATTAAGCGCTTGATCAGCGCCCTAAAATTTTTCCACACGGGTAGTAGAAATTTGTTATGGAGCCACTTGATTGTTCAAGTTACTGGACAGTTTTTGTCACGGACGCTGATTCTTGGCGGACTGGTAAATAACTGTAAAGTTACTGACCAACGCTCATTCGTCAAAGATTCAAGTTGAATTTGATATTGGCTATAGACATAACTTCTGTCTAGTTTTTTAATGTTACTTTAAAGTACTCCTAGAAATTATAGTTCTAAGTTTGTCGTGTCGATGACACTGCAATAATGTCTAATAACTAGACTTATTTGCTAGAGATAAAGAGTATAGCCGGATAAGTATGCAAAAAGTGCCCCCGCATGTATTTTATTCATAATTTATCCATACATTCCTACCCACTTAAAGATAACATTCTGAAATTTTGAACTCAAAATTCGCTTTTTTGGGGGAGTTATGGAGGGGGAAAGAAAAATCAAAAAATGCGTTTTTCTCGAAAACTACTGAACCGATTTTAATGAAATTTAAATATGTTATAAATGTCAACAAAACAGTTTTAAAAAAAAATTTCTTAATTTTTTTTTCAAAAAAATCCAAAAAAATTTTTTTTTTGAATTTTTCAAAAAAAAATTTTTTTTCTTTTTTTAAGAGCGACACCCGCCATTTTTTTTACTATTTACTCGTTAAAGTGTTTTTTTTCAGAAAAAAATTTTTCCCAATTTTTTTTTGAGGTGCGTGATAGTGAAAAAAAATAAAAACCGCAAGTGGGTACAATGTACAAATTAAAAAATCTTTTCAAATTTAAAAAATTTTTTTTCAGGGTTATTTTTTTAAGTGACCACTTTCTCCTTTATTGTAAAAAGTACCTTATAATGTCCCCTTTAACATATATTTTTTCCAAATTTTTAAAAAATACAGTTTTTGATTAAATGGCAAAAACCATGGTCATGCTATTTGTCACGTACGGTAATGCACATATATGAATATGGGCAATTTCATGTGTTAGGGTATAGCCGGATAACTATGGAAAAAGTGACCCAAATATATTTTTCCTATTCATTCCTACCCACAAAATAACTTTTTGAAATTTTTAACTCAAAATTTTGAGTTTTTTGAACTTATGGAGGAAAAAAATCAAAAAACGCATTTTTCTCTAAAACTATTGTATGCATTTTTATCAGCTTTGGATTTGTTGAAAAGACAATTAAAGAGATCAAAAAAAATTTCAAAATTTTTTTTAAAAAATTCCAAAAAACTGTTTTTTAAAAAATTAAAAAAAAATTTTTTTGGTTCTATTAAAGTGACATTTTTATGTATTTTCTCATTTCAGTCTCTTATGTGATCTACTTAATGAAAAAATTTTGCCAGACATGATTTCAGTGTGTGTCACAGTAAATAACTCAAAAACCCTACCAGGTACATTTTTATCTGGTTTTTCACCGTGACACACACTGAAATCATGTCAGGCAAAATTTTTTTATTAAGTAGATCACATAAGAGACTGAAATGAGGAAATACATAAAAATGTCACTTTAATAGAACCAAAAAAAAATTTTTTAATTTTTTAAAAAACAGTTTTTTTGGATTTTTTGAAAAAAATTTTGAAATTTTTTTTTTTATCTCTTTAATTGTCTTTTCAACAAATCCAAAGCTGATAAAAATGCATACAATAGTTTTAGAGAAAAATGCGTTTTTTGATTTTTTCTCTCCATAAGTTCAAAAAACTCAAAATTTTGAGTTAAAAATTTCAAAAAGTTATTTTGTGGGTAGAATGAATAGGAAAAATATATTTGGGTCACTTTTTCTATACTTATCCGGCTATACCCTATCACATAAAAATGCCCATATGCATATATATGCATTACCGTACGTGACAAATAGCATGACCATGGTTTTTGACATTTTACTCAAAAACTATATTTCTTAAAAATTTAATAAAAATATATGTTAAAGGGGACATTATAAGGTACTTTTTACAATAAAAGAAAAAGTGTTCACTTCAAAAAATAACCCTGAAAAAAATTTTTGAAAATATCAAAAAGAAAATTTTTTTGACTTTTTTTGAAAAAAAAATTTTGATTTTTTTTACTAAAATCGTCTTATCTATATTTACAACCTCTTAAAATTTTATTAAAATCGATTTAGTAGTTTTCGAGAAAAATAAGTTTTTTGTTTTTTCGTTCCCCCTCTATAACTCCATAACCCACTTGTGGTTTTTATATTTTTTCACTATCACGCACCTCAAAAAAAAAATTGAGGAAAATTTTTTTCTGAAAATAGACACTTTAACGAGTAAATAGTACAAAAAATGGCAGGTGTCGCTCTTAAAAAAAGAAAAAAAATTTTTTTTTGAAAATTTCAAAAAAAAATTTTTTTGGATTTTTTTGAAAAAAAAATTTGAAAAATTTTTTTTAAAACTGTTTTGTTGACATTTATAACATATTTAAATTTCATTGAAATCGGTTCAGTAGTTTTCGAGAAAAACGTATTTTTTGATTTTTCTTTCCCCCTCCATAACTCCCCCAAAAAAGCGAATTTTGAGTTCAAACTTTCAGAATGTTATCTTTAAGTGGGTAGGAATATATGGATAAATTATGAATAAAATACATGCGGGGGCACTTTTTGCATACTTATCCGGCTATACCCTTTGTTCTTATTCTTTTTAATATTTTAAAACTTTTCATTTTAATTTGTTATTAACAAAAAATTTAATTAATTTATTATTAGGTATAAATTAATAATATTAATTATTAAAGTTAATTAATAATAAAAACTATTAATAATTATTAATAAAATTAATTAATAAAATTAATTAATAATATTAATTAATAAAATTAATTAATAAATATTTACAATCATTTTAATTTGTTATTAATTAAAAATTTAATTAATAGGTATAAATTAATAATATTAATTAATAAAATTCATTAATAATATTAATAATTAATAAAATATTATTCTTATTTTAAGATTATGCTTTTGTATATTATAATTATTTCTATGCTGTACTTCTATCAATTTTGTATTATTATGTAGTGCCCTTTAATGGTTTTATACCGTGGGCTATCTCTTTGCAAATAAAAAAAAAAATAAATAAAAAATAAAATAAATTAATTAATAAATATTTACAATCATTGAGGCGCATGATTATTGCCCAAAATTCAATTTCATAATATTCAAAACATCGAAATTCTTATTATCGAAACGTCAATTCACATAATTTTCATATTTCGAAATACCATTCATCATAATTTTCATTTTGTCGAATAATCATTGATTCTAATTTTTAAATAATCGAATTGTTTTTTAACATAATTTTTATTTTGTCGAAAAATTTTTTGACATATATTTTATTATTCTTAATGACTATTTGTCATAACTATTAATTCTCCGAATGACTACATAACCTAAAATTCATTCACACTAATCGCTATTTAATATAATTTGTATGTTTGAGAAACGTCAATTCACATAATTTTCATATTTTGAAATACCATTCAACATAATTTTCATTTTGTCGAATAATCATTGATTCTAATTTTTAAATAATCGAATTATTTTTTAACATAATTTTTATTCTGACTAATGTCTATTGGTTAGAAGTATTAAATGTTCGAATTATCAATTCGTCGAATGCTCAAAATATAGAATTGTTATTTCGTCGAATGCTCAAATAGTCGAAACGCCATCTGTTCGAATTGTCAAGTAGTAGAATGGTAAAGTAGTCGAATGTTCAAATAGTCGAAGCGCCATCTGTTCGAATTGCCAAGTAGTAGAATGGTAAAGTAGTCGAATGGACAAATAGTCGAAACGCTATCTGTTCAAATTGTCAAATAGTAGAATGGTAAAGTAGTCGAATGTTCAAAACGTCGAATCGTCAATTCGTCGAATGCTTAAAACATCGAATTGTTAGTTCGTCGAATGCTCAAAACGTCGAAATGTCAATTCGTCGAATCGTCAAAACATCGAATTACCAAAATTACGAAAAATTTGTTTGATTTAAGTTAACATTTGTTTGTTTTAAGTTAATGTTTAATTAAATCAAACAAATTTTTCGAAATTTTGGCAATTCGACGTTTTGACTATTCGAAGAATTGACATTTCGACATTTTAAGCATTCGACGAACTGACAATTCGATGTTTTAAGCATTCGAAGAATTGACGATTCGACGTTTTGAACATTCGACTACTTTACCATTCTACTCTTTGACAATTCGAACAGATGGCGTTTCGACTATTTATGGAGATTTAAAAGTATATCATCCATAGAGTGGTATGAAGACCACTTTATATCGTTTCGTCCCGGTCCTTACTACTTGGTCTCATCAGTAAGGCTACGTAGTAGGAGACCTGCCCTAGATGGGGGAAGCAAATTCGGAACTTGTATATATGCTACAAGACTAGCCCGTATTGCACTTGTGAGAGATCTATATGGGAAATTGGCGTAGATGCGAGATCTATTGGCCAATCCCCACATATTTGAGCATTCGACGAATTGACAATTCGATGTTCTGAGCATTCGACGATTTGACAATTCGATGTTCTGAGCATTCGACGATTTGACAATTCGATGTTTTTAGCATTCGACGTTTTGAACATTCGACGAATTGAAAATTTAATGAATGATTTGAGCATTCGACGAATTAACAATTCTATGTTTTGAGCATTCGATGAATTGATAATTTGAACATTTAATACTTCTAATTAATAGACATAAGTCAGAATAAAAATTATGTTAAAAAACAATTCCATTATTTAAAAATTAGAATCAATGATTATTCGACAAAATGAAAATTATGTTGAATGGTATTTCGAAATATGAAAATTATGTGAATTGACGTTTCTCAAACATACAAATTATATTAAATGGCGATTAGTGTGAATGAATTTTAGGTTATGTAGTCATTCGGAGAATTAATAGTTATGACAAATAGTCATTAAGAATAATAAAATATATGTCAAAAATTTTTTCGACAAAATAAAAATTATGTTAAAAAACAATTCGATTATTTAAAAATTAGAATTAATGATTTTTCGACAAAATGAAAATTATGTTGAATAGTATTTCGAAATATGAAAATTATGTGAATTGACGTTTCGATAATAAAAATTTCGATGTTTTGAATATTATAAAATTGAATTTTGGGCAATAATCATGCGCCCCACAATCATTTTTAATAAATATAAAAATAATAAAATTAGTTAAAAAATTAATTTTTTTAAAATCCATTTTAGTTTAATTATGTTTTTCTATTAATAAAAATTTAATGAATTTATTATTATTAATTAATAATCAATTAGATAGTTAGATAGATAGATAGATAGATAGATAGATAGATAGTTTTTATTTACTCTCCCTGCGCACAGCAGGGTTCGAGGATCCTTTAAAGTTGAGTCTCCAATAAGACAAGGTGCGCATCGATGTTCATAGCTATAGGTATACTACAGTATGCTGTGGTATATCTATAGCTATGAACATCGATGCGCACCTCTCTCACATTGGAGACTCAACTTTACAAAATAAAATTACAAAATCTTACAATTATTGACATATATCCTTAACCTAATTACAATTTTTCAACCAACACGCAACTTAGGGGAGCGTGGGGTAATGGGAGCTTGGGGGTAATGGGAGCTTTTAAATTTCACGCACTTAAAAGCCTTCAAATTCGCTGCAATGTCTAGAAAATCTTCTACAACCTTTGTTTATATCATTCCGAAACAAACGATCACATTCTTGACAAATTTTTTAGTAAAGACAAGGGAAAATGTATTTTTTGAGTTTTCGTTGTAAAATGCCAAATATTTCTAAACATCACCATAAGTAGTTAAAATCGTATTATTTAGTTCTGTTTTTTTCATTATATTATAGGTGAATATGTGTGGATATGTATACTTGTATAAAAATCGAGATAATAATAAAATTTGTTTATGTTTTTATTTTTTTATTCAAATTTTGTCCTGTAAAAATTCTGTGGGGTAATGGGAGAATTAGTGTAAGACTAAAGAATTTTCGTTACTATGTTGCGAATTTCGTTATTTCTTTGAAAATTGTAAAAGATATCACCTTATGAAAAAACTTTTAATTAAAAAATAATTTTTGGTGGGAAAAATGAAAAATTTAATTTTTTTTCAAAAATTTTTTATTCAATTATAATTTAGGAAAAAAATTATTCTAAGTCTAAAGTTTTGGCTTCATTGTAAGTATTAACACTTTTTCCTATTAGAAAACAAAAAATATTCCTAAAATATAGAAATTTTTTAAATTTCAAGTGAAAGCTCCCATTACCCCACAAATTAGGTAATCGCAAAAAATGTATTTTTTTTTTGAAAAATTTTTTTTTCCAATTTACTTTCTCTTTTTCAGTTTCTAATTAAACATAATTAAAGATAAATAACGAAATGAGTAGGAAATAACAAAAACAATGTATTATTATAAAGATAAGTTGGTTCTTTAAATAATTTTCCTTAAGGGGCTCCAATTCCCCCACGCTCCCCTAACCTATTCTCATCACACTCATCCACTCAAAATTCGCCAGTGCCAGGGCTTCCGTTTTCAGTTCCCTTTGTCCATACTGATTGATTCCCCATCAACGCACCACCCCTTTAAATCCTTAACCTCCATCTTTATTCCTATCCTTCTTCATTTATCCCCATTCACCCGATCATCTATTCCAATCTCAAGCACCATTACATTCTCTCACGCACCATTTTACCCCATATACCCACACACATTCCCTATCCATTCTTACTTCTCTTCCATTCCTTCTTTTGATCCATACCTTCTCTCCCAATAACCACTCTCTAAATCTGAATCAGTGGAATTTCACTGATTCTCAATGAAATTTGACTGATTGAAATCGTGAGAAGAGAGTCATTGAGAATCAGTGAAAGTTAATAGATTCAATCAGTAAATTTTACCAACTGATTGAATCAGTAAGTGTATAAAATCAAATCAGTACCTGTATGATTGATTCAATCAGTAGATACATAACTGATTCAGTCAATGGAATATCAGTAAATATATAATTAATTCAATCAGTAGATATATAACTGATTATATTAGTGAAATTCACGATTATTGGCAAATTAATTGAAAGCAATATTTCTGTTGATAATCCTTTTATTTAAAAACTTTAGTTTAATATTAACATTGATAATAAACTAATTAATTTTTTTTTATAATCATCAAAATTAATTTTTTTTATAATCATCAAAATTAATTTTTAATTTTACAATATTACAATATAATTTTATAATATTTAGGAGATAAAATTTTCAACATTTAAATTTTTTTCTCTAACACATTTTTAATATTTTAAATAAAATTTGCAACTTAAATCTCATGTATTAAATTGGCGATTGAATAAACAAAACTCATATCATTGGAATGAGCATCAATGAAGTAAATAAATAGAATAAAGATTAATTAAACAAATAAAATTAATTAAATCACAGGTTATTTAACTGTCGTCATCGACATTTTCCGTATTTACTTAGTCCATTTTAACATTTTTTAGTGATGTATGCAATGATTGAACAGAACTCAAGACATTGTTGTTTGTCTTATAGAAATAGGTTTCTATAAAATTATAAAAAAACGATAACGATTTTGCAAATTCCACGTTAGCTACATAGTGTAACTTAAATAAAAGATCAAATCCTGCAAGCGGACTTTCATTGCTATGAATCTCAATCATTTTTCCGTCACCAATAATAAAATACTTCGTTACTTGTATGCCAGAATAAGCAAGCAGATAGGGTTGTAAGGCACCTACTGAATCAGTGCGTAATCTAGAAATTGTTGCTTGAATGTTTGTGCCCTCCTATAAAATAAACGAATTTTATTAGTTCAAATTACATCTGATTTTTTCTAATGCAATAAAGTTAAAAATAGAAAATAATTTTCTAAATAATTAGTTGTTAATCTTTTACTTTTACAATCCTTAATAACTCGGGATTTGGAAAAGTTGACGATGAGAACTCTTTCGACGTTAACGAACCAAATAAGTTGTCGATTTCAATTTCTCTGAATGCAGATTGCCGTCCTTTAGACAGTTTCGTTTTCTTACTTGTACTTGATCCTTCACTGGTGCTATTACTCTTACGTTTGTGAATAAAATTTGCTGCAGGAAGGAGTATTGGTACTAGTGCCAAAGCTCTCAAGTTATCTATCAAAATATAAAATTTTTTATAATAAACTTATGTCTAATATTTGTGAAAATTACATGAGCACACAAAAAAAAATTTTGTCTTAGTTAAAATTGGCAGATTTTCATTTCTTTTTTAGATATATATGTACTAAAAAACGTCTAAAAAGCACAAAAAATGAAATTTTTTGCCATGACACTACAATTGTGTATTTCCATATATTTTTTCCTTCCGAATCTGAATCTGAAGTCCAAATTGCTAGATTACCTCAAACTTTTAGAAAAATTTAAAAAAGCAGATTTTTGAATTTATTTTTAAATAATAAGCTAATATAGTAATTCTGACTTCGAATTCAGATTCGGAGGAAAAAATACATCGAAATATATAATACTAGTGTAGTGTCTCGGACAAAAAATGTTTTTCTTTCGACTTCAATATGTGTCTTCGATTAGCAGCCTTTCGAGTTATATACGGAAATACATCAGTGCAGTGTCAAAGAAAAATTTTTTAACTTTTTGATTTTAATTCATGTCTTTGAGCCCTTTTTTAAGTAAATCTCGAAAATAGGAGCTAATATGATTTCGAATCCGGATTCATCGAGAAAAAATACATGGAAATATACTAGTGTAGTATCTCGGTAAAAATAGTTGTTTGTGCCTCTGTTATTATCTATAATGACAATAACTTACCATCTTCTATCAGTGACGCTGCTTTGTTAAAAATGTCTGGCTTTCTTTCGTTGGTGTACTTCAAAATTCGAGAAGCATACCAAGATTGGAACTTTCCTAAAAAGTTTTTAGCATTGGAATTTGCTTCGGCATTTGATATCATCTCATATTCTTTGTCAATCTGAAAAGAAATCATGAATATTACTTATAATACAATTTTAGTCATTTTCAACAAAAATAATTTTTTTTCCATTTTTTTTTAATTTACAACAAAAACTATTAAATTTAATGGAATAAATTAACTTATACTGTAAATTTTTAAAGCAATTGTAATATTTTTTTCCAAAAATTATTTTTTTTGAGTTACATCACGCTTGTTCATTTTAAAAAATCAGTTTTCTCGTAGAATATTTGATGAAATAAGCTAAAATTTTATAAAGAAGTCGAAAGTATTATGATGGTTTTATCATATTTGAGGTAGATAATTTGATGAAGTTTATTCTAAAAAATTACGAAAAAATATACTTTCTGCAAATATAAATTTCTGAAAATCAGTTTCAATGCAAAATATCGACTAACACACATATGAGAAACTACCGTTGTTCAAGTTTAGATATCTCTACAAACTTTCAGCCCATTTTGTCATAAAATTTTAGGAGAAAATAACATAAGTAAAAGAATACAATTAGTGATGCCGTGAGAGTTCTCTCGTCCATGCAAAAAGTCGAGACGAGACTTTGCGTGTTATCGTCTCGTCTCGCGGCATCACTAAATACAATGTAATCTTAATTATTTCTATAGGATTATTTGTTAAAATTTTTAAAACATATTTTACCATATATCCGTGGAAATCGAATAATCTTGGATATTTGTTTCCGATTTCTTCAATTGATGGATGGTCGTCGTTTATCCATTTGCGTCTGTTGAAAAAAGTTAGTTGAAGAGATTCTTCAATTTCTTTCTTTTTATCTTCTCTAGGCATCGTAAGTTGCATCCAAGAAATCTGTAAAACAAATAAATTTAAAATCGTATTATACAATTAACTGTATGAATCAGAGGTGTGGAAAATACGAATCGAGAAAAAATTCGATTCAAAATAGTTAATTCGAAATCCGAAGTTTCGAGTTTCGAATTAATCAATTTAACTAGGTCTGCTTTCGATTCGAATCGGTTAATTCGAAAATCAAAGTTTCGACTTCAGAATTGCAAAACTCGACTCGGTCTACTTTTGATTCGAATAGGCCAAATTCAAATAGAGTATATAGCTTCGTTTTTAAAATACGCTGACTCGATTTGAAAATAAACCGAGTCGAGTTGCGCAATTCGAAAGTCGAATTGGACAATTCGAATCAAAAGTAGATCGAGTGGAGTTTTGCATTTTAAAATTCGAAACTACGATTTTAGAATTGACTAGTTCGAATCAAATTAGGTATCTCCTATTCGAATTTCTTAATTCGACTCGATTAATTTTCGGTTCGACTTGATTGATGCACACCTCTAGTATAAATAAATTATTAAATAAATATAATTTAATAAATATACTTGTTCTTCCAATGCCTCTTCATTTAATAAATTTGAATCAACCTTGTCGACTTCAGGATTTTTCTTATTAGCTGCAGCTCTCGTCTTCGAAGTATTATATTTCTTTTGATCCGCAGGTAAGGATTTTCGAGCGTTCCACAGCCTGTGCTCAATAAATCCTTTTCTAGATGTCTTGTCAAAAAATTGTTCCTGTATATAAAATTGAAAATCTATTAAAAACTAGTCAATGTTACGCACGCAAACGCGCGGAACGTGATATTCAGTTTATTATTATAATGCAAATTACAATTTTTTTAATTTTCAAGTATAAATGTTTGAATAATTTCAAATTCAAATTTTTAAAAAATCAATTATTAACTAATTTACTAATTAATCATTCTTTTTTATTAATCTCAACAATTTTAATAAAATTCTTAGATAAAATTCATTTATTTTCAATAATAATAACATTCTTCGTAAGAATTCAATTATTTTTATAAACAGTAAAATTTCTTTACAAAAATTCAATTATTTCTAAACAAAATTTTAAAAAAATTTCACGAACGAATACAATTATTTTCTAAAATTTTAATAAATCATTCGAAACAATTCAATTTCTTCAAATAGTAAAATCTTTGCAAAAATTCAATTATTTTTGAAAAATTTTCACAAAAGAATTCAATTTTTTTAATTTGTAATTTCAAAAGAATTGAATTATATTCTAAAATTTTAATCAATTTTTCGAAAAAATTCAATTATTCTCATAAATAGTAAAATTCTTTGCAAAAATTCAATAATATTCAAAACAATTTAACGACAGAATCCAATTTTTTCTTATTTCGTTACAAAATTTTTCAAAAGAATTCATTATTATTTTTTAAATTTGTAATAAAATTCAATAATAAAATCTTTAATTTCAATTATTAATAAACACAATTATTTTAAAAACTTGAAAGAAATTGTTCATAAAATCCAATTATTTAACAAATTTTTTTCAATTTAATTATTAAAGAAACCTCATTATTTAAAAAAAATATTCAAAGAAATTCTTCAAAAAGAATTTAATTAGAATTTTCAAAAATTATAACAAAATTCTTCGCGAGAATTTAGAAACAGTTTAATTGTTGAGGAAAAATTTACATCAATAAATTATAGACACTATATTGAAAACTTACACATCCTGCTGTAGTCTCACTATCTCGAAGACAAGGGAATTCTCTCACAATACTTTTTGCCAAGGCCCACTTAACATCATTGGAAGGATAGCTATTAAAAATATTAATTTTATTACAAATGTCAATAAAAATAACTATACAAATTAAGAAATTTTTCCCAAAAAATTATATTATAGCAAAAATACTAACTAGTTATTATTTTGAGCCTTAATTAAATCGGCTACTAGAACTCGAACAAAACACTTCCTTTCTTCTTCGCCGAAAGTTCCATTCTCCATGGCAATTAATAGATCATTGCCTTGTGGGTGCATTTGAAGAGCGCATTTTAAACTTTGAAATGTCTATAATACACAAATTAAAATTAGCAATTTTGTTATGACTTAGCTAGATTAGAAATTGTTACACTAGATCAGGTTGAAAAAAGAAAAGAAGAAAAATGAGCACTATATAAATATAAAGACGTTTTTAAAATAAATACATACTGAATAGGCATTGTTAATTTGCCAATCATCAGTTTCTAACTGTCGCATTGTTCCCTGTGCATTTGAATTTACTCTCTGGTGTACAGTTTTTGATTGATCCCCTTCAGTTGTCCATTGATCCTTCGGATTATGTATTTCGACGTCATCTAAACTTGAGTTATTTTCCTGTGAATAGCGACAATTTTTAATATTTTTATATATAAGAAATTCAATGCTACAGTTGATTTTAAAAAAATTTTAAATTTATATAATGTATTTTTGAAAAGAAATGTCCATTCAAAATTTTTCAATTAGTTTAATTAGCTTTTTACGTATTAAAATTGTTTATAATTTTCATAAACTTATAAAATACTCACGTCTATTTTATCTTGAACGACTCTCTGATTATTTCCAGTTTCATTCATTTCATTTATTAACTTAATTAATTTTTTTGATGGACCTAGTCGTATATTTAAAATTTGCCGCAAATCATTTTCTGTCAAATCAAAAAAACTGTCGCCGTCTATCTTCTCGTCTAAATGAAACAAAAAAATTAAATAATGATGTGGCGCAAGCTAATGAACAATTGTTCAGATGTTGATTCAGTCCATATACAAAAAGGTTTATAATGTGCAAGATTTGCTACTAAAGTGAATGACGTAGCGCTATTTAAATCTCCAAGTTGAATGGAATAGGCGTTGAAGTCTGTATCAAAATTTAAAGTTTCGCAAAGTAAAACTTTTAAATAAACTGCATTTTGTTCCAAAATAATAATTTCTTCTATAACACCAAACAATGGAAGATTATCATCGACTGAAATTGTCGCAGCTACACAAACTAGAGCCCCATTTCTGTATTCAGTCCCATTGACATTGACTGATTTGGTGCAGAATACGTTGTCAGTGTCGACGCGACGTAGCCAAAATTCAATAATTCTTGCCTGCTGAAAGTATCTTGTACTTGAACAGTTTTACCTCCATAAGCAAGGACATTGTTTATTTTCATATCCTGACCACCCCAATAAGCACTTTGTGTGCATTGACATACTCGAAGAAGTGTTTTAGGACAATTTCGGTAGTTGTGCATAACATGACTTCTCTCTTTTAGTTGACCATGCTTCAATTCAAATTTCATGCACCAGTAAAGAATTAATGGGCCCGACCATTTGATACATTCCACATAATGTAGCATGTGGTGGAATTTATTGATAAAATCAATTGTAGGGAAACGTTTCTTAAAAACCTCAAAAAGATCTTTAATCAAATGAGATAAATATGGCAGAAGACTTTTATTTATCTTTGGAGCAAAAACGATTTCCATGATTCGAAGTAACAAAAGAATCAATTCCATATGCTCACCTTTTGGGACTTTTTCAGATATCAAAAATGGGAAAACTCGGATCAAGCACCAAGTCTGCATAGCTTTTTGACTTAGGCTGTGATTGTTGATATTTCGCGTATTGGCATCAGTAAAATTGGGTGACGGTTTGTTTTTTTTTCAGCAAATCCATATTGAAACGATGCAATTTTTTCATTCAAGAATGCCAAGTCAAAAAGACAATCCACGTAGACATAGTGATTTATCACTAATTTTAATATCATTGGTACGACTCCACATAGCAAATCGTGCATAATGTCAAAAATTTTGTTTCGCGAAATGTGAAAAAATTTAGAAGAATTCAGAGGGCAATCACTAACGACACCATTTTCAGTTATAAGTTTCTTGATTTCACCTACACGATTTTCATTATTAATTAGTTGAAGATGACGAAAAAATAATTCCTCAGTCCTTTTTTCTTGTTCGGTTACATTTCCTGCATGTAGTTCTTCTCTGGAAATCATACACATTCGGCAAAACTTGTTCGCAGCTGGTCCTAAAAGTCCAAATACATCGTGAACGGCTAGGGTATCTCCACAAAACCCAGCAAGAGACGCTCGGAGAATAAAATCTTCATTATTTATTTGAACAGTGACGCCTTCGTCAGACTCTAATTTACTTAGATCTCGTAAAAATTCTCTTAATATTACTTTATATCCGTACTTTTTCACGTCTTCGGAATAGCACAAACACACAACATGAATATTTCCAGTCTTGAATCTCATATGCGGAAGTAAATTATCTATTATGTAGTAGAAGACTCCCAGCTTATGAGGGCCCGTTTTCGATCCAAGAGGATTTACAATATCTAGATCGTCATAATAAAGAATTAATCGCAAAGCATTCTTAAATTGCTGGAAAAAAGTGTGTCGCTTAAAATGTTCTCCATCTATGAATGATGAAAGAAAGTTGTTGTCGGTGGGTCTCTCAAACAGGACAGCATTTCGCACTTCTAGATTAGACATTACTAATTTTAGAGTCTCAATTAAAGGGACATATTGGAAAGTCTCCTGTACTAATATAGGTACAGTCGTTGCTGAGTTCGTGTCTAAAACGTTGTCGATTCTTGTACCTAAAGGAACCTCAATGCCGTCAATGTAATTACAATGAATTTTAAGAGAGTTTATTTGATCATTTAAAGTCCTTAAACCATCGAATGCTGAATTCGGTGATTGAAAATTGTTCATTACTTCTTGGCAATCTGGATTTTGCAAAATGTTATTTGTTTGAAGAAGATTTTCTACTTTTTTTTTACAAAATTCAGTGTAATTTGTTAACATTTGTTCCAATTCATCCAATACATTCGTTACATTACTGCCCGTCATTGATGGTTTTGATTGGAGTTTACTTATCATCCTAACCAAGGAAACACGTAAATTAAATGGAGGTTGTTCTTCGTCAATAACATTTTCCGCAATATTTTCATTGATATTATCTATTACTTCACCAATTCCAATATCAACGTTATCAATATTATCAATATTATAATCATTATCTACATTATCAATTCGAACATCATTATTCTCATCTAGTACGAATTCCTCGGTATTTCTTTCAAAATGAATCTTTTTAATATGATTGCGCAAAGAATTAAAAAGTGCAAACCTCCTTCTACAACCATCTTGTGCACATTGAAAACCAAGTTGTCCACCCCCTCTATTAATTGTGTATCCGTGTTTATATTGTAAATGGTAAACATAACCATTAAACCCTCGTACGTAAGCTGGGCACTCAAAACATTTAATTCTGTCCATATTATTCCAACAGCGATTAGAAATCTAATTACAAGAAAATATAGTAAACTTTATATAATACAAATTTATCAAACGGAAAACATTGTACTGTTAAAAATATATAAATTATCTTGGACTGATTGATAATTTACAATTTTTTTTATCATATGTGACCTGGTCTATGAAAAGGGACCTTACGTGTCAAAAAATCATTTTTTACTTTTTTGTTGATTCGGATAGAGTTTGAAACGCTCTTTAAGATGGTGAAAACAAAAAAATCATAAGTTGATTAGAAGTGTTAAAAAATTTTTTTTAAAGTCAAAAGAAACAATAGTCAAAATACGAAAAAAATGAATTTTTTGTTACTATACAAATTAAAATAACGAAGACGATAATTTTTTATTATTTTGAATAGTTGACAGTTTCTTTGACAACTGTCAACAGTTAAAATTCAAATTTGATATCATATTCGTAATCAACGACCTCAAAAACCTTATTACTATCTTTTTTATAAAAACGACCACTTTTTAGAGAAGTTGACAGCTGTCAACTGTCAAATTGTCAATTTAACATCATATTCGTAATTAGTGGCCTCGCTAAGTTAAACTTTAACTGCTGTTTTCTCGAAAACTTGTTTTCGCACTAAGGTTTTTTTCACTTTCCAGGTCACATATATCAAATATAATTATTTACTATATTAGAAAACGTACCTCTTAATTTTGATAATGTCTCCTCGTCAAATCCCATTATCCTTAGATCATTGAGCAGTTCCTCTGTGTCCTTATCTTTTATATTTTTAGTCATACCTCACTGAAATTAATATAAATTTTTTTAAGAGTGAGGTTATGTTAATTCAGGGTTGTCAGTATTATGGAAAATTTTTTCTACACTGTAAAAAGTCTTAAAGGAATTTTCCTAAAGTTGGTAATTTTATTTTACAAAATCCTTCGCAAAAAGACTTTATTTAATGCGGCAAAAATACAGAATCTAAACTGAAAAATACGAAATCTTGTAATTTTGCCATATTAAATATGGCAAATGTCAAATCCTCGGTAAATTTAATACTTTTAATGTAGGTAATAATAATACACACTTTTGATGTAGCGAAATGACAAGTGACGGTGAAAATACACACTGTAAAAAAATTTTCTATAGATTTAGTTTTGTTTAGAATTTTATAGAAACTTGCAAATTTACAGAAAATTGTAAAATTGACACATTAAAAGTATTAATTTTACAGAAGGGATTTTAAATTCACTATTTTCAAAGACGTTATTTTACAATTTTCTATAAAAATCTGAACAAAACTGTAAATCTACAGAAAAATTTTATTACAGAGCAGCAGATGGAAAAATCCCCAAAGACGAACGTAACCTTACTATTTTTTAAATGGCAGTTATCCAAAATATAGGACTTTTTTACAGGAGACAAAGGAATATTACCGTTTTCAATATGGCACAATCACTTGTTTATGTAAAAGTGACATATTATAAACTAGGTAATAAACATTCCCATTATCAGTCTAGTAAAATTCCCATTAGACTTTTTACAGTGTACGATTTCCTGAGAGAATGTGGCGTTTTGTGATTTCGATGAAAAAATAGAGAAACTTTTAGGCCAATATAAAAAATATAAACAAAAACTTTTAGTAACTAGAAATGTTATTTAGAATATTCAGAGACTAGAATTTTTTTAAAATTTAATATTTTTCGAAAACTTTTAATAAAATTTATTATTTTCCTGACCCTTGAAAATCCTGATTACTTTAAAATATACAATTCTTGTTACATGCGTGAAGAAAAAAGTGAGGTTATGTTGTCTTATTTATTATTGATAAATACTTACAGATATATATTTATCAGCAGCGAGAAATTATAAAATCTGATAAATAACAACCAACAAAAATGAATAACACGATTGTTTCAGCAGTCAAAGTAAGATTTCTATAAGTATACGTATTTAATCAGTGTTCGACGATATATTGCTTCTCCCGATGTAAATAATGACTGCAAAATATTTTGGGACCGGAAATCTCGCTGAAATAGAGGTCTCCACTTTCCGTACTCAAAGCAGACGAAAACTTTTCGCAAGCGCGCGTTTTTCAAATTAATAACTATTGTTTATAAAACAATAATAAATAATATTTAGTTAAAGAAAATGATGAAAATTATTTAAATATTACATTAAATCAACCATTTTCGTAATTTTTATCCCTGTAGTAGCTTAATGATTTTGTGGCATAAATTTCTTCAAAATCATTTATTGTGTGACATAAAGTGCTCGGATTCAGAAAAGTACTGCTGAAGTCATTTCACTTTAGAAATTTTTAGCAGTTTTACATGTCTGTTTCCATTCCACTGATCATTTTACCCTGCAATAAATAATATAATTTATACCTATAAATTTGTTTACAATTTTTATTTTTAGCTAAAATAGTATTTGGAATATTTTGAGCAGGATTGTTGATACTGCGGGTCCTAATAATGAGTGCTTATTGCAAACAACATCAAGTGAAATATTCTTTAAAAAGTAAGGTTATGTTGCTCGAAAATTATAAATATTTTTAGTTTATTAATTTTTACTTCAAAGGAATATTGATTTACAAACAAGAAAGTGAGCAAGTTATCTAATTATACATATAAATGCATATCTTACCTTTAGCTTTTGGCATTTATTTCTTGAAATGACAAAATTGTGTTCTTTAATAAATCAGCTGAAAATTTTGACACGTACACTATTTTTTACATATTTTTAATATAACTTTTCCAGGCACTATAAATATACACATTCTTTTCAGACACTTTGAGAAAGCAACAAATTACTGCCCAAACATTATTATTAAAAACACTGTAAATACTTTGTATCTCACTTCTCTTTTTTAACGTGTTTAAATACGCTAATTTTTTATTTTAACTGAATTATTCAGTAAAAAAATTAATTTATTGAATCAGTAGTTTCATCTTACTGATTCACTTCAGTCAAAACTTTTTTCTGATCTCTGACTGATTTTTTCAATGAATTTGTTTAAACCACTGATTTATCAATGAAAATACATACGACTGATTTAATCAGTAATAATTCCACTGATTCAGATTTAGAGAGGCATCTTACTCTCCTTTCCCTCCACGTTCTATCCTCATCTATTCTCTCTACACATCCTTTCAATCTTCCGTTCATCCTCATAACCTCCTCTTTCTCCTCCTCACTTCCCAGTTCTACTAACCACATCCTCGGAATTTCATTTGCATCCATACTCATCGCTTTCATTTGCCTAATATTAACTCTTTGCCGTTCATATGTTACGAAATGTCGTCTAGAGTCCTTTTTGGGGGAACAGCCAATGAGAAGAGGCGTTTATGCTTGTGTTGATAAGTTAGTTATGTGTGAGAATGTAAGTGTCTAAACTTGCAGTATCGTACCTTCTCAAAATTGGAACCCATTTATATTTTACAATAAATTATATTTAATTATACTAATTGATCACTAAAAATACGATTTTTTGTGTAAAGTGTAAATGTATATTTGCAATTTATTACAATTTAAAAATGGTAAATTTGAATGTTAAAGACTTTTATCAAACATAAATATCCTATGTAAACATAACCTCAAAATCAAACTAACATTCGGCCCTGATATTTTCCACGTGATTCAACTGTCAAACTGCTTGTTTCTGAGGTGGGGAAAACTAATGTACAGCAAAGAGTTAATTTTCACCCCTATCCTTTCAGCCAGTCTCCCCACCTCTCTTCTTCCTTCACTTAAACCTGCATTCATACCCCTAATCATTATAATATTTCTTTTTCTTTTATCCTTTTCCATCCATTCCACTCTTCTTTCCAACTCATTTACCTTTTGCTTATAATATACACTTTCACTCCCCTCACTACACATTTTTACCCCCTTTTTTAACATAACCTCCATTTTCTCATCCTCTTCCTTCTTCTCTAAAATAAATTTTTCCAAATCATTCACTTTTTCTCTCATACCTTCCAATTCACTCGCCAACCTTTTTCCACTTTTCCTGCAACGGTCTTCCATTGCCTCATTTAACATTTCCACTAGCTCCATCAAGTCCATACAGTCTTCACACGTCATTACCTTTCCATTCTTCCCAAACCCTTTTTTAAATATTCGCGCCTTTTTCTCACTCTCTCGCACACTACTTGAATCAAATTCAGCCATTCCAGAAATCTACCTTATCATTCCCACTCTCTCTCTCTCTCTCTTTTTTCTCACTTCAAGCAACCTAACCTCACAAAATTCACTTCTCTTTTTTTACCTTTTTTATCACTCACACCATAAAGTAGTATAAGGAGTTCTCACTCTCTAGAAAAGTTGAAGCAAATTTTTTCGTTTCTCTTAAAACTAACAGAGGTGGCGAACCCTGCAGGGAAAGTTTGGTAACTCCTAAATTTCGTCCGCTAAAAGTGACATTTAAACGAATAGTGATTTAAACATCAGAAATATTTGCTATATATAAAAATATAGTAAAAACACAAGTAAATAATTGATAATATTATCTTTAAGTGACTAAATTATTAAACTTTAAAAAGTTAAATTAGTACACTGTAAAAACAGTGTCTCAATGTAAAACGTTTTTGTCCCCACTTTTGAAACATTTGAGGTGTTTTACCTCAATAATTTTGAGGTAAAACACCTCAAATGTTTTAAAAGTGGGGACAAAACGTCTTACATTGAGAAACTGTTTTTACAGTCCCAGTAAAAAAAGAAGTATTGAGTGGAGCGTTTAGGAATTGAGTGAAGCTCTGAGCCAATACGGATTCGAGTAAAAACCGTATTGGGACGTTTGACTCAATCTTTTTTTCATCCGCCGAATACGGTCTTATTTTAGCATTAAAATTAAAATCACAGGAGCAGAGTACACATTATAAATTGAAAGCACAATTGTCCTGGAATGTAAAAATGCCGATTTAGATAAGAAACTGTGAATATTTTTTTATTCTTTGTTAAAAATTGGTAAAAGAAAATTTTGACAAGCGCGACTGATTTTACCATGTGAATAAATGAAGTGGCAAGTTTAAATGGACTAAAAGAAATCTTCTGTTACCGACAGAAAGTTCCTAGAAAACAATGAAATTTCATTGTTTTGTTGAATTTACCACAATTCTCTAGGAACTTTCTGTCGGTAAAAGTAGATTTCTTTTAGTCCATTTAAACTTACCACTTCATTTATTCACATGGTAAATTCAGTTGCGCTTGTCAAACTTTGATTTACCAATTTTTAACAAAAAATAAAAAATATTCAGTTTCTTATCTAAATCGGCATTTTTACATTCCAGGACAATTGTGCTTTCAATTTATAATGTGTACTCTGCTCATGTGATTTTAATTTTAATGCTAAAATAAGACCGTATTCGGCGGATGAAAAAAAGATTGAGTCAAACGTCCCAATACGGTTTTTACTCGAATCCGTATTGGCTCAGAGCTTCACTCAATTCCTAAACGCTTCACTCAATACTTCTTTTTTTACTGGGGTGTACTAAATTAACTTCTTAAAGAAAAGATACCAAGTACCAAGAAAGGTACCCAAGAAGCAAACGAATTATAGGTTGGGTTCGTGTTAGATTTATCTCGATTAAAAGTTTATTTTTAATTATTTGAATTTGAAACCAATTTTCATTAAATATTTTGAATATAATGAAGACTTGAAGACCAACAATTTTTAATTAATAATTGATTCTCTTTCTGTATTTTTACTTAAAAAATTAAAAACATAACCTCAAATTTTTTGCTTCTTATGTACCTTTCCTCAGAGCGTGACACAAATGTTAAACTAATTTGTCTGGCAACCTTTTACAGAGCAACTCATTATAACAATTTTCAAAAAATATTTATACAAAACTCATAAAAGAAAACACGACAAAAAAACGTTTAACTGTTGACAGCAGCGACGGCAGCCATTTGCAAAGGGAGTTTCATGTGTAGGAACTGTATGAACACACCTTATGGCAGTGTGTGTATTAGTTCCAAACTTTTCCGGTAGGTTCGACACCTCCGTTAGTTTTAAGAGGAACGGGAAAACATGCTTCAACTTTTCATGGACTCAACACAGCAGTGAGGCCTCCTTATACTACTTCATGACTCCCACTTACCCACTCGCACACATACAACTTTCACCACCACTCTTTCCTTTGTTATCTCAAACACTACACTACCCACCCTTCAATAAAATACTCAAAATTTGGCCAAAAACTCTTAACCCTTTACAAACGCGTGCACAACTCAATGGTACCGGAAACGGAAGCCCATTAATAATCAATTAATCATATTAAATAATAAAATTAATTAATAAATATTTATAATAATTTATAATAAATTAATAAAAATAATTAAGAATTTAATTACAGTAATCAATTTATTTATTAATTGTTAACGTTGCAAATTTTATGTTTCACTAATTCATGTGTGTCATATATGTTTCCACGTGTTCCTTATATTTTTTAAATATTATCAAAGTAAAATAATTATAGTGTTATTTTCAGTGTTATATAATTCTATCAATTGTGAATGAACTGTGTTTTCCATTTTTCCCATGCGCAGCGCTAGTGTTCCTTTCAGTATTTTTCACCTACTAAGCGGGTACAGAAATCTGGCCCATTTATAATGTATTTCGTTCGGTCTCCTTATACTACTTCATGATTCTTAGTATCCATTGCGTTGAACGGCCAAGTGCATTAAGCGGTGCGACTTTAGTCCAGCCGGACCCGGGTTCGCTCCCCGTTACCCCCAAGATTTTTTCGGTGAAATTGCGTTATCGTTTTAAGGTTTATATAGATTATAATTGTTTATACTAATAAAAAATATTTGTTTCAGTGTTATTGTTAATAATAGTGCATTAAAAAAATGATAGTTGTTTGAACACAGTAAATATTTAGGATATTCGAATTTAGAATTTTTTTTAATTGAATTAAAAATCAAAAAGTAATGTAGAAAATTACAAGTAATAATTTACTATTCACATTTTTTTTATATAATGATTTAACTAATTAATTAAAAATTATAAAATATTATATAATTTTTATTCTATTCCATTTATTATGTACATATTATAATGGATAAAGAAATTTTCCAAAAATATTTTTTATTGAATTTCTTTGGTGCTAAATAGAAATTTTATATTAATTGCATGAAATAAATGTGTTAACTACAGTAGGGTCATTTGTGGTAAATGTAAACAAGGGGTAAATGTAAACAGTAGATGTTTCAGCTAAATTTACAAATTTAAAAATAAGTACGACGTCAATATTTTTACTTCAGCTCACCTACAAGATGTTCTGAGTATTGCCAATATTTTATTTTGACGATTGGCAATGCCATAGTGTAAGTTATTTTTTAATGCAAAAAAGATTGAAAATCAAAATTTTACTGTTTCAGTATTTTGTCTCGCATTTGCATAAAAATAAATTTAAAAATCAAACAAAAATATTTAATTCTTCCTTTTTAATGCCCTAACAAAAATTGATTTTGATTTCTGATTTTCGTCAATTTAGTTAATAAATAATTAAGTGTTTACATTTACCCCGAGAATTCGAAAACTCGGGGTAAATGTAAACAGAACTTGAACTACATTTTAAAAGAAAATGATTGAATAAATTTGCTTCTATTTCACAATTTCATTAATTTGGCAATGTAAATATTACATAGAAAAGGAAATTAGGTCCTCTTTGAAAAAAAAATTTGATAATAAAAAAATTTTTTTTTGAAAATTTGATCAATTTTTAAAAATATTTTTAGGTTCATCCGCCATTTTGAAAATTTAAAATTTGACTTCAAATTCGTATTCAGCGACCTCAGTTATTCCCTAGTAACCAGATTCAAACAAATTTGATTAATTTTTAAAAATATTATTTTTAGGTTCATCCGCCATATTGGATCCACCATTTTAAAATTTAAAAATTCGATTTTAGATTTTTATTCAGCAACCTTAAAAACTTCTTTTTACCAAGTTGAATGAAAATCTATTAAAATTTGTTCAAGTTATTCAAGTTTTTACATTACTAATTTTGTAATGGTTGATTGTTTATTTATATGATACATTATCAGTCAACTGGTTGATTTACTATACATCTACGAAAATTTTTTTTTCAGTTTTTCCATCCCTTAAAACAGTAGTATACTTAAAATAACTTGTTTCTTAAACCTCGCTTAACTACAGTGGTGTTTACATTTACCCCGAATTTTAGGAAAATTTCAAAATCTCGAGGTAAATGTAAACAGTCAGTTTTAGGCGATTCAGGTGCATCAATATTTCTTTGTACCTCATAAAATTTTTCTAGGGAATACTAGCAACAAGTTCATGCAAAAGAAATCCGTCCGTTTTACCTTTTAACAAAAAAACTAATGTTTTTGGTAAAACATAGATATTCCGTTTACATTTACCCCAATTGACCCTAAATCTTAATATTAAACAAATTTTCAGTATTTTAAAAGAATTAATTTGTCTAGTTTTTCTACAGAACCGTTGACCAGAATTTATAAAGTTGGGCTAGATAATAACTTGATGAAAAAAGCGTGATACTCCATTCCAGTTATTAGCCAGTTGGCTTGTAAAGTAACTAGACAATTTCAAGCGCGACTGGACAGTTCCTTTATAATAACTAGGACAAATTTCTACTAGGGGCTGACAGACAGCACTGGCATAACACTGGGATGATAACGCTGTCTAACGCTGGCAAAGTACTGCCTGCCAGTGCTACCAGACAGCGCTGGCACAGCACTGGACCAGTGCTGGCTGAGAATATTGCCACAATAAATGCCGTATTGTTACACATGTGTACAGTAAAGTATTAATATCTCAGTATGATTCAGACATACAATTATTGAGTCAAAGATGAGAAAAAATAGGGATACATTAGAAATAATAAATTGAAATAAAATAAATCGACGGTTTAGAGTGCAAACCTGCTAACTCACATTTATGAAATTTTTCAGGAGAGTCAAAAAACTTTTCAAACGTATTTTTAGGTTATATTCTTATGGAAGAAAACTTTTAGTATATTTGTTTTATTAATAGAATAACACAATGCTACTTAATAATAATAAGTACTTCCTTTTGAAATATATTTTAATTGATATCTCTTACACTCAAAATATAGACACATTTCAATACAATACAATATATTATGTGGAGTTATAGCAGTGCAATTTGACAGGTATGGAGTTAGCTGTTTTACTCACAACACTTTTTTAGCAATTTAGAGACATAATTTCGTCAAACTGTTTACTTGGCTGATGTATCACCTCTTTATCTATCAAATACAAAAAGAATCTCAAATTTGATAAAAAGTGGAGTTAGCAGGTTTGCACTCTAAACCGTCGAAATTAAACTAAATTTTTAATAATTAAATTAAATTACTTTACTTATTGCATTTAACATTTTACGTAATTCTTAAATTACGTGGTAATTTTTAAATAATTTTTTATTCATAGTAAGAAGTACAATAGTATTTTAATAGGAACCAAATTATTATTGAGATTGAAGTTTAAATTTTGTTTTTAATTTTAATTTCTTTAAAGAATTTATTATTTACAAAATTAGACAATTATGTTAAATTATTATTATTAAATTTGATAAAAATAAAAATTGAACAACTGAAAAGTAAAATATTAATTTTGTTCAATAAATTTGTATTTATAAACATTCATAAACTTTCTTTATATTTTTTGTCAAGTTTATGTCAAAAAAGCAATGTTGGCAAAGAGCGTTGTGAACAATTTTTCTATACTCAGCCAGCACTTGCCGCCGTGGGTTTCCAAGCTTTGGCGAAACAAAAATTCTGTACTGCGCCAGCACTAATTGTCGAAGCTCGGCTAGACTACGCCGAACAATCGTCTAAGTACTAAGCTAGTGGTGAACATCGGCACTACACTGGCATTTCCCATTGGGTTTTAAGGCAGGAAGAAAGTTTTAAATTAAGATGCAGTTTTTTAAAATAGTTTAATATTTTTTTCGTGCAGTAAAATTATTAGTTTACTTTGACAGATCTATGCAAATAGTTTCTTATCATTGTTATTGTTTAAATAAAAATAGACCGTAACTGTGGGACATCCACTGTACCAACAATTTCAAAATTAAGACTTCAATTCAAAAGTCAAGAGGCTAAACTCTGATTATATTTAGATCAATGAGAGAAATCAGAAGACTAACGAAATTTTGGTCAAAACTTTACACGTCATAAACTAATCATGATTTTAAACAATGTTTTCAATAATTATTTATCAAAATTTTGCAAAATTCCAGAAGGGCACGGGTCCTAGAGCGTTTCTCTATATTTTCCAATAAATCCCGACTCAAAATATTTTCTTTTTAAATGAGACGTCGATCAAGAAACCACTTTTTCTCCCACCTGCCTTTAAGAGATTTTGAAAAAAAATTGATTATTTTTTTATTTTCGTGCAATATGTTTGTGTGGCTGCACAGTCTAGAAAAATTGAGAAAAAATTAAAAACTCTTGCAATAAGCGGCATATAGAGTGGTGTCTTACTTATAGCCCTTCTCAATTTTTTTTAACTTTAGATTTTATATTTATTGAAAATTTCATAATTATTAATGTTAATTTATTAAATATATATAAGAGACAATTATATTATAGAGAAGAGTAGGCTAAATTGAACCGGGTTTTTTCTAAAGTCCAAGAAATTAATTAATTAATTTTTTTCTAACCAGTTACACTTTTCTTATTTTAAAGGATCTGTGTCCACATTGAACCACCTCTAATAAAACACTACAACTTACTTCGAAAATAATATTTCCACTTACACATTGTAAAAAAACTTATTTTCCACTAAAAAAATAGAAAATTGTTGTTAAATAGTTATTATTTGTTAATATAGGATATTAATATATTTCGATGTAACCCAAGTGCGAAATGCCAAGACTGCAAAAACGGCCCATCATTGGTCTAGTAATGTCTGCCGAGAATTGGCAGTAGTTACTGGGCCATTACTGGTGTTCAAAACGTCCCATTGATGGGCCAATGATGGCGCCGATGGTCAGATTTTCAAATTTTTTAAGACTGGGCCAGCTCTCGGCCCAATAATGGCACATTCATGGCAAAGTTGATCAATCTTTAATGGCAAAAAGCAATTGCCAGTGATGTGCCGACCATCGGCCCATTAATGGCACTTTAATGGCAAAAATTTTTTGTATCTATGATGGAAAATTATAATTGCCAATATTGGGACGTAGCTCGGCCCAATAATGGCACAGTATCGGCCAGTGTAGTGTAGCTTATAAGAACCCTTTTGCATTATCGACTTCACGTCAGAGTAGCAGAGTGGTCAGAGTGTTAGGCTGTGGTGCGTCAGGTTCAGGTATCGATCCCCGCGAGCGGTAAGAATTTTTCAAATATTTGTAAGTTTGCGATTAATGTAGGGAAATAAACTGTATAAATATTATGAATTAATTAGTTAATTAAATAAAAAATATTTTTTTAAAAATTTTTTCAACACTGGGGAGTAATGGCAGCCAATAATGGGCCATTAATGTTTACCGAGAATCGGCCGATGATTAGCTGCCGACGGCCTACCGCGGTTAACCTCCCGACAGTCGGGCCACTATTGTCTGCCAAGAGTAGGCACTGACTATGCCGTCACTGGGCCAGTTTTGGGCCGTTTTTAATTTCGCACTTGGGAAGGTTTCGTATAGCAGAAGTGACAGTTTAAGTTTATCTCGTTGGCAATTGTGATGAAAGCATGTCTTCCAGTATATTTTTCTTACTAATTAGTAGAGCAGATAATTTTACCATTCTTAAAATTTAAAATTCTTTGCTTTTTCAGACGGTTCAATGAAGCCGCACTTACTGTAGTCACATGACATTCATAACAAAAATTGTTTATAATACATTTATTTAAGACTTAAAATTCTTTATATAATAAATGCATAAAAAGTCATAGAAATTGTACGTATATACAAGGAAGGACACAAACAAGTGCACTGTTATACTATCAAATCCTCATAAACGTCTGGTCGCGCGGGGGGGTTCGGGGGGTCTCCCCCCGACGGGGCCCAGGGGCAGAGCCCCGTCCAGGGGGTTCGGGGGGCGGAGCCCCTAGACTACAAGAAAACCAACTTCAAATAATAATAATTTATGACATTTCAAAGAACGGCAATTTCTAATACATCAAGAGACCGGACGCGTCGGGGGGCGAAGCCCCCCGAAACCTAGTCGGGTACTTAGACGTATCAATAAAAAGTGTGATAATAGAATAAAAACAGAATTTTTCACGCGATCGATTTCATCAAAAAGGTTAGAAACTCTCAGAAAATGGCGCGAGTCGTGTAGACTTTTTACCGACATGCATTCTAATTTGATTTTCTTCTCACAGATGGCGCATTTTTAGTTGTGCTTCCGCCGCTTTAAATAGCAAGTCACTACAACGTTTCTGATTGGCTGTTAAATGAAAACTGTGAAATAAAAGTGTGAAATAAAGAGACTAGGAACAATATACGCATGCGCGGAAATATTTATATGATCGTTCGCTATAAAACGTCCTTTCTCGCACATTTTCCTTGCACCAGAAGTGGGACTTTTTATGCATGTATTAAATAAAGTACTATTATCACATCATCGGAAAATTGAAGTTGACACCCTATGCGAAATAAATCAAAAGTTTACTAATTTTTAAAATTTCCTATTTTAATAAAAAAACTTTTTTATATTTTCACAAAATTTTTTGTTTTGTACGTGAAAAACAGTTTTTTTAGTTTTTCTTTGTAAATAATAAATCTACGTGCCGAAAATTTTTGGACATAGTCTGTTTCGGTAAAACTAACTTATATATTGAATAAGAAAAAATTTCACTTAGTCATTTCTCAGAAAATTGAAGTGGTTCACTGTTGACGCTGGTCCAATGTGCCCCACTCTCCCCTACTTATTTATTTAAAAGAATGAATAATATTTAAATTAATATTAAGAAATATTAAATTGGGAAAACTAATTTTTATTTTTGTCTTAACTCTTTCTTAAATTACTTTTAATTTACTATTGCATTTAATTTTAAAAAATTGAGAATTTAAAAGTAAATTTCTATCAAATAATGTTCTGTTAATTTATAATAATGAATCGAAAACAATGAATTGATGATACTTTACAACATGATAATTATGAAATTTCCAATTAATATTAAATCTAAAGTTAAAAAAAATTGAGAAGGGCTCTAAGTACTAAGTAAGAAATAAAGAAAACGTTAAAATAAAAATAAAAAATAAAACAAAAAAGGAAGTATCATTTTCAAAAAGAAAAAAATTGAAAATTGAAAACAATGTTAAAGTATATTGTTTTGCTCTTTTTTTTTTTTTGCTTAGGGACTTTTGGGAAATCTGCCTACAGATACCTTGGATTCGGCACTCCAAGGTTATGTGGGGTTGGTATGATAAAAAAAACAAAAAGAAATATAAAAAAAAAGAAAAATAAATAAATGTTATAATAAATTTAACAAACTGGCGACCTACTACCAGCCCGACCCACTAAAACCCGTAACCCTTCTTTTGGAGCCCTTTACCCTCCCTCGGAACTGTCGTAAGACTTTAGCCTTCGAGGGTGGCGCTCCAACTCTGTCGCTAATGCGACTTTCTGCTTTTCTCTGCGGTTATCCTGCGTTAATAGTTAAAAATTTAAAACTATTTCAATATAAAAGCGGAATTAACAGCACAACAATAATAAAAAAAATGTTTAATCAAGTGTAAACAGTCAAAAGATAAAATTGCAAACGGATATATAAAAAAAGAAAAAAAAATAATAAACGCGTATATAATATTAAAAACATAAAACGGAATAAATTAAAATTGTATAAGGACAAATAAATCACAAAATAAATTAATAAAAAACAAACGAATAAATTAAAAGCTGTTTAAATTACGCTTTTTGGCGGCCGTCGAGATCCTTCCTCGACATAACCGAGATTATGAAGTTCTCGACTTCCCGCCAATTCTCTTCCGACTGGGTCATCAGCGATACCATGTTCTCTGGTGTAACTTGACTGTTTACACCTTCGAACATGGCCTGCCTCTCCAAGTCCCATTTCTTGCATGAGAAGAGGGTGTGCTCCGCGTTGTCGTCAGGGAACTGGCAATATGCACACACCTCGTTCTCGCGTAATTTAAAGCGACACAGGTACGAGTTAAAACACCCGTGACCTGTGAACGCCTGTGTCAAGTAATAGGAAACCTGACCGTGTTTCCTATTTATCCAGGTGGCGAGTGCCGGGATAAGACGATAAGTCCATCGACCTTTTTCCTCACCATCCCATCTTTCCTGCCATCTTTCTATAAGCCTGTGCCTCGCTTCTTTGCGGATCAGGCTCTTGCTTGGTCTTATTGCCTCATCTAAGGAACTGCTTTCTTTAGAAAAGAGAAACTAGACAATTTTGTTGACAGCTGGCAAGTTTGTCATCTCTATTCTTTCTTCTCTCCTCTACAATTTTCTTCGTAATATTATACATATAATAAAACTATTTAAAATCAAAGCTCTTCATTTAAGAGACATTCCTTCAGTTTTAACATTTAGTTTTATTTTATTTTACTTTTATTCAAAAAGCAAAGTAATCGAAAACAAAATAACATAACTGAAAGTAATTTTACGTTAATAATTTGCTTTCTAAATTTGAATTACTCTCTAAATATGAATCAGCGAAAAGTCGCTAATTATGCAGCTATAAGTATGCAGCTGATTCAATCAGTGTATATAGGTTGAAATATCAGTGACTATTTGCTGATTCATTAGTGTATATACGCTGATTGAATCAGCTGCATACTTATAGCTGCATAATTAGCGACTTTTCGCTGATTCAAATTTAGAGAGTAGTAAAATTGTTTACATCCAGGGACTTATGTCAAGGGGACATCATAAATGATATGATTTATGATTGTATTTGTTTTAGACGTCCTTTTCACATCCTTTCAGAGCTTCTTAGTTAGATATTTCTTTCACAATATTTTCTAAATTAAAACACAGTAATATTGTATTAAATTTATTTTAAGTATAATTTTATATTTTTTCAATTATACAGTAATAATGAAAAAATTTCTACAAAGCTGGACGAAATCGGATACCTTGGGCTTGAAGCATTGCGCTTTAAACATCCTTTTTAATCTATTTTTTGTAACAAATAATTGTAACAAATATATACGGACCAACATGGTCAAAAGCTCGTCGACACTTCATATCATAGTACATATACTCATCTTAAACCAACTTATTATATAAAAATAAAATGAATTCATAACCTAATATCTTAGCCTAAAAGCAAAAATCAATTTGACCGAAAATACCGCATGGTAAAAGACTGGCCTTCTTACATATAAACAAAAAAAGAAGGCCAGTCTTTTACCATGCGGTATTTTTGGTCAAATTGAAGAAATGGAAATGCGAAAGAGGGAAAGACGACATAATAAAAAACATTGTTATACAAAAAAAAAAATCCCATTATGGATTTACATATTATTTATCATTATTATTGTCAACCTCGTTGTCAACATTAACATTATTATTATTTTTATTTATTACATTTTTAATTTTTTATAAGTTGGAAATGGGATATATCAATGTCATAGTCATGAGGAATAGGGATTAAGTTTCCTATATAATATAACATTACCATCCCCCATCCGATGCTTGTAAAATGAGTTTTAAACAGAAAAAAATGGGAAAAATTTATTACATTTGAAAAAAGAAAGAAAAAAAGTGTTACATGTCGATACCTCCGTGCAAAACAAATAACTCTCACATTGTAGATGTCAATAGGCGGCAACTTGAGATTGTTGGAGGAGAAGGGATTTGCGTCAAGATGGGTGATAAATTTCCACACCTAGTATGGTCCTTTGGATCTCTTAAGAGGTTGCTGATATTTTTTTGAATCTCAATTGGGCTTAAGCCTATTCCAAAACAAAATTGTTATTTTGCAAGGAATTCGCCCGTATAGATAAGTCCAATAGTACCAAAATGGGCGCTATCGCGGGACTGATGCCTATCAATGCACCTTGCCTCAATCAGCAGCAAAAAAATTCTAACATTTTCAAATATATCTCTCGACTTGGGTATGGGCTATCTCTGAGAATATAAGATGTTTGTTCGTACAGGCTGTGTTGGCAAGATGCATTGATAGGCATTAGTCCCGCGATAGGCAGCTATTAACTGGGGTTCTAGTCCTTATTTTTTCAGAGCAAAATTGATTGAAAAAATTGATAGGTAATTATTTACTGACAATCATAGCGATCTTTCTATCATATTTCTCAATCAGCGAAAAAATTCTAACATTTTCAAACAAATAAAATATTTATTAATTATAATATTACAAAATCCATTGTTTCTTTTTGAAAATTTAAAGTATTATCGTAATTTTAATTATATTTCAATGAAAGTTTCAAAACATTTGCATTGTGAAAGGATTAAAAATATTCCCTTAACTTTTGAGAGGTACGGATTTATAGCTTGCAGAAAATGATTACATGTATAATATAGAATATGAATATGAACTAAATAATAATTTCCATTAGAATGGAAATAAATTTTTTTTATCATAAACTACTTATCATCACATTAAAATTGTAACAGTATTTTCATATTATTATGTGATTTTGCATGCAAATTTCTCTTTGTATCGTAACAGTATTGAGGTCACAAGGTTACATGCAAATGTATACACACACAAGTGAGAGTAAAATAGTAATTAACACCCCCATATTCAATATTCTATATATAACATTATGCAAAAGCTGTCATGTCACCATTCCTGATATATTTCCTAAAGGACAACGTGTGCTGTAACATGTATATTGTTTAACAAAGCTTTGATATACTATCGAATGATAAAATATATATATATATATATATATATATATATACGCAGGTACAATTATTATATTGTATTACATATGCATTTTAAGATGCCCTATTGAAAAAATACACTTTTGAGTACACGTGTTTTTTTACGTGTGTAATTACATATAAGTAGGGGAGACCGAGGAGGAAAGTAACAGAGGAGGAAAGTAACAACGCTTATAGCTTTTAAACAAATTAGCCGATATACAAAGTTAAAATTTTTTTTTAATCACAATAACACTGCCCAAGTGTAACTCACCGATTCTTTTAATACTTGGTATACACATTCTAGATTGAAAGATATTTGACACGTATTTTTTATATTAGCTTAAAAATGTTTTAAGGGGTAGAAACTACCCGTGTAACATTTGCATTATTTAAAGATATTTAACAGAGTTTACTGTAACATTATTACATTAGGGTGTCTCAAAAAAATTATTTTTTGAGTATGGTTAAGTATTAAATATTTTTGTATAATTCACCCTTCTCCCTTTTAGGGGGTGCAAAATTTCTACCCCTTTAACCAGGAGTGTCGCGTGACGCCTTTGACAAAAATCATACTTCTGCTTTATAAAAGTACTTGAAAATTGGTACTCGGGGGTTTTCGGGATCGCTGGTTAAGAAACCGGGGTCAGTTTTCAAAAATTAAAAATGGCGGATCCAATATGGCGGATGTCGAAATTAAAAATCAATCGAATTGGCTTGAAAATTTGTACTCGGGGTTTTCGGGGTCGCTGATTACGAATCCGATATTAGTTTTCAAAAATTTAAAATGGCGGATCCAATATAGCGGATGTCAAAATCAAAAATCAATCGAATTGGCTTGAAAATTGGTACTCGGGGGTTTTCGGGGTCGCTGATTACGAATCCGGGGTCAGTTTTACAAAATTTAAAATGGCGGATCAAATATGTCAATAAATGTTTAAAAAATCTAATTTTTAATTTTGTTGCGCGCAACAAATAGACAATTTTATATTATTCAATTGCTTTACTTTGTTTAAATGATATATTTTTATAGATTTTAAATTTTGAAAGCTTGGTACATTGACGATATGCTTGGGATATAATGTACGCATTTAACCGAATATCATCATCTAATCTAATATTTTCCCTCGAATTAGTATTCAGCGATTTCAAAAACTCTGAAAATATAAATTTCCAACCTATAAAATGAAATTTATAATAAATGTCCACAATATTTGATCGGACATATTTAATTTTGAAAAACTAATTCTGCGCTCGTAATCAGCGACCCAGAAAACTCCCGAGTAATATGTTTCAAGTCAATCTAATTGATTTTGAAAAAATCCATTTTTCTTGACACTGGTGGTCAGTTTCTTACATTTTATCGCGACACTCAAGGGGTTACGGGGGTATTTTTTATATTTTTAACGTCCTGTAACGCTAATTTAGAAAAATTTCGTTAACAAAAGAAAAGATTTATTTCCTCGATTTTTTAATAATATTATAAAAAAAGTTTTTTAAATGTTTATTGAAGCAATACCTTTTTACAAACAAATATTAAAAATTTTAAAAATTCTTTTTTTGCGAAAGACTCATTTAAAGTTATAGAATAAGCTAACCCCCTTTGCTAACCCTGGGAATATTATATTGCAGACACATCTCTTTTACAATAATGTGGGGAATAGTTGACGAAAAAAGTGGTAGATGCACAAAGATTTAATGCAAGAGGAGCATTTGATAATGGCAATTGATTCACAAAAATGGAAATTTGTTGCGCAATCTTGCAGACAAACTCACAGTTATACCATTCAACCCATCATTTCAGCAAGCGGTGAGTTAAAATCTCCATTGATGATTGTTTTACAGGAAACAAATGGAAAATTTGGGCCAATTGTCGAAAAAAAACCTTTATAAAGCAGAAAACATCATTGTCTTTGCCTCGAAATCCGGCAAATTGACTTCTGATTTAGCAATAAAATGGTTTGAGACCGCGTTCCTGCCAAATACCAAAGAAGAATCAGTACTTCTGTTAGATTCCTGGACAGGACAAAAAGATACAAAATTTTATATTGTCGATAAAGGTGAAAAATCGGTTAAAATTATGACTATCCCTGCCCAGTGAGAAATTTCTTACTGGTCCAATATCGGTCCAATATTGGGAGCCAAGAGACCAATCATCGGTTTAATAAAGGCTCCCAATATTGGACCAATATGGGCTGATGCTTGAGATGTAACGGGTTTGCCAAGCATCGGTTGTTAATATTGGTCCAATATTGGCCGAATATTGTCAACCAAGAGAAAAAAATTTTTTTAAATAAATTTTTTTAATTAAATAATAATAATAAAAAATTAATGTTTCTAATTTTTGTTTAATATATTTATTTGTTTAATTAATTATTTTTAATAATTCATGTAAATAATAAATAATTTATTATTTATAAATTATAATTATTTAAAAATGCAGCAACTATTAGGAAATAATCGAAATAGCATTCTGCAAAAAAATTCTATCATTGAAAAATCAATTATAGGCGAGAGATATCCGCGTCATTAAATAGATTCGCAGATATACTCTGGTCTCGCGACGAATCTCTCGATACTTATATACACTGGAGTCGCCGTGTCAGTTGCGAGAACGGTTAGAGCGTCCCTCTTTCGGCAGAGATAAGAATTGTCACGTAAACTGCGGGTATAATAAGGCCGTCGGTAAAGCAATTTAGCAGTTTACGTGACAATTCTTTCTCTGCCGAAAGAGGGACGCTGTAACCGTTCTCGCAACTGACACGGCGACTCCAGTGTATATAAGTATCGAGAGATTCGTCGCGAGACCAGAGTATATCTGCGAATCTGTTTAATGACGCGAATATCTCTTGCTTATCATCTGCGAATCTATTTAATGACGCAGATATCTCTCGCCTATCATTGATTTTTCAATGATAGAATTTTTTTGCAGAATGCTATTTCCTAATAGCTGCTGCATTTTTAAATAATTATAATTTATAAATAATAAATTATTTATTATTTACATGAATTATTAAAATTAAATAATTAAACAAATAAATATATTAAACAAAAATTATAAACATTAATGTTTTATTATTATTATTTAATTTAAAAAATTTATTTAAAAAAATTTTTTCTCTTGGTTGCCAATATTCGGCTAATATTGGACCAATATTAACCACCGATGCTTGGCGAACCCGTTACATCCCAAGCATCAGCCCATATTGGTCCAATATTGGGAGTCAATCGGCGCCCAGCACGGCAACCAATATTGGACCGATATTGGACCGATTAATGTCTATTGGCAATTTCTCACTGGGTGCTGGAACAACAGGATTTGTGCAACCTCTTGACGTTTACACGTTTAGACCGTGGAAAAATTTTATCAAACAATTTTCTGACCTGATCATGCTTTACAATTACGACGTTAATCTCCATTTACGGAATAATATATTAAAACTCCAATCATTGATTCACAATCAATTTTCTTCTCCGAGATTTGTCAATATCTTTAAATATGCATGGTGGAACAGTGGTTACATAAATGAAAAACCGGAAAAATGTTTGACACCAATCGAGTTCTGTCTGCAAGGATGCGCAACAAATTGCAATTTTTGCGAATCAATCGGCATTATCAAATGTGCTTGGTGCATTAAATCTTTGTGCATCGACTATTTTTTCGCTGTTTCCACTAACCGCTGCCCACATTATTGCAAAAAATATGTGTCTGCATAATACTTTAAACGATTCAAAATAAGTTTTACTTATGTACAAATCATTATTTTTTTTAATAAAATTAAAACATATAAAACCCAAAAAAATTAAAAAATTGAAAATATTACAAAAAAAAATTAAAAAATGGAAAAAAAGTAGGGAATAGATACTCGCTACCTCCACGCGGTTATTCCTGGGTTCGGCAAAAAGCGAGCTTATTCTCTAAATCTGAATGTGTAAAGACTTTTTTAGCATACTACTCAATGTGTACAAATTGAAGTTCATTTGTAAGATTGCTTTGCATAAAATGTACTTCGAATTCGTAATCAGCGACCCCGAAAACCCCCGAGTACCAATTTTCAAGCCAATTCGATTGATTTTTGATTTTGACATCCGCTATATTGGATCCGCCATTTTAAATTTTTGAAAACTAATATCGGATTCGTAATCATCGACCCCGAAAACCCACGAATACCAATTTTCAAGCCAATTCGATTGATTTTTAATTTTGACATCCGCCATATTGGATCCGCCATTTTTAATTTTTGAAAACTGACCCCGGATTCGTAATCAGCGATCCCGAAAACCCCCGAGTACCAATTTTCAAGTACTTTTATAAAGCAGAAGTATAATTTTGTCAAAGGCGTCACGCGACACTCCTGGTTAAAGGGGTAGAAATTTTGCACCCTCTAAAAGGGAGGAGGGTGAATTATACATAAATATTTAATACTTAACCATACTCAAAAAATAATTTTTTTGAGACACCCTAATGTAATAATGTTACAGTAAACTCTGTTAAATATCTTTAAATAATGCAAATGTTACAGGGGTAGTTTCTACCCCTTCAAACATTTTTAAGCTAATATAAAAAAATACGTGTCAAATATTTTTTGATCTAGAATGTGTATACCAAGTATTAAAAGAATCGGTGAGTTACACTTGGGTAGTGTTACTTGTCAGTAGTGCCCCCTCCAACTTCTCCTAAGGGTGCAAGAGCATTTTCGGTTTGGTTAGGTCTGCTAGTGATATGACGTTACAAAAATACGTCAAAAGTAAGTTTTCGTTTAAATTTTCAAAACCTCATATTTTTTTAATTACACAGTTTTATAAAATGTGCGTTTAGTTTTTTTGTAGCTTAATTATCTGCCTTTAAGTAGTAATAGCGTATTTTTAAATTACGTGTAATACTTTTCTGTAATTTTAACTTTTTTGTTGAAAAATAGAGTGAGGAGGAAAGTAACACGTTGTTACTTTCCTCCTCGTTCCAATATTGTGCATACTTTATGAAATGAGTGAAGTAAATCATATTTCAAGTTACAGATTAGATTTTGTTTGTTAAAAATAATAAATTACAAGTAAATTGACTTTCGTTTTGACATATTAACGTAACTTAAAAATGATTTATTGAACCAGAAAACATTTTTATTCTGCGTTCATATTTTGTTTTATTTTATGTTTGTCATAATTGTTAATTTTTGCTTTTAAATTTTAGATAAAGTTATTTTCATGTTTTAAAAGATTAATGTTTTATTGTTTATTTTGTTTAATGCTAAAAATATGAAACATAAAAAATTTGGCTACTTTTTTTAAGGGGTAACACACTCTAGAGGCTGAAAATTAGACCTATATTATATTTGATGAATTGTTTTGAGAAAATTAAAAGTGGAATAGGATTTCTTTTTAGAAGGTTTATTAAATACTTATTGAATTATGAAAAAAAACTTTTTGTTTACATTATATAACAAAATGGCGGCAGTAAATTTTTATGTTCAAAATCGACTATTTTTACTTTTTTGAAAAGTTTAAGTCCTAAAACAAAAAACAAAAAAATTTTATAATCTGTTTACTATAAAATTTGGAAGTACATATAGATTTTTCAACTTTTAAGTTGAAAAATCACAATGTAAACTTTATATTTTATAAAGAATTTACTGTTTATTTTTGGGCAAAAAATTGATTATTTTACTCAAAAAGTGCGCAATTTTTACAAGAATTAATATAAAAAATCCCATATGTGCTACCAAAGTTTATATTATATAGATCATTAAATTTCTTTCTGTTTCAGGACTTAAACTTTAAAAAAAAATTGTCCTGACATTTTGGCTCGCATTTTGGTTATAAGAAAATAGTCGATTTTTACTATGAAATTTATCGCCGCCATTTGGTTATAAAATTTTAAATAAAATTTTTTTTATATTTCAATATGTATTTAACAAACCCTCCAAAAAGAAATCCTATTTCTTTTTTCATTTTCCCAAAACAAATTATCAACAATTAGCCTCTATGTCTGCCTCAAGAGTGTTTTTACTCCTGAAGTAGTGAAAGCTATTACTTTATTATTAATTATTAATAATTTAACTTAAACTGAAGGCTTAGTATTTTTGTTACACATTTTAATAATTTAATATTGCACGTACGATACTTTCGGAATTAGATGCTTTATCTATGATATGGATAAGAAGATAATATCTAGAAGACACTAATTGTACCATAATGTGTTAAATATATATTAAATTTGTGCCAAACGTGTACAATTTGTACTCTAAGTATCTTTGTATTTTTCTAAGTTCATAATAAAAATATTTTTAAATAATAATAGTCTTCAAATTGTAAAATTAGCCATAATTCTCTAACGTTACTTTCCTCTTATGTGCTGTTACTTTCCTCCTCGGGGGTTAGGAGGAAAGTAACAAATGCAGAGGTCGTGAAAAAGTCATACTGTGAACTGGTTATTTAATCTAAATGTCTAATTGAAATTTTATTTAACAGGTGAAAGTTCAAGCTTTCAATTAAGGTGTCAACAAAAATTATTCGTTAAATAGTTTGAACGCTACAATGAAAAAACTGATTTTTGTTACTTTCCTCCTCGGTCTCCCCTAATTTTGAAAAATCCAATATGGCGGCTGAAATATAACCTAAAAAAGCAGTGAAAAGGGTTACAAAGGTATCAATAAAAATGAATCTGGTAAAGAAAACAGCTTTGTATTAACATAAAGTTTATTATAAATTATAATTAAATTAATTATACCTAATGAAATTGAGGGCGTGGAACGAATAACTGCCTGCAACGCATGGTCGAAAGGAACTATACCAGTCAGACAACAGTGAGCTCCTTAAGGCCTCTCACTGATGTCTGACTGGTATAGTCCCTTTCGACCATGCGTTGCAGGCAGTTATCCGTTCCACGCCCTCAATTATAAAATTTATTATAAATAATAAAATTCAAAAATTCAAAATGGCGGACAATATGGGGGTCATTTTTATTGATATGCTTTTATAGGTTATATTTTAGCCGCCATATTGGATTTTTCAAAAGGCCACTCATTTTTCGAAATTACTTATATGTACCTACAAATAATTTTGTATTATGAGCAATAATTTTGAAAGCTCTCAATTTAAGTGAGAAGGTTGGTCCAGTTAGCACGAAACGTCCCATACATATGTAATAAAGAAATAGTATAATATATAATATAGTATAATGAATAAAAACACGTGTATAAATAAGTGCAACTGTTGTTGCTATTTGTCAGACTTTGCGCGATTATAAAAATCTGAATACTGTATGCGTGCTATTGATTTCTTTTACACTGAAATAATATATCTTACAGTGTTTATCGTTACTCATTGTGTCCATATCTGTGCAAGTGTCCGATTTCGTTATGTTACAAATCATGTAAAAAATAACAATGCCAAAAACCTCATTTTAAGAAAAACGGAATTAAAGATTACGATATCAATGGTTTATCTGGGAAGTTATTCAGATACGAATTGTTTCCAGTCCAGGGCACCTTAAAGATGAAAAACCAATAGGTTTTAAATTTCCCCCTCCACCAGTTTAAAAACACGGAATACTTTTGCAAAGGACCGACAAAATGGAACCTTTTCTTTTTTCTAAAGAACCAATGAAATCAAACACTTAAATTAACGATAATTTAATAAAAACCGCATGATTCAATTTGTCAAAACATGTAGATTGACGATAACAAATTTTTAAAAAATTAAGATTTTTCTCCAAAATTACTAATTGCGATTGTCTCGAAAACTAGAACCGACAAAATGGGCCCTTTTCATGTGGATGTCCACATGATCTAATTTTGTTTTTACTACCAGTGAATAGAAATACCATTTAATAAAGTATTATTTATTAATTTAAAACTAATAACAATGGATTGAAATTACCTCTAATAAAAACTGCCGATAGCTAAAGTTTTTGAAATATTATATTAAGGATGAACAAGGGGATAAAAGCAGCCATTTCTTTATTCCCGTGTTACTTAAGATATTTTTTATCCCTAATGCACAAAAGTGGCGATTTCAGATAGCAGACGACATGGAGTAAAAGTCATTCACTTGTTCGACTTGTATGAAAATGGCGCGGCGGCCGTTTTCATACGGTCGAAGAAATGAATGACTTTACTCCCTGTCGTCAGCTATCTGAAATCGCCACTTTTGTGCATTAGGGGTAAAAAATTTAGTTAAACATTAATAGATAAAAATAACATAATCTTAATTTTTTAGATCAAGAAGTGAAATATGTAAGTCTAATAAATATAGGGCTAAATTGATAGGTTAGGAAATTCATAAAAGTTCTAAATTTTATTTGATAATTCACAGGTCAAGTATAAAATATTATAATCCCAAAATTAAGGTCAAGTTCCGTAATAATATTTTAATTTGGATCCTAATTGAGATGAAATAGCTAGAAATTTTATAGCACAGGCGAAAATCTGTTATAATTTGATAATTTAACTAATCAGCTTAAAAATTTTCAAGTAGAACGTTAGAAGGCAGACAAAACCTAAAACTTTAGGTCACAATTAACAATTGAAGAGGCGATTAGTGCATCAATATTTAGGTCAAATGTAACAAATAAAATGCTTTAATTTTTATTTCAGTTTTAAGATTTTGTTAGATATTCGAACTACAATTTTGATCTGCATTTTAGAGTTAAGTTAGCCTTTTAATATATATGAATTATTTCCCACGTTTTGTTATTTTTGTTCCTTGATCTCTAACTAATTAAATTAAATTAAATTTTGATTATGCTTTCGTTGGTCCAGTTCTTTTTACCTAAATTTTGAAGCTTTATCTCCTATTCTTAATTTGAAGTTTGATATAAATTTTAACAAATTGTTAGTCTTATGATACATCTCATAATCTTATGTAATATCTTACATTTCCTTTTTTACAGTGGATGTATACAGAGAAAATATACTTTACTCGGATATTCAGAGAAAAATTTGCTTGAAACAATCATATTTTAGTTGAATCATCCAAATAAATTCATTGCTATACAGTTAACCAAATATTTTCTTGGTTCAAACTAAAACTTTCCTTCAGTTCTTTCTTCGATGGCAACGTTCATTAAACAGAACTCAATGTCTATTTAAATCAAATAAATATTTATTTAGAATTAACTAACTTTATTTAGAATAAGTTTAATTAAGAATATCTTTTTGTTGTTTTCTTTATTGTTTAGAAAATGTATAAAAATGCGAATAAAGAAGGAGAAATTGTCTATTTTTCAGAAAATGTCTTCACTACGAACACAATCCTCAGGTGGAGGTGTTATGGGCTTAAGTAGTGTAGGATCAGACAGAACGGGCGTTGCTTCGACAGTAGGTGGTTCGCATTCCCATTCACACAGAAAGCATCATCATCACAGAAGTAGAAGTGCTCCTCGAGCACCAGAGAAACCTCCGAGGAAACGTCATCTTAATCCCGGATACAGTCTCGCTTCCATTCCTAGTCAAATCAAACTTTCTATGCTCAACAGTGGACTCATTTCATTCGGTAAGTTTTGAATTTTTTGTAAACACCTTCAAATATCAACATTACATTCGATTTAACATTAATATTAAATCAATTTTCAACTTATACGAGTCTAATATTCAAACTGTAGGAAAATTATTATTTCCCTACAATTACGCTTACTTTCTGTTCTGTTTTTACTTTCTATAATTTACAGTGTGAAATATACTTGCGTTAATACTTTTTTCGTGAGATATTAATTTATATTTTCCTATCGAGTATTCAGGCATATGGTTTAAAAATTTGAAAATATTTTTAATGCCTAGTTTACATAAATGTCACTTGTTTACAAATTTTTAAATATTTTTTAATCCATAACATTTGACTCTCATTTTCTACGTAAGATGACGAAATTAAAATAAGCCATGTAAAATAACAGTGGACAGATTGTAATTTTCTTCTTTTAAATTAGTTGCTTAAGTTAATCATTAAATCAAACATATTTGTTACAATTCAATATTTTTTACAATTTAATTAGTCATATTGTAAATTTTACTTGGTAAACACTTACAATTAATAATAAATTATTTACATGTTTGACGTTACACTGGAGTCTTGGTAATACGAAAATTATACGAAAATTAGTTACATAGAATGTGATGGCACTGAAACGGGATGAAGGAAGAAAGGAAGGGTCGTTTTTGACTCGATGATGGCAGTAGCGTACCTATTCACAGGTCTCCTCAGAGGTGGGCAGGTTATTCTAAAATGTAACGCTACAAACTTGGTAGGGAGTTGTTCCAAATGACTTCCAGATTCCAAATTTTCAAACCGATAAATCGTACCTGATCCTCTTTTCGAATTATTTCTTATACAGATAGTCGGAAACTTGAAAATGTATTATCTTAATGTGGAAGCTTTGATTCAGAAAACTGCTGATTTTTCGTTACTAAAAATTTTTTAGACAAAGATTTTATAGATAATTATGGTTCCGAATTGTCTCTTCTTCAAGAAACTTTTTGATTTTTTGCATTTGGACACGTCTCTCACATGTTAAAGTGCTATATATATGAATATATATGTGTTACCGGCAAAACCCGAAGTCCAGGCAAAACCCGAATTGCTTAGGCAATTCGGGTTTTGCCTATGATTTTAGGAAATACCCGAATTTCCTAGAGATTCATAGGCCAAACCCGAATTGCCTAGGCAAATTGAAAATCAAACTACACTCTAAATCTGAATCAGTGAAAATTTCACTGATTTCAATTCAGTGGCCCAGTTTTCTTTGATGAATCAGTGGAATTTCACTGACAATCAGTGGTTTTTACTGATTCTCAGTGAAATCCCACTGATGAATTAAAGAAAACTGGGCCACTGAATTGAAATCAGTGACACTTATTCAGATTTAGAGTGTAAATTGAATTAAATTAAATTAAATTTATTGCAAAAATATTACTATGACGCAATTGATCATAAGAAAATAGTCTTAGTTAAAAGAATTTCTTTTTCAATTTACCAAATGGCTTGTATTGAGTCATGCATTGATGTAAACAAATAGTAAACGAACTGTTCTTCATAGCTCACTATTAATTAGTGTCTTTTCTGACTTTAAATTGTACTTACCATTCGAAATGAGTAACGAAAATTTTATTAAAAAATGGAAAAGCGATTTTTATGCGGCGGTTAATTTTTTTTAAATCAATTTTGTAACTCCCGCAACTTCTAAAATGTCATATCTTTTCAACCTTCTGTACTTAAGGCTACTTTTTACTCCATTTAATTTTCCACTTTTCACATCCTTTAAAATCTCATCATATTTCTCTTGCACAATTATTTTATAATTTGCAGATTTATTAACCGCCGCATAAAAATCGCTTTTCCATTTTTGAATAAAATTTTCGTTACTCATTTCGAATGGTATGTACAATTTAAAGTGAGAAGAGACACTAATTAATAGTGAGCTATGAAGAACAGTTCGTTTACTATTTGTTTACATCAATGCATGACTCAATACAAGCCATTTGGTAAATTGAAAAAGAAATTCTTTCAACTAAGACTATTTTCTTATGATCAATTGCGTTATAGTAATCTTTTTTGCAATAAATTTAATTTAATTTAATTCAATTTAGTTTGATTTTCAATTTGCCTAAAACGGCCTTGGCAAAACCCGAATTGCCTAGGGAAATCGGGTTTTACCTAGGCAATTCAATTTTTTTTGAGAAAATTGGGGGTAAAATACCTAAAAATCATTTTTTAGTAGTTTTTGAAAATTTCTACTGGGTAAATTCGACGTGCTAGAGACTTCTCATATTAGTTAAATTAAAGCTTGAACCCTCTACTTTACGAAAATATAGCGATATTGCTAACAACAAACTAAATTAACTGTCAAAATTGATTTTTCAACAGTTGTCCTGCATACAAATTGACCTAAATACAACTATTTTAAAAAACCGGACAAGTGCGAGTTGCACTCGCACTGAATTGGCGGGTTCCGTACACAAATACAAGAATAATACTAGTGATATTGTATAACAGAAAATAGTAGAATTTTTCAACTTTTGCATTATTTTGAAAATTGAATTTTCGACAATAGGTTAAAAATAAAAAAAATAAAAATTGAAGTATTATATTTGTTTTATATTGTAAGCATTAAGCAAAGAAACCAATATTTTGAAAATTTGTTCCAAAATTGGTTCCTCTGCTTATTGCTTATAATATAAAACAAATATAATACTTCAATTTTTCTTTTTTTTATTTTTAACCTATTGTCGAAAATTCAATTTTCAAAATAATGCAAAAGTTGAAAAATTCTACTATTTTCTGTTATACAATATCACTAGTATTATTCTTGTATTTGTGTACGGAACCCGCCAATTCAGTGCGAGTGCAACTCGCACTTGTCCGGTTTTTTTTATTTAAGAAATTATAGGGAGAAAACAGTCATTTAAAATCAACAAATATTTTACCCACACAGCACATGATATTTCCTGAATACTTCCTGAATATTTCACTGAAAGATTGAAATATTTCATTGCAAGATTCAGGAAATATTTCTGCAAACAGGAAAATGTCCGCTTATGTAGGAATATTGACGCGAAAATTGAGAAAATATTTCATTGAAATATTCCTGCAATATTACACATAAAGATTCTGCAATATTGTGAAAATATTTCAAAAAATGGAAAAATTTGTTAAACACCTCAAATCAATAGGAATTTTCTGAAATATTTTAAAACCCATAGGATATAGTAAGCCAAAAACTACTGCGCAACTCTACAGGCCATAGAAACTGAGTTCGACCAGTGCGCATCATTTCAGTTGAATATTTCCAAAATATTTCAATGAAATATTTTCTCAACTTTCGCGTCAATATTCCCACATAAGCGGACATTTTCCTGTTTGCAGAAATATTTCCTGAATCTTGCAATGAAATATTTCAATCTTTCAGTGAAATATTCAGGAAGTATTCAGGAAATATCATGTGCTGTGTGGGTAAATATTAAATTTTATTTATTTATTTTTATTTTAAATAAATACATTTCCTAATAAATAAATCTACAATCCAACGTTAAAAAAAAATTATTTTTGCTGTTTTTACTTATATAATTTTGATATTTCTTTTTTTAATTTTTGTAAATAAATTTTTACAAAAAAATTTTATTTAAAAAAAATTTTTTTTTTTAATTTTATTTAAAAAAAAAATTTAAAAAAAATTTAAAATTTTAATTTTAAAAAAATTTTTAAATTTAATTTTTGTAATGACTTTTTGAAAAATTTTTAAAAAAATTAAAAAAAAAATTTTTTTTTTAATTTAAAAAAAAAAATTTTTTTTAATTTTTAGTATTTAGCCAGTGAAAATATACTAATAAACCAATTTTTAGTTAATTAGATCAAATAATATGGAAATTAAAAGTTTTTCATGGAAATGATCTAATTATCTATCTAATTATCTAATTATCTAATTATCTCATTATCTCATTATCTAATTATCTAATGGAAATTAAAGCGTTTTTCCTTGACAACGCTATGGCTATTATTACATAGAAAGTTCTCTATATTTTTCCTGTAATATTCGCGTTAAAATACACCAGTATGCCAAATTTCAGCCCTCCAGGTTGAATAGTTTAGAAGTTAAGGGGGGGGGAATGGTCACTTTTTATGCATTTTTGGCCAAAAATCTTGTTATTTCCTTGACAACGCTATGACCATCACCTCTAATCACATTCTCTATATTTTTCCTGTAATCTACGTGTGAAAATACGTATCTGTACCAAATTTGAGCTCTCTAGGTCATATAGTTTAGCCGCTAGGGGGGGGGGACACGATTTCGCTACGGACGCAAGAGTCTCACCAATAGGGTTCCGTCCATACACCGAAGGTGTACGGAACCCTAAAAATGATTGGATTCGCTAAGAATTTGCTACTCGGGGGTTTTCGGGATCGCTGATTACGAATATGACGTCAGATTTTCAAAACTCAAAATGTTGGATCCAATATGGCGATCGACTTTTAAAAATTGATTCAATTTGCCTGAAACTCGTTACTCGATGGGTTTCGGGGTCGCTGATTAGGAATCTCTCCACAGATTTTTTTATTTTGACAACATATTCGCAATCAGCGACCCCGAAACCCCTAAGTAACAAATTTTAAACCAATCCAATCATTTTTTAAAACAGTTGTATTTACAAAAACTAAAAAGTGATTTTGGGACTTATAGGGGAGAGTGGGGCAAGACGGGGTACACAAATGAAGCAAAAGAAAAGAGAAATAAGGAAAGTTAAGAAAACTACTTAAATCAAGACTGAATAAAATAAGAGTGACCAAAAAGAAAAAAGCTTGTCAGGTTAGATCAATAATTAGCGATGGTAAAGTGGAAAATACACCTTGTCTCTATAAATTGTAATGGTTATTATTTAGACTCAAGTGAAGGCTGGGCTGCTTGTTCTGTCTGCGACCAATGGGCTTTGTGTAGTTGTGCTGGTGTCGATGACGAAGATGAAGATGCAACCTTTACTTGTAAAATTTGTTGACAGAAATATGTTGCTTTTTTAGTACCGTGCCGGTGGGGAAAGATGGGGAGATTTGCAATTTTTTCCATATTATTAATTTTATGATTTTTTAAGGACCGTCTTGCCCCACTCTCCCCTACACCCACTTTTTTCAAAATCATGAACATAATTATCTATAAAATCTTTGTCTAAAAATTTTTTAATAACGAAAAATCAGCAGTTTTCTGAATCAAAGCTTCCACATTAAGATAATACATTTTCAAGTTTCTGACTATCTGTAAAAGAGATAACTCGAAAAGAGGATCAGGTACGATTTATCGGTTTGAAAATTTGGAATCAGGAAGTCATTTGGAACAACTCCCTACCAAGTTTGTAGCGTTACATTTTAGAATAACCTGCCCACCTCTGAGGAGACCTGTGGCATTACTAGATCCGTTTTTTCCCTTGATATAACCTAACCTCAAAATTGTCAGTGAGCTATCAGACAATATTAATTAATTTATTTGTCTAAAAATATAATTTAATAAATCCAAATGCTCAATTTTACACTATATTAATAAATTCTAGAGAAATAAAGAAATTAGCAGGCGACTTTATTTCATCCGAAGGCATAAAGAATCTTCGTACGGCCCTGAATGTTTATACTTTTTTATTGTTGATGAATAATATTTTTAAAAATATTGGAAAATATTTTAATAGTTAATAAATCAAACAATGTTGTTATTAATAGTGGCCAGTTTAATGTTTAATACAATTATAACAATTTTTTTTACTTTTTTAACTTCTTCGCAGTATTGATTCGGTATTACCACCAGATTTCTGCCAGTGCTGATTTTAATAGTATTTAATAATATTGAATAGTTTATTTAATTAATATTAATTAATTTTAATTGATTAATTTAATTTATAAATTTATTTTTTAATAATATTTAATAATAATTATTTAATAGTATTTAATAATCGGATTCTGAAAGTCAATGCTGACAGTCAGTACCATGCCGGTGTGATTAGATTGATGATTGAAAAACATTTTTCATTATTAATAATATTCTAGATTTCCTTTGCTAAACTGCTTTGTAGTTTACATTCTACATTTTATTAACTGTCAAAAAATCTAATTTTTTGGAGAAACATTCAAATATTTTAAAAAATACGAAATGTCTTAAAATTTTCTGAAATATATATCGAGACTTTAACCCAATTTATAATATTTCAAAGTATGTTACAATTCCGTTAAATAGTTTAGGCTCTAAGTTTGTCTAAAAGTCAAAAAGTCGCTATTTTTCAGTTTTCTTTGCTTCAATTCTATAAAGTATCAAAAATATTGAACATACTTAAAAGAATTCTTTCTTTTATCATTCTTCATCCAACAAAAAAAATTGAGAAACGTCGGTTTACATTTACTTGAGTTATTCGATTTTATCCATAAATAATCAATATTTTGAGAATATATATATGGACGTTCGCATGAAGAAGGATCTCTTTGTCGGTTCTAGATTCTGGTATAATCACAATAAATTTACTAATTTTAAAGAAAAATATCGAATTTTTTTTATTCTTTCTACTAGACTTAATTTAACTCTTATCTGAATAACTTCCCAGAAGAACCAAAGATATGGTTTTTTCAAATTTAACAAGGAATTTGACCATATAGATAAGTCCTATAGTGCCTACACAGAAAAAACTTAGTCTCAAAATGAGTAGCGTACGATACTCAAAATGAGTTTGCAACAAAAATGAGACTCCTTGTCTCATTTTGAGCTTAGATAAAAATTACTCATAATGAGACCAATCATATTCATTATGAGTATAAAAGATAAGTGGAAATTTTCATCAAATAATGAATAACCCAATAAAAATATAAAATATATTAATTAACTGTGCGTATATGACGTAAAAAATATTATGTAATATTCATTTCACATATATTTTGCCTACAATTTTTCAATAAAGGCAAGCAAATTTTTAGGTTATAAATGTTTGTTGACATACCAGCAGGCCTGCATACCAGTAGTGCCAATCTGATTTCACACAACTTACTTCAATTAAATGGCGCTAAGTTTGAAAATTTATTCATCCTGTTATGTGTAATTTACTTTAATTAAGATAATTTTTAATTAATAAATTGATTTTTAAATAAAAAGACATTAAAATATTTTCAAATTAATGAAAATTAATATTTTTCACAGTAAATATATATGAAATATCACAAAATGACAAAACTGCAAATGTTACCAACCCAACATTTTGAAAATGTTTATCGACAGGTAATACTCATTTTGAGCAACTTGAAGTTAGTAATTTGTTCAAATTGAGTAGTACTCAAAATGAGATGCAACAAAAATGAGACCAAGTTTTTTCTGTGTATAGTCCCTTTTTTATGCGGACATCCACATATATTTTAGTGAATAGAGTAATTAGAAATAAGGGGTAATTGGATACCCACACAGCACATGATATTTCCTGAATACTTCCTGAATATTTCACTGAAAGATTGAAATATTTCATTGCAAGATTCAGGAAATATTTCTGCAAACAGGAAAATGTCCGCTTATGTGGGAATATTGACGCGAAAGTTGAGAAAATATTTCATTGAAATATTTTGGAAATATTCAACTGAAATGATGCGCACTGGTCGAACTCAGTTTCTATGGCCTGTAGAGTTGCGCAGTAGTTTTTGGCTTACTATATCCTATGGGTTTTAAAATATTTCAGAAAATTCCTATTGATTTGAGGTGTTTAACAAATTTTTCCATTTTTTGAAATATTTTCACAATATTGCAGAATCTTTATGTGTAATATTGCAGGAATATTTCAATGAAATATTTTCTCAATTTTCGCGTCAATATTCCTACATAAGCGGACATTTTCCTGTTTGCAGAAATATTTCCTGAATCTTGCAATGAAATATTTCAATCTTTCAGTGAAATATTCAGGAAGTATTCAGGAAATATCATGTGCTGTGTGGGTACCCACACACCACATGATATTTCCTAAATATTTCCTGAATATTTCACTGAAAGATTGAAATATTTCAGTGCAAGGTCCTTGAAATATTTCTGCAAACAGGAAAATGTCCGCCTATGTGAAAACATTGACGCGAAAGTTGAGAATATATTTCATTGAAATATTTTGGAAATTTTCAACTTAAATGATGCGCACTGGTCGAACTCAGTTTCTATAGCCTGTCAAGCTGCGCACTAGTTTTTGGCTTTCTAGAATCCTATGGGTTTTAAAATATTTCACAAAATTTCTATTGGTTTCATGTGTTCAACAAATTTTTTAATTTTGTGAAATATTTTCACAATATTGCAGAATCGTCATGTGTAATATTGCAGGAATATTTCAATGAAATATTTTTTAAACTTTCGCGTCAATGTTTTCACATAGAACGATATTTGCGTTTTATTTACAATCAAAGTAAAGCTGAACCAGAATGATAATTTTCTCTAAACTTGAATATTAGTAAAAAAAATTAAAAATTAAAAACTGTTAGTTTGTAGGTTTCAAATAAGTTGAAACATCCTCAAAATTTAGGTGAAGGTTAAAAGATAGAAATTAGTCTCAAAATTTATGCCAATAGATAAATGAAAAGCTAAAAATTCGTATGTTAAAATACGAACATAATCTCAAAATCGATAACCAATATATGAATTTTTCAAGTAGAAATGTTATTTTTCGAAATTTAAAGTGAATAATCCAAAAGAAGCTCTTAGATAAAATTTAAAAATTATGGTTTTTGTGGAGATAGTTTTTAAGGATACACTGAGAAATTATTCCGGCACTGTGAAAATGTATTGTCTTTGGGAGGACAATGAGTATGCTCTTGTCTTTCATTAGGAAGAAACGAGACTACGGGACATTTAATCAAAAGGGTGAAATGAAATGTTATATAGAAAAAAGTAATTCTATTATTGGCTTCGTTTCCAATTGGCTCGTAAAATAGAGTCATAGAATCTCATAAGAACTCGAGAGTTATAAGGTCGAGAATAAGTGTGACATAGATCTGAAATATATACATAAAAATAAAGTTGCGCTTTAACATATTAAAAAGCCATATATATTACTCTCTTGCATTAAAAATTACTTTTTAATTTTCCTCGGAAAATATACATATAATTTAATGACAAAATAATTTATATATATATATATATATATATATATATATATATATGGGTGATTAAATTTAAAATGTCATTTTCATGTCCTGATTAAAAATCTGGAATACTAGTTCACATATAAAAGTTTTTGAAGTCAATTAATTTTCTTAATCACTCCTTCTACTTAAATTAATAATTCTTAGTCGCTAGAAATTCTCTAAAACAATTTGGCAGAAGAATTAGAAGCAAAATGTCAGTGGTGTCCCTTGTCCGCACTTAAGAAATCAGAACTTTACCTAATGATAAAAATTTTGATTTTCACATTTTTAGTACCAGAAAAATTATTTTGTACAGCTAAGAGTCTATATTTTTATATAGTAATTGTGCTAGCAGAATAATTTTAATCCAGTGCTAGAAAAAAAATCAAAATCGCCTGTCCGTAAGTTTCATATTTTTAATAGTAATTATCGCAAATTTTGAATATCATGTCTGATATTTAAATAACCTAGTGCAGATAATTGCCTTATTAAGCGTTAATAGTATTAGTGATATGTATAGCTTCTTAACAGCATGTGATTGTTACAGAATTCAATGTTAATTTTTTCGACCACTTTTCTCTTAAAATATTAAATAAATTAAGCTAGTTTTTTGTGAATAACTCTAAAATATCATAAAGAAGGGCAGTGATGTGAAAAAGTTTTAATATTTTTAAAATTATTTATTAAAAAATAACTTTAAAATTATCAGTTCTCAAAATCACTTTTAATCAATTTCTCGTCTTTTCCGATTTCAAAGTATTTTTTTATAATTTATTTTAGAATTATTAAAACTTTTGCACATCACTGCTCTTCTTTATTATATTTTAGAGTTATTTACAAAAAACTAGCTTAATTTATTTAATATTTTAAGAGAAAAGTGGTCGAAAAAATTAACATTGATTTCTGTAACAGTCACATGCTGTTAAAGAAAAAACATTACAACATTCTATCACATCTATAACTTGTACGGTTGGTGGCAGAAAGCAAGTAACACTTTGTCGAGCACACCATGTCAGTGGTGTTCCCATCAAAAAATTGTTCATAATATTAATATTTTTTAAATATTATTGTATCTCATTTTCAGTTATTACACGTACTTTAAAAACCGCAACGACTTTAACTTAAAAATAAAGTTTTTCTTTTTCGAAAATGAGAAATGAAGCAAAATGTCAGTGGTGTCCCTTGTCAGTGGTGTCCCCTCAAAATTCTGTTTCTTGCAGCTTATTATTTTATTTTTACTAAATTTGTGTTAAATTTACTTTTTATATACAGTTAATGAAGATTTGATACTGGATTGTAATTTATAAGCTGATTTTATTCTCACTATTCAAAAAAAATTATCAGTGAAATCTTTCAAAAATGTCAGTGGTGTCCCTCAATGTTCATGTGTCTTTTTGGTCTTCAAAAGTATATCAATTTATGGCAGAACTCATTACAAATAATTTTTAAGTCATGTTGAAACATTCATTATTGTAATTTGAAATATTTTAACTTTTTAAAGTTATAAGAATTTATTTGAGAAAAGAATAGGGTAAGTCCGGGGGAGATGGCCATAGTTTTTTTAAAGTAGTGTAAAATTTATAAAAAAGCTTTTTTTGTCTAAACTTTTATTGATAATTAAACATTGAACACTTAACTTGAAAATAAAGAAACATAAAATAAAATATTTTCATTGCAACAATCTTAAAATTTACATTTTCGAAAAAGTGCATTTGGCCATTTCTCTGGAATGTCCGGGTGAGATGGCCACTACCTATAATTTTTGGCTTTTATCTTAAATTTAATTTTTAATCGTTCACATCACTTTCCTCTTTTTCTGGTTGCATTTTGAAAATTTTTCATGGGGTTCAGAGCAGTTTTCATGTAGCCACAAGTGACAAATTTGCATTGAATTCAATCTTCAATTAATGTCGTTCGGTTGTAACTTTTAGCACAACCTACAAATAAATCTCCATCTCTGGTGTCAATTAGATCAATTATTTTGTTCTCAGACATTTTTAATTTGCTTTTCTTTAATATTTCTCAAGTATCTAACATTAACATAAAAAAATTTTAAATAAAAGTCATTAATGACCATCTTACCCAAAAATTCATGATAAAAGTAAATATCAAAATATTAAATAAATAAAATAATTTTTCCTTTCATTTTTCGTTTATATCGAAGCGTGGGTTATACACTACTCAATAAAACTTAAATTTAAAAATTATGTTAACAAATAACAATATAGCAACAAGAAATCTGAAATTTTCAAATTATTTTGGACCCATGCAAAAAAATAAACAAGGATTACACTTACAGCTTCATTATTTTTCATCAAATTATTGTTTAGATTTATTATTAATCACAAAAGGTTGAAGAATAACCCATAAAAAGTGATATTTCTTTACAAATTCTGTAAAATATTCGAACTGGCCATCTCTCCTATATGCCCATCTCCCCCAGACTTACCCTAAACGAAAACAGAAAATTTCTTATCATTTCTGCCTATCGTTTTTCACCTGGTGAAAATTAAAATTTGCTTCCACCTGCTTGACCACTATTATTTTTGTCCATCATATATTCTAGTCAACCAAAATAGAGTATCGTTAAGTTCAAAATCCAACATCGAAAAATCAAAGTTAGTAGGATCAAAAATGACATTTTAAATTTAATCACCCATATATATATATATATATATATATATATATATATATATATATATATATATATATATATATATATATATATATATATATATACTCGGAGGGCTTCGACCCCTGCACACTTCGCGCGCCAACCCCCTATTTTTTACTTGATTTTATCTTAGTTTACTTACATCTTGTTATTTTTTGTGTAGGGGAGAGTCTCCAGTTGTGAGACGGGTTTCATTTTTGACCCGTAAATTGTAAACGGGTAAACGAAATTGTAAATAAAAAACACTGTTCGAAAGGTAACAGAAATACGCAACTTTTATTAAAAGAAAGTGTAGTGTTTCGATGAACTCAAAAAATTTTACGATACATTTTCCGAGCACATCGCTTTTTTTTTAAAAAATGTCTCTATTTGTGAGACACTCATTAAAAATTGCTAAAATTTAATAAGTTTGACATAAAGCGTTATGTTTAGTATAAATAATAAAATATATTAATAATATATATTATTATATACTAAATAATAATATTTATTCGCCAAAATATGACTATCAAATAAACACAATTTAATAGCTTCAACAAGAGCATTAAAATTGATTTCTTCTGAATCAATTGACTTTTTTACACTTGACATGCCCAAAAATACTAGAAAAAAAAATAAAAACAACATTTAAATAGTATGCCTGCAAAGTCGTATTTTTTATGCTGCCCAGATGGGTGCTGACACCGTCTCACAACTGGTGATATGCTGTGTCTCACACCCAGAAATTGGCGCTATTTTGAAAAAGGAAAATTAAATTATTTTCAACCGTAGATTGGAACAATGCAATATTGCATTACAAAATATAAGGAAGACACTAAAAGAAAATGCATTACATTTACCTTTTCCAATTAATTAACTTGGAAAAAAAGTACTTTGCATTTATTGAAAAAAACGCTTTTTAGTCGATTATCACACACAGTGTTAGTATTTAACAAAAACAGTTTATATATCCGCTTCAGCGTACACGAAAAAGTTGGCTCATATAAAAAGAAATGTTTTTATATAAACCAATCGGCTTTTTAATATTGCATGTTAAAAAAAATTGACTGTCTCACAACTGGAGGTGTCTCACAACTGGAGACTCTCCTCTATAACTTTATAATTCTTATACTTGAAAGAGAACATATTTTTACAAACTAAGTATTTCTATTTTTCCTTTTTACAATATATTTTTTACATTTTTTAAAACCTAATAATAAGATTACGTTAATTATTTTTATTATTAATAAGGACTTTGAATAACTTGGAAGGTAAAGGTTCATATTTAATCTAATTTTTAAAGTAACTTTGCTACTTATTATATATTCATAGATGAGCGATTCCATGTCCAGTGATAAAGGGTCTTACGGTACAATGCTTTTTTAAATAATTTTTTCCTCTTAAACATTCAAACTTTTTTTCAGTGTTTAAACATTCTAGGCCCACTTTCTCATTTTTTATGTCCTTTTAGTAAAAAACCTCAGCTTTCGTTAAAAAAAATCGTATCCTTCCCCCCCAAAAAGTCAAATTTATTTTTAATTTTGATTTTTTATGTCAAAAAAATTTTTTTTTTTAAATGCTTATTGCCAATCGAAAGAGCATGAAAAAATCTATCGAAACTGAACCCTGACAAAGTTTTGTATTTAATTGTTTAAGAATAAAAAATTATCAAAATAAGCATTGTACCGTAAAACCCCAAACTTTCACACCCTCCCCCTCGGAAAATATTAGACTAATTGAAAAAATATTTTCACAAAAAATTACTATCTATTAGTACTACAAAAGCCCCAAGTTTAGGCACGATTGAAGACAAAATTTTCTCTACCTTGATCACTTGACATGGAATCGCTCAGATAAAGATTACATTTACATTTGAGATAATTTTTCTGTAATTTAACAATACTCTTAATCTTTAAATTTTGAAATAACTTTACATCCTCTTATCTGTAAATCAAAATATGTTGTATCAAAATGACAATTTACTTTCAGGGCAAAAAAATAGAACAAACTTAACTTTAATTTTAATGCATCGTAACGAATAATTATGTTGGGTCATAGGTCAAACGTAAAGTTCTTTGATATGTAACGTCACTTAGGGGACTTTATAGCGCTAATTTTTTATCTATACCTATAAAAATAGGTCACGTTTGACCTAAATTTTGAGTAACGACTCCTTAGAGGGCCTACAGGTCAAAAACACACCTCGTTAATCTTCTTTCATGAGTAACATTGCGGTACGTAAAAATGTAGGTCATATTTGACATATTTCTCGACCTGTAGGTCTAAAAGAGGAACCATATTTTTAAACTACAGGTCGAAAAATTGGTCACATTTGACCTGAATTTTGACGTAAGGGAACGACCAATTGTAGGGCAAATATGATTCCTCCTTTTAACCTGAAGGTCGAAAAATATGTCAAATTTGACCTACATTTTGGCGTAATGGATTGTTACTCTTGAAGGGTGCATTATTTTTATAAAACAGGTCAAATTTTACTGTTGAAATATTGTATATTCGCGCGCCAAAATTTACCTTAATTTTGATCTAAGGTATCGACCCCTTGTAAGGCTCCTCTTTTGAACTGTAGGTTAAGAAATATGTCAAATATGCCCTAAATTTTGACATAGGGTATCGACCCTTTAAAGGGCCTTCGGAAGGCCTTAATAGGGACCCTTTTGACCTGTAGGTTAAAAAATAGATCAACTTTGACCTAAATTTTGATCTAACTTCAGAGGGTATGAGGTTATTTATGGCCAACTTCAGGGCACTGAATTGGGCTGCGAAATCTATCTCTATTCTTTATATTTATTTTAATTTTTATCAATATCAAATTGGGTTAGTAGCCAAATTCAATGGATGGGATTAATGAGGAATTTAATACGACGGACCTCATGATGGACTGAATGTGACAGGTCTTTTAAGCAATAGGTCCAATTTAATTGTGATGTGTCCTTAAGATTTTTATTAAGACCCTTTTTGACCTGTTGATAAAGATTACGTCAAAGTTAACATAGATTTTGACGTATCGTAAAAGCCCTTATTGAGCCCCTTTTGACAAGTAGGTCAAAAAAAGGTCAAATTTGACATAACTTTTGACTTAATGTAAAGGCCCTTATTCGACCGTATTTTTACCTGTAGGTGAAAGAATAGTTTAACCTCCCTACAGTTTAACCCGAGTATACTCGGGGTGTATCTTTCATTTATTTATATTTTTAAATATTTAATTCGAGAGTCATATAAATAAAACTCGCAGTGTAAATTGAAGCTAAATAGTTGTATTTAATATCAAAGTAAAAAACAAAATAATCAAAATTAATTTTAATAAATTTTAATAAAAAACAAAATTTATTACAAAATCGCTCTCCTTGCGATTATTTTTTGTCAGTGAAACAGTTTGAAATAGAATGCCTCATATATAAATACTTTTAAAAAATATGTGGTCTTTTAAAAAATCCAATGTGGCGGCTCCAATGTAACCTATAAATGTGGCTAAATTAAAAAAAAGAGGAATTCAACAAATTCAGTTTTAAGTTGTTACTATATGGCGTTTTTAAGGTCGCTGATAACGAATCTGATGTTGGTTTTCAAAAAATTTTACATTGTGCATTTAAAAAATAGGTTTTTTTAAAATAAATATCAAATCAGGTTCTCTTAAAATGAACGCATTGCGCCTGCTTCTCTGACTGATTTTTAATTTAGTTTTCGGTTTAATTTGATTTAGATTGATCTCATATATTTTCTTACTCTAATTACTCCTTAATTATTTAAAAATTCTCAGCCAAAATTTTATTATTCTTAAATTTCTATAAAATATATATTATATAATATTATTTTTAGCTTTTATAAAGCTCAAATTGTTATTATAGATCGTAATTAAATACCAAAGATTGGTTTAAAATTTCTAATTAGTGTTAAAAAAACGAAATATTGGATAACCTAATTCCAAAAATAAATTAAGGTATTAAAACGAGTGTTTTATTCGTTTCTATTAGTAAGATCTCTTTACTAACTAATTAAATTTACTTTACTAGCTAAACTAAGCATTAAAAATTAATGTTTTTCATTAAAATCACAAAATTTGCAACTGTTACAACTAACGACGACAACTGTTTTGGATTTTGCAATTTTTTCGTATACCCTTACAACTTTTTACATATTTCATTTTTGATCCACCTACTACACAAAACTACCTATCCAAAAATACGAAGCTCATAAAAATAGGACAATTTTTGGCTGAGTTATACTGGATAATGTAAACATTGTTTCAACTCACCTCGGTCTCCCCTAATAATATAACTATCGAATAGAATGAAACATCGCATTCTTTCACGTATAAATTTATAATTACGAATGATGTAAAATTACAAATGCAATTTTTTTTCAAAAACTTGATGTATAAAATGGGGAAATGACAATTTTTACGCTTTTATTTTTTTTTCGATATTTTTAATGTCAAAACCAGAGTTTTGTAAACTTTACATAACTTTTCTGGTCTAGCATCGTACAGAACAGAAAAAGTAAAAATGCATTTAGGGTAACGCAATTAATCACCGAAGCTCTCCTCCTCGATTACATGCAGATGTTTGCAAAAATGTCAAAAAACCGCGTTTTTGACATATTTTTATATAAATTATTGTAAAACTAAAGTAAGACAAATTGCACAGTTTTCTGACCTATTTTCTGTTATTTGATTTTTATTTTCATTTCATTTATTGTAAAGAAACTTTTTAAATGGTTTTAATTAAGGGTATGTAGAAAAAACCTCTCAAAAAAGTGGTTTCCCGTATTTGTCATTCTAATCGAAAAGACTGATTGTTTTAAATTATAAAAATGTTGATTACGAACAGAAAATATGAAATTTTGTTAAAAAGTGAAAAAAACTTAAATTTGCCAGACAGACTGTATGCTCTTTTCGATTAGAATGCCAAATGGGGATTCACGATAAGAAAATAAAATTGGCCCCACAATACACAGAGAGAGAATAAATATTAAATTTTGTTAGAGTATTTTACAAATTGGGGAAAAAGTGCGACAAAGCGAAATTTTTATATAAAAAATCCTAAACTTTAAAAAACTTATGTGGAATTGACATAAATTCTAATAAAACTTTACTAAACTTCACATTAGTTTTTTTAAAGTATTTTTTATATCTAAATTTTGCTGTGATGCACTGTTTTCCTTATTTGTAAAATACTTTTACGAAATTTAATATATCTTCTCTCTCCGTGTACTGTTTTCGTGCGAAACCGTATTTTAAGAATTATTATGTTCGCTTACGCCCAATTCTTTTTTTTACTGGGATGAGAAGTAATATCCGAAACCCTTTTTTCCCAATGTTTAAACAATTTTTAAAAATTATTTCTGAAAATTATGCAAAATTCTTAGAAGAGCCTTTGTCTGGAGTACCTTATTCCTCTATTATTTCCAAAAAATTCCGACCCAAATATTCTTTTCTTTTTAAATGAGAAATAATTTACAAAACCTCTTTTACCTTATGTCCTTAACTTCTTTAAAAAAATTATTTTCCAATTAATCTTGAAACCACCCAAATTTTACAAATGAAGAGGTAAATAAACGATACATTCGCTGGGGCAACAGGATATATATTTTTAACTTGACATCAGAACTACATAACGTGTAACACATGTAGCAGCCATAACATTCAAGTTAGCCTACTCCCTGATGTGAACATCATCATCAATGTGGGAGAGTTGATCTTGACACAAATATGTGATTCTGAACTGTTCATTGCGCTTTATACGATACGAGAGGAGTCGGATTTTCCGAGTTAAAATGGCAAGTGTGTGAATTCCTTGAGTAATACTGAGTTACTTTTATAGCTCTTTCCTAACCTTGCCGAATGCTTGACTTTGTCCGAGATCGTAAAACAGTGCCTCATTTCTTCCCTCGAATGAATGCTTCTTAATTTGATTTGCCAAATAACAACCGACCATTGTTTCGAATTAAATGATTCATTTAAATACCCATCCCTTTGATGAATGCTTCAGTTTTAATGGATTTTAGAATCTTACACGTCGATTGTCAAATACTACATTTAAATTATTACTTCTTTCTTTAGAAGAAAAAAATTTTACATTCTCTCAAAGTTTATTCAAGTTTTATTTTTTTATTATATATTATATTAAAAACTATAATTACTAATAATTAAAACGCATCATTGTTGTTTTAGCAACCTTAAAATTTATGTTATTAGTTACAGGTCATGAATCCTTCAAATTTTCGGTTATCAATATTATAAAGACTGAAGTTCACAACATTTTTGAAAGCGAAAAATTAAAACTGAATTTTTTTTCAATTAATACATCTTTAATTTTGATGTGCATACACTACCGTCGGAAATTATTGGTACGGCTCCATGCGCTTGGCCCAAAAACAAACCAATATTTAAATCACGATTTTTCTGTAAAAACAAATGTGAGAAAAGTTGAATATAATACACAATTATAAAAATTTAATAAATTACATAAAGGTTCTAGCAATCGACAAATTTAAAGAAAATTAACATATTATTACAATTTTTTAAACTTCTGCATATTTTTTAAAAATGATTGATAAAATTTAAAACTTATACAGATGTCATCCTTCAATAGTCTCAACTTTAATTTAAGACCAAATACCGAACAAGTGCGAGTTGCACTCGCACTGAAATGGCGGGTTCCATACACTAATATTTAGATCATTTGGTACCAAAAAAAGTTATTTCTCGCTCCATGTTGAATAGTTTAGAAGTTAAGGGGAGTGGTCACTTTTTATGCATTTTTGGCTAAAAATCGTGTTATTTCCTTGCCAACGCTATGACCATCACCTCCAATCACATTCGCTATATTTTTCCTGTAATCTGCGAGTGAAAATATATATCTGTAGGGGAGACTAAGTGCGGTTGTTACAGTGTGCAGTTGTTACAAATGGAATATCTCAGAAACAGTTAATTATAGCGATGGGGTTCCAAAAAGGGAAAATGTTTAGTTTTTATGTACGAACTTGCTGCAATATGTTTATAAATTATATGCAAGCTTTACAAGTAAAAAAATAGGCACATTGGTTTTTAGAGGCCAAAAGTAAATATTTCTCTGCTTGATATTTTTTAAATAATTAATAAGTCTTAATACTTAACAAAGTACATTTTTTAATATCAATTCTATGAGGATTAAGCTTCAAAAAACTGCCTTGGTTGTCCACATATAGTGTATACTTTTTTTAGTAAAGTGATTTATTGTAAAAAATGTACCTGTTGTACAGTTGTTACAAGCGACAATAAAAACGGATATTTTTTTCAAAATTCAGCAGATTTGTTTAAAATGTAAAATATTTATCAAAAATGTAATCACACTTCTTTTTTATGAAAAATCTCGTGATTTTTCTAAATTCGACTTTAAAATTAATGCACGGAGAAAAAGGAATAGTTGACACATCCAGATACATGGATATCACAGCCATATTATATCATGAAAAATACGGGATATCCATAGTTAAGGTTGCTGCATCCATATTCTATGGCTGGCTGTATATTGTTGGAGCAGCAAAAGATCTATGGTTGGGTGATCCATAGTAATGGAAATGGGAAACAAAAAATTGGAATCACTCAATTAATTAAATTCAATGTCATTTGAGATATTTTATACACATTTTTGTTAATTAATACACACCACTTATTGAATAACCGCATATTAACGAAATAAATTATTAACCGATGGGGGGAGACCCGAACCCTAGACCTAACGCATACTAAACACTAACGCTATCCACTACACTATACACACAACTACAATGTTTGAGCAAATAATATTCCTTATATACTCTACACATATTTCATGAAAATGAATTTACGTAAACACTAATAGACAATAACGATAATAAATAATAAACAATTATAACACTATTTATACATAATAAACTCACAACGTGATTATATAGACGTGACAGGAGACCTACGCGACGGACAAATTGAGACGACCATTTTTAAATGGATGCCATGATAATGAATTGCGCGCAACATGTATCGAAATTTTGAACTAACTATGGATCTCCCAACCAAAGTTTATATGGATGAGGCAGCCATATGTGAAAATCCATAGCATGAATTGTAAGCCCGACCATGCCTATGGATGTCACATCCATATTTGATTCAACAATATAATATGGCTCCCTCATCCATTGAATATGGAATGTGCTTCCATTCTGAAAGTTGTCTCTTCCATTGATTTGGATAACACAACAATATTCTGCTCAACAATATTTTTATGGATATCTCTTCCAGACCTTTTCTTTCCGTGTGAAAAAAGTTTTTTAAAGGTTATTTGTCATTTCGAAACAATATTAGTTCTGCCACCTTTATGGAAATATCACGTACTATTACGTCGAGCCAAAAATTATGAATAATTAATAAAAATTGTTATAAAAAGTTATTTGTCTTTAATTTAGAAATGTTAAAGATGATTTTTGGTATTGTAACAACCGACATTCACTTTGTGCAGTTGTTACAATTTACACGCTGTTACTCAAATGCTTCTAGTTAATTAAATAATAGATATAGAGCTAAATCAATAATGGCCATTTAAAACTAGATAATATACCTTTGATTTAATCGTATGACCAAACAAATTGGAGTTAAACTCTAATCACTGTAACTGATTTTATCAAAATTGTAACAACTGCACCTAGTCTCCCCTACCAAATTTGAGCTCTCTGGGTCAAATAGTTTAGCCGTTAGGGGGGACACGAAATTGGCTACGGACGCAAGAGTCTCACCAATAGGGTTCCGTCGGTACACCTACGGTGTACGGAACCCTACAAAATGAAAAAATCTTATTCGGTTTACGAGATTTTTTTAGCCACTTGTGAGAAGGAATAAAATTTTATTAAAATTAATTTTTTTTAATTAATTTAAATTAAAATAAATGTAATATGGAATAATAAAGTAAAGGTTAATTTTTTTCGACTGAAAATATTCCATTTTTTGACGAAACTTAAAAAGCTAGTAATTATTTTACTTAGGTATAAATTTTAATTTTTATGTATATTTTAATGTTTTATTTATTTAAATGAATTTATTATAATATTGCAAGAAGAAATATGCAAAACCACTCCTAAAATCAATGTTAACCAATATAATAATTTACTATTATAAATTACTAATTCAAATACAACAATTTCTGACAAACAATTTTAACCCTTGGGAGGGCAAGCTGAAAAAATTACGTATGTCCATTTGATCCTGTCAAATTTAGATGCTTCTGTGAATTAAAAGAACATAGATCTTTGTATATTATTGGTTTTCTTTTTATTATATTTTGAATTTTAGTGCATTAAAGTATAAAAATATTATTGAGATTTTAAATGTAACAAACAGAGAGCGGGGTCTAATGTTAATATAATTCTTAACAAGAATTCAATTATTTTTATAAATAATAACATTCTTTGGAAGAATTAAATTATTTTTCATACCTCAGGCACAAAATAGGCGCTTTTAGATAGCAGCCGACAGGAACTAAATGCCATTCATTTGTCCACTTAAATAAAAATGGCGACCTTTTTTTCCCATGGGCAAAAAAACAGCTAGTCCCATGCGTTATTTGTGCTCATGGGGAAAAAAGGCCGCCATTTTTATACAAGTCGATCAAGTGAATGACTTTTACTCCCTGTCGTCTGCTATCTGAAATCGCCACTTTTGTGCCTTTGGAATAAAAATATCGTAAGTAACACGGGACTTAAAGGCTGCCAATTTATTTACGATGATTTTTGTGCCACTCGTTACGGTCTCGGGGCGCCCTCGACCTCCACTCGTGTCACAAAAATCACCGTAAATAAATGGCTGCCTTTACGTACCTTGTTGCTTAATATACTACTAGCGACATATCCTCACTCGCTAACGCTCGCTCGGTTGTATTTATAATTATTTTTTTTTATGTATTTGAGATAAGTAAATGTTTACTGAACATAAATATTTTATTTTATAGCATCAAATAAATAGTTATTTGTACCAAATATAAATTACTTAAGTAAAAATATGCAATAATTAAATATAATATTACTTGTTATTAAATATAATAACACAGGCACACAAAAAAATAAAAAAGTCAAAACCCAGAGGTTACACCCCCCTATCCCCATGTTTTTGGGGTCGCTGAACCCGAATATGACCATGAAAAATTTTTTTCATCGGCCATTTTCCCGCTACCACCCCCTTACACCTGCTCCCGGGGGTTGGAATTTCAGTTTAAAAAAAAGTGGAGTAGGGTGTCTATTCCTATGTTTTTTGGGTCGCTAAAACCAAAAAAGACTACCAAAAACAAATTTTTCCCTCCCTGAACCCCCTACAACCCCCTAAACACCCGAAAGGTTGGGGGTCGAAATTCGAATTTTCACGAAAAGTCGATTACGGTGTCTAAACCTACGTTTTTTGGGTCGCTGAAACCAAAAAAGACTACCAAAATCAAATCCTTTCCACCCTCGACCCCTTACAACCCCCTGCAATAATTTTTGATAATTAATATTTAATTTTCAATTTCCCAAAAATCGGTTCGTTTTATTTGAAAAAAATTATTGCAGGGGGTTGTAGGGGGTCGGGGGTGGGAAGGATTTGATTTTGATAGTCTTTTTTGGTTTCAGCGACCCAAAAAACGTAGGTTTAGACACCGTAATCAACTTTTCGTGAAAATTGGAATTTCGACCTCTCACCCCGGGGTTGTTAAGGGGGTTGTAAGGGGTTAAGGGAGGGAAGAATTTGTTTTTGGTAGCCTTTTTTGGTTTTAGCGACCCAAAAAACATAGGAATAGACACCCTACTCCACTTTTTTTTAAACTGAAATTCCAACCCCCGGGAGCAGGTGTAAGGGGGTGGTAGCGGGAAAATGGCCGATGAAAAAAATTTTTCATGGTCATATTCGGTTTCAGCGACTCCAAAAACATGAGGATAGGGGGGTGTAACCTCTGGGTTTTGACTTTTTTTATTTTTTGTGTGCCTGTGTAATCAATAATTCATTCATTCTGTTTGTCCACATCTGAAGTTTGACTTTTGCGTATGGTTTTGTTTTTTTTTTTTTTTAGAAAATATTGTTTGACAAATAGAAAATATGCAGGTATTTTTCATGATTTATAATAAAATAATATTTGAAATTGGAAAATTAAAAATTTTTTTAAAAGTTATGATTAACAAATAAATTTTGTTTTTTTATACGCTTTTTATAAGAAACTTCGTTTGACTGATCTAAATTATACAAATTTGTATGCTTTTTATTTATAAAAAATATTAGAAAATTGTTAATTCTTAAGAATTATAATTAAGAAATAAGAAATATATCCATTTCATGCATAATTTTTATTTCTCAATGGGTCAAAATTTCTCAAACGGATCACCTGAAACTAACAAATTTTTTTTTTAACCAAAATAGTTTTTTTTTACTCTTAATATCGTTAAGAAGAATCCCTGGAAATATTAAGGCAAAAAATAATTTTTTGTAAAAGTTATTAACAATTGAATTTTTTAGTACTTCTTCATTAACAAATTTTTTTTCTCGAGTTCCTGTTGACGGATTTTAAAATTAAAATATGGGGTTTTTCGTCTTAGATTGTACTATTTGAATATATTTTTTGTTTTTAAATTTTTTTGTTTTTTATAATTTTTTATATAATTTGTTTATAAAATGTTAATAAACAAATATGTTCTTTACGTCCTAACAAAAAAATTAAAATTTTATTCTATTCCTTAACCCGGCGAGCGTAAGGTGGAATTTTGTAACATCGAGCGTAAGGTAGGGTATTTTTTACCCTGTAATGTAATACGATTAATAAATTAAAAAAAACTTAAAATCATGGAAATTTTTTTCTATAAATATTTTATGTTGCCTAGTAATCTAATTTATTAATGTTACGATAAATTTTTCATTTGTTTAAACAAATTATTATTGTTAATTTATAACAATTCCAAAAACAAAATATAGAGGAAAGCAAACTTATATTTGGCAGCATGATATCGGTATTATTTAATGCTAAATTAATGAATTAAATAAAACATTAAATTAAATTTGCTATAGTTATTAATTAACATTGTTTAAACAATTAATTGTTGCTATTTATTAACTTTTTTTCTATTGCACTTAGAAAGATGCAGTTTTTCTTAATTTTGCAATTTTGGACCTAAGATAATAACCGATAATTATTAAATGTCAATTCGATATGTTAACAATTGTTTAAACAATTAATTGTTGCTATTTATTAACTTTTTTTCTATTGCACCTAGGAAGATGCAGTTTTTTTTTAACCAACAAAAACGTTGGTAAGGTTTACAACAACAACGTTTATTATCAACGTATATTATCTTAGATCCAAAATTGCAAAATTAAAAAAAAACTGCACTTTTCTAGGCGCAATAGAAAAAAAGTTAATAAATAACAACAATTAATTGTTTAAACAATTGTTAACATATCGAATTAACATTTAATAATTATAGGTTATTATCTTAGGTCCAAAATTGCAAAATTAGAAAAAAACTGCACCTTTTTAGGTGTAATAAAAAAAAAGTTAATAAATAACAACAATTTATTGTTTAAACAATGTTAATTAATAACTATAGCAAATTTAATTTAATGTTTTATTTAATTCATTAATTTAGCATTAAAAAATACCGATATCAGCTGCCAAATTGTCAGAAATTTACTTTTCTCTATTTTGTTTTTGGAATTGTTATAAATTAACAATAATAATTTGTTTGAACAAATAAAAATTTAATTGTAATGATAGTAAAGTACATTATTTATCTTTAGTAAACAATAATAGTGAAATTCATTCATGATTCCAACTTTTTTTAAAATTATACAAAGAACAATACTCGTAGTGGGTTTTATATTCAGGGTACATGTGTTGACAATAATTATAAATAAATAATAAGAAATGCAAAAAAAAAATTTTTTTTATTCTTTATTGATTTGTTACCTTATTAAGTGCAGCTATTAAAAATTACAGGTAAATTCATCAATTCAAATTCGAATTATGGAGAAATGAATATTCTACAGGGTAAATTTTACCCTACCTTACGCTCGCCGGGTTAAATGTCTCCGAGTGTAAAACCGTTTCGAAAAAAAATAAGCCTCAATTAGAAAAAAGTTATTAATTAAAAACTGCAGCTTTCCCAGACGCGAAAGACCAGTGCTGACGATGGGTTGAAACTTGACTGAGTCTTGAACGCCCAGCGTGGGTAACCCAGAGTTGAAGCAGTCTTTATATCATTGTCACTCAATATTGGTTCAGCATGGGACACCAATGTTCGTCCCATGCTCGATTTAACACTCGGTCAATCTTCGTGAGTGGAGCCTTAACATCCAATCTTTATTCAAGCTTGAATCAATCTTGATAGTTTATTTATTACCGTATGCACTTAACAATATTAGATATAAATACTTATAAATTATTTAATATTAAAATATTATTTCTGATAATTTTTAGTAATTTTTTATACTATTTAAAAATTATTATTAATTATTATTAAATAATATAATAAGTATTATTATTATTGTTATTAAGATATCAATTGGTAAATAAATATTAATATTTATTTAGTGTATAATATTTATATTAATTACATAAGATTCATATCAATAAAGTTAAATTATTATATATTATTTTTTTTCTTGCACAGAGTCAAATTATTATTTCAAAGTTCAAGAGTTTCGTTTATCTGTAAAATTTTCAGTGAAAAAAATGTTCATTAGGTAGTAGTAAATATTAATGCCTAGTAGTTTTACACTAGGATTAACTGTTTACTGAATATTATCAAAAATATATTTTTCGTCAAACGCGCGCGACTAAACACAAATAACCTTGAGACTTTACAGCGTGACGTTGCGATTGTCGTGCTCCCACCATCCCATCTACTCAATGCTTTCCCCTCATGACGTCACAGGCGGGGAGTGCATTGAGTAGATGGGATGGTGGGAGCACGACAATCGCAACGTCTCAAGGTTATTTGTGTTTAGTCGCGCGCGTTTGACGAAAAATATATTTTTGATAATATTCAGTAAACAGTTAATCCTAGTGTAAAACTACTAGGCATTAATATTTACTACTACCTAATGAACATTTTTTTCACTGAAAATTTTACATATAAACGAAACTCTTGAACTTTGAAATAATAATTTGACACTGTGCGAGAAAAAAAATAATATATAATTTAACTTATAAAATTATCAGAAAAAATATTTTAATATTAAATAATTTATAAATATTTATATTTAATATTGTACAGTGCACACGGCAATAAAGAAACTGAATATTGTAACAAGATTGACCGAGTCTTGAATCGAGCATGGGACGAACATTGGTGTCCCATACTGAGTGACGGCACTGGCATTGATATAGTAGATTAGGCGAGAAGCCTTCCAGCCTTCTGTGGCCGAGCGGTTTAAATGCGTGCGTTGAGAACTTCCGGTATGCGTTAGGGGGGCGGGGTGCGTGAGTTTCGATCCCACATGCGATCGAATATTTTCCATTCTTTGTTATAAGCGTTTATATAAAAAAATAAAAGTCGTGAATAAAAAATGTGAACATGTTTATAAATAATGTTAAAAGTATGTTAAAAATCAAGAAAAAAATGTAACGATAAACAGAAAAATTGTCTTTTTTACTAAAATTATTTTTTTAAAATTACTATTCAAATGATATTTATTGTTAGTAATATATTCTTATTTATATGAAAATAATATAATTATTACAAATAATAACTTATTGTCATTAAATATATATGTATATATACGCACATGAATTAAAATAATAACAATAATATTTATTATTATTATTAATAATTCATATATTCACATTATATTGAATAAACGTGAGAAACGAGTAAATTTGGGAACAGTGGAAGCAGTCTCGTTTCAGTCCTGCGTTAGGCGTCCGCAGCATTGATTGAGCATTGATGTCCAATGCTGAATCAAGGCTCGCGCTGCAGTCTGGAATCGGTGTTACATTAAAGCTTCGATCATTCCTGCTCTCGCTGATTCACTCATGCTTAATCAATGTTGACCAATGCTCGGCCAATCTTTATAAAGCCTGAACTCGGCGTCACTTCGCGCCTGGGTTGTAGAGCTTTATATGACGTTAAACTCGCCCCGCGTACATTGGCATTTTTGACAATTTACTGTTTAAAATTGTCTGGAACCTACAAATTTTATCGGATTTTCATGGATTTGGTCTTAAATTGAAGGGAATAAAATTTCTAAGAGATTCCTCTAAACCAATTTTTGAATTTTAACCCTTAAACCGCACCCTGGGTGTGCGACACCCATATTCTAGCTTTTTACTCTAATATTTCGGTTAAATTCGTAAAAATTGAACATGAGTTGATATTGGACGGAACATTTTGTACTTAAATTTATGTTTCGTGAGTGACGTTAGTCTGCCAAGTGTCTTTGTGTATTTGATAACTTTATGAAGTTGTCGGCGAAAAATTTCTGATTGTCTGACACCCAGTTTTTGGTTTAAGGTAATTTCAGTAGTTTTAAAAAACTCTTTTTTAATTATTTAAATTTAATAAATCATTATGAAACCTATTTTCTTTCAAAATACATGTACTGAGCTATATAAGATAATTTTTCCAAAAGATAATATCCTATTCCAGCTTGGAGAACACACTTAAACGTCCCCGGGTGTCGCACACCCAGTGTGCGGTTTAAGGATGGATTCGGCAGTGTGCGGTTTAAGGGTTAAATTGTTTATATTTTTTTGTTATTCAAAGTTAATAATTTACAATATTTTTAGAAAAAATCATGTTAATTTTTTTTATTTTTTCGTTGCAGATGATTAGAATCAATTTAAATTAGTCCAGCATGACCACCAGACAAATAATAATGTATAATACAATTTATTTAAATTGTTGCAAACAATGTTAATTAACAAATAGGAATTTTTTTTATTAAAAATTTTTTTTTTCACACAAATTTATGTTTATTTAAGTAATATATGTCGATTTTGGTACAAATTATTTGGAATTTAACAATTACCATTGTTATTAACAATTACATGAACAATAATCTAGTTATCAATAATCAAGTAGAGCTTTACATGACTTTAAACTCGTTAACATAAGAGAAATAATTTTTCTTTTTGCCGAAATAAGCCATTTATTTGTTTAAAAAGTAAATAATTTGTTTATAACAAATGTAATTGTTTGTGCTAATAAATTTTTAAAGTTTTTGAAAGAATGTAACATATTATATAAACATTTTATGTTTAAAAAATGTATAAAATGTTTACAAATGTCAAAGAAACTTGATTATTGTTCATGTAATTGTTCATAACAATGGTATTGATTATTGTTCATGTAATTGTTCATAACAATGGTAATTGTTAAATTCAAAATAATTTTTACCACAATCGACATATATTACTTAAATAAACAGAAATTTGTGTGAAAAAAAAATTTTGTATAAAAAAATTTCTATTTGTTAATTAGTCTGAATTGGCATCTTTCTGTACCCAACCGACGATATATTGATAAATTTAACTAATTTCAAGAAGAATTTGAACTATTAACATTTTGAAAAAATCTAAGTTTTTTAAAGTTTCTAATTACATTCATTAAAAATTGAAAGTTTATGAAATTTCAAATTAAATAGCCTTTTGAAGTTCATCTATTTTTGAAAATTGTAAACTCAATTCTTTTAAATGGCAATTAATATTGAAATATTTAAATAAAATTATTCAATAAATAATTTATAAATAACAATAATTGTATGATTGTTTTTTAAGAATGAAGTTATTTAAAAAGAAATATTACTGTCGGAAATAGAAAAATTTGAAAGTTTTGTATTAGAATTCGTGGTGATTTCATAGCAAAAAAGAAACCATTTTCGATTTTCTAGGTCAAAAAATTGAGAGTTTCCGGGCAGCGATTTTTTTGAAATTGTGTAGGAATGTTAGGAGACTCACTAGGAGTCATTACCAAAAATAAAATCCTTGGTCAATTGATAACTCTAATTTTGCCATTTTTTTCTCTATTTTTACCTAATTTTTCGATTTATTAGGCAAAAAATTGAGAGTTTCCGGGTGGCAATTTTTTTGAAATTCTCCAGGATGATTACGAGATTCACTAGGAGTCATTTCCAAAAATAAAATCCTTGGTCAATTCATAACTCTAATTTTTACATATGTTGTTGTCAAGTTGGTCTAGTTTGCATACATATTGTTGGTATTTTAAGTTTGTAAAAAAATGTAATTTTTTATGATTTTGAGTTTTGATATTTACTTTCTGTTGTGTTTGTGACTTTTCTTTTGATATATGTTATATTAGTTAAATCTTCTATTTAAAAAAAAAATTTTTTTTCGTTGATAAACGTTGTGGACTTCAACGTCGTCAAAAATTCAGAATTTTCTTAGGAATTCATATGTCAAATTCAAAAATCAAAAATTTTCAAATTTTACATTTTTTTAAAAAATGCTTTCAAACTTTCTATAATTAAGTATAACATGTTATTAAGTCACATTTTAGAATAGTTTTGCCAAAAATAATGTCCTATAACTAAGATGCAATTATAAAAATGTTTTCAAAAAATCGAAATTTATCAAATTTTACATTTCTTCAAAAAATGCTTTCAACCTTTCTATAATTGAGTATTACATGTTATTTATTTACATTTTAGCATAATTTTTCCAAAAATACTGTTCTATAACTAGGATGTAAGTATAAAAATAATTTCAAAATATTCAAAAAATCGCAAATTTTACATTTTTTAATGAATTGCTTTTAAACTATCTATAATTACGTATTACATGTTATTTAGTTACATTTTAGCATAATTTTGCAAAAAATAGTGTTAATAAATAAATAAATAAGTAAATTAATTAATCACCTTTAGATTTAACTTCTAAAGATGTTTTGAGCAATGTAAAGACAAAAGTTAAGCAGGGTCTCTATGTTTGTTTAAAAAAATTCCCGGCGTTTTCTAAATTTTACGCGGTTTATTTTTTTAACCCTTTGCGGCATGCATAATATTATAACATTAATTTAAAAATCACAAATGCTTATGAGGGTTTTCAGGGTCGGTGATTACGAATCTGAAGTCCGTTTTCTAAAATTCAAGATGGCGGATCCAATATGGCGGACAAATTTTTTTAGAATTGATCGAAATCGCTTTAAAATCGTTACTCGGGGGTTTTCGGGGTCGCTGTTCACGAATCTGAAATCCGTTTTCCAAAATTCAAGATGGCGGATCCAATATGGCGGACGAATTTTTTAGAATTGATCGAAATCGCTTAAAAATAGTTACTCGGAGGTTTTTGGGGTCGCTGATCACGAATCTGAAGTCCGTTTTCCAAAATTCAAAATGTCGGATTCAATATGGCGTACGAAATTTTTTAGAATTGATCGAAATCGCTTGAAAATCATTACTTGGGGGTTTTTGGGGTCGCTGATTACGAATCTGAAGTCCGTTTTCCAAAATTCAAAATGGTGGATCCAATATGGTGGACGAATTTTTTTAGAATTAATCGAAATCGCTTGAAAGTCGTTACTTGGGGTTTTCGGGGTCGCTGATTACGAATCTGAAATTACTTTCAATAAATAAACGTTAAATTATTGAATAATTGTACCGTCGGAATTTTCGTTACCCGATGTACACCGCGGGGAGGTTGCACGATCAGGATTTGTACAACGTTTAGCCCTGAAAAGGTCAGTTTAGTAAATACTGTTCAAAACTTTATAATAATCAAATTAAGCTGTTTATTTCCTAATAAAATTAACTAATTAATTAAAATTAGCGGATTTTAATTGCTATTATAAAGTTTTGATGTCTTTTGCTTTGAACAAGTGAATTTTTTTCAGCAGTGGTAAGCAGCGAAGCAATTTCTTGTGGCAAACAGGCAGAGTGGTACATTGCAAGTTTTACACATCCATGATGTTCGCTTTTAGTCGACTTTAGTACTGCAATGATCACAGCGTCTAGGTGAAGCGATAATTTTAAGCAACTACCAAGTTGAACTTGGTAGTTTGTGTCCTACCAATTCATCTACTAAACGTAGCGTAAAAAAGACAAGTTCTAATTCAGCATTATTTGACTGACCGCATACCTACGGTGATGGTAACAAACAATAAACAAAATACTATACATAGTTTGATGAAACAAATAAAGAGCGCAAAAAAGACAAGTTATAAATCATCAATATTTGACTGAACGCATATTTAGGTTGATTTTAACAAACAATAAACAAAACACTGTTTAGAGTTCAAAGAAACTAAAATACTAACTGAACTAAAGCAAATGAATTTTACTGAAAGCGAATTGCTTCGCTGCTTACCACTGCTGAAAATAAAATTCAATTGTTGAAAGCAAGACACATCAAAACTTTATAATAGCAATTAAAATCCACTGAATTTAATTAATTAGTTAATTTTATTAGGAAATAAACAGCTCAATTAAATTATTATAAAGTTTCGATCAATTCTAAAAAAAATTCGTCTGTCATATTGGATCCGCCATCTTGAATTTTTAAGAACAATCTTCAGATTCGTGATCAGCGACCCCGAAAACCCCCGAGTAACTATTTTCAAGCAAATCAAATCACTTTTTAAAAAATATGTCTGCCATATTGGATCCGCCATCTTGAATTTTGGAAAACGGATTTCAGATTCGTGAACAGCGACCCCGAAAACCCCCGAGTAACGACTTTCAAGCGATTTCGATCAATTCTAAAAAAATTCGTGCGCCATATTGGATCCGCCATCTTGAATTTTGAAAAACGGACTTCAGATTCGTAATCAGCGACCCCAAAAACCCCCGAGTGCAAACTTTCAATCAATTTCGATTGAATTTAAAAAAAATTTTTTTTTGTTCTTTAATTTATTTATTTATAGTTGTTTATAATTTCACGTAACCTCATTCGCTATCAATTTTTCGACATTTAACAATGTTTTGATTATTAATATACAAAGATTTTTGGATTTTACTTGAAAAAGACTGTGTATAAACAGATATTTTCACAATATAAAAGGTGGTAATCTGTGTTACCACTATGCCGCAAAGGGTTAAACAAATTTAAATTTACTTGATTTTAAGTTTTAGTCACAAATAAATTTGCAGATGGCTACAATAATTGACTTATTTTATGAAAATACTCTTTTTTAAGAAAATATATACCAGTACCAACCTTTGACGGGTTTTAAATAATACTATAGTACATTTGACAGTGTTTACCAATTGCGCGAGGAAACCGATAAATAGCCGGAAGTTTAATTTGACCAGGAAAAACTGGGAATTTTTTTATCAAATTAAAACAGTTTTATTATATTAATTTGTTTTTAAAAACTGCTTTTTACTTTAATTTTTATTGTCTAATTGTCTAATTGTGACACAATTATTTATAATTAGACTCTTCTTTGACTCCAAAAGCTGGTGTAAGTTTAGGATTAATTTTTAATACATTAATTGCAGTACTACAAACGCACAAAATACTACAAGTTGCCAAATACTGTTCCTGAATATCAAATTTGATAGAAAAAAATCTGTCACTGATTGAAATAGTAATATTTTCCTCAGAAATAGTTAATAGTAACTAATTATTAGTTATTCCCAGTAAACTTTAATTCCTGGCTATTTCCCGGTTGGTAGAAACCCTATCAAATGTTTTTACCGAAACTAAAACCCGTCGAAGACGGGTCCGACAGCTAGTATATATATATGAGGCATTCCATTTCAAAACGACCCCCTTCGTAAACAATTGCCAATGTAAGACAATTTTTAAATAAATATTTCTTCCATTCTGTAGAACCAAATTACTTTTTATATTAGTGATTTCGAAAGTAGAATTTCTGAACTTTCTGATAATAAAAAAATATATTTTTTTAATAATTTAATTTAAATAGAAAATTGAGTTTAAAAGTTAAACTTTGAAAAATCTCAAAACACGTTAGGGGCCGTACACATAATACGTCACGCGATTTTTGACCACTTTTAACCCCTCCCTCCCCCTATGTCACACTTCGTCACAAATCTTGAACCCCCCCTCCCCCCTACGTCACGTCACACACGTAAATTTCACTGTAAATTTTATACATTGGACAATATATATGTATATTATATCTTACACTCTAAATTATTGAATCAGTTAAGAATATCGGATTTAGAAGCAAAAAATCAGTCACTAATTCAAATAGTAATATTTTTTTCTGACAATTAGTTGAAAATAACTGATGTTTCAATACAATTGTTTTTGATTGATTCAATTAGTCACGTTTAACTACCTACATAGCACCGAAACTTTCCTAAAAATTTACTAAAGATTTACTCGCAAGCTTCGAAATATTTAAATGCAAAGTTTAGTTAAAATTGTGTAAAGATTTAAATATCCCACTTCAATAAATGTTTAGCGGGAAACTTTTCCGAAAATTTAAGTTAAATTTTCAGGAAGATTTTCACGAAAGTATAGTCGAAAATGCAATTCAAATGTTCAGGAAAGTTTCAAGCTATATTTTTAAGAAAATTTGACGATAGACATTTATTGGAGTGAGAAATTTAAATCTTTACACAATTTTAAAATAAACTTTATATATAACTTTATATATAACTTTATATATAACTTTTTATAATTCAAATGTTCAGGAAAGTTTCAAGCTATATTTTTAAGAAAATTTGACGATAGACATTTATTGGAGTGAGAAATTTAAATCTTTACACAATTTTAAAATAAACTTTGCAAGTAAATTTTTTAACTTATGCAAGCAAATCTTTAATATACAATATTTAGAAAAATTTCGGTGTTTTGTGGATAATTTTTCAGTTATTTTTAACTGATTCAGAAGCAAAAAGTCAGTCACTGCTGATTGACAGTTAAAACCATGATTTTTAACTGATTCAAATTAAGAGAATATCCCGTGTAGAAATTTCGCTATGGTCCGGATCAGGGACTCATCGGGCCTTCTATATTAGGGAATGAAACACACGGCCTGATATGGCCCTGATCAGGAAATCCACATTTGATCGTCGCCCCGATCTGGCCCAGGACGGGCCGTGTGTTTCATTCCCTAATATGGCCATAATAGGGATATTTCTACACGGGATATTATTTATCATATTATAAATAATATGCCAATAGATGTTAAGGGGTAACATCACCCAGAGCCTATACAAAATACGGTCTATTTCAATTAATTACTTTAAGAAAACGGTTCAGTACAATGTTGCTAGGTTTTCTGCAACGTTAAACTCATGAATTAAACTTAATTTAAAAATAAAAAAAAATTTTTTGTTTTCAAAATGGCGCCTTCACAACAGTTCAACGTAGATCACGTTTTTTAAAACAACCTCTGCAGCCGGAAGCTATTCTACGTTCCATAAGCACCTAGGCAAAAAAATTCAAACGAATTATGAAAGAGGATGACATTTACTAGAAAAGTACATAGGATATTTTAAAAATATCAATTTTTCGCAAAATAGTATGACTTCGATGACAAAAATGTTATTTTTTGTTAAAAAATCAAGGTAAAAATGGTTATAAAACGGAAACGCATTAACCGATCTAAAAAATCCTATGTACTTCGATAAAGAATGTTGTTTTAAAGCTACAGTCTAAATTTTAATTGAATCCGTCAAAAAATGTTGGAGAAATCCTTCCGGCCAGTTTTTTTTACAATTTTTTCACTGTTGGATGTGTAAAGGCGCCATTTTGAAAAATTTTTTTTTTGTTTTATTTTTAAATTAAGTTTAACCCATGTGTTTAACGTTGGAGTAAACCCAGCAACATTGTACTTGACCGTTTTCTTAAAATAATTAATTGAAATAGACCATATTTTGTATAGGCTCTGGGTGATGTTACCCCTTAAACAGATACATAATAGATATTAAATAGTTCAAAACATTTTTAACTTGTTTTATTTAGAAAAAGTGACATTGTCACATATAATTTCTTATTATCTTTGAATTTAAAAGATCGTGACGTAACACATGAGTTCACCCCCCCCCCCTCCCCCATGTCACACTTAGTCACAATTCTCAGACCCCCTCCCTCCCCCTAGCCGCGTGACGTATTATGTGTACGGCCCCTTACCTCCGATTTTAATAAAATTCATATTAAACGAAAGCTTGAATATTCTTCTTTTTATTTATCAAACGATAATAATGGACATTTCAGTGGATTTTAAAAAAATAATTAAATTTTACAGACATTTAGATGGTTATTATGCATAAATTGGGAAAAACAAATGCCGCCCTATACTTAATAAATGGTTTTCTCAATATAACCTTCGAAATGTTTGTGAAATTTAATTATTTTCTCAAAATCCACTGAAATGTCCATTATTGTCGTTTGATAAATAAAATAAAAAGAAGAATATTCAAGCTTTCGTTTAATATGAATTTTATTAAAATCGGAGGTAACGTGTTTTGAGATTTTTCAAAGTTTAACTTTTAAACTCAATTTTCTATTTAAATTAAATTATTAAAAAAATATATTTTTTTATTATCAGAAAGTTCAGAAATTCTACTTTCGAAATCACTAATATAAAAAGTAATTTGGTTCTACAGAATGGAAGAAATATTCATTAAAAAATTGTCTTACATTGGCAATTGTTTACGAAGGGGGTCGTTTTGAAATGGAATGCCTCATATATATATATATATATATATATGCCGCACTAGTGCAGCAAAGTACTGTTTTGCGCCTACTTTACAGGCATGCAAAGTATTACTTTCCTTACAGGTGTTGCACAAATATGTTTAAAATAAAATTTTGTTTAAATTATTTTTTTAAATCTTTGTTTAGAAAATTATTTTTATACACTAAACATTTATAAATTATATTGTTATAAATGAATTAAAATATGACATTTTTTATAGGTTCCAATTCTTCATAAACTGGACAATTTTATATCTAATAAAAGTGTAACACAACACACGTTTATCTCTTTATTATAAATATAAATGTCTTGCGATTTCGTATGTAATATGAAATCGTCTCTTGGAAATCCTTTCCACGAATGGTTTGAAATGGCTTTCCTCATGCTCATATATATATATATATATATATATATATATATATATATATATATATATATATATATATATATATATATATATATATATATATATATATATAGGTGTTGTAGCGAAAACTGCAAAATTTCATTTCATTTCCAGGTTGATCCCAAAGGGAATAGGTGCGTCGTGAATACCATAGGCTACATTTGATTTATTCCATTTTTTTATTACTCGGTGTATATATTATAAACAAAATAAAAAAAAAAGAAAACGATACTCGCATTAAAAATTCATAATTACTTATATTTTTGCATTTCATTCTTATCCTATATACATAATTTAAAAAAAACAATTATTCACATAGATTAAAATTTTTGAATTTTGATTAATTTAATTTTGAGCATAGGGGAAAGCTGTACGAGATGATGCCCCTAGGGAAAAAACCTATTATTCAAAGAAAAATCAACATATTCGAGTTTTTTTTTGTACGCACTACTAGATAATTAATCTATCTAACTATTCTGATTTGAAATATTTGCAGCTAATTAATATTTTACTGTTAAATTTTATTTTTCTAAAACCTTACAAAAGGATCATCTTGGACACCGGGGTGTCCAAGATGATCCCCATGGTATGGGCAAGATGATCCGTAGGGTTATCTTGCTCCAATTATTGGAAAAGGAGTCTGAATTGAAGGAATAACAGTGTATCAATGTTAAATATACTTTATTTAGACCATAAACGCTTTTGACCACTCACCACGATTCGTTTTCCTATTTTATAATTACGAGGCATTGTCTACAACAAGAAAATTAACAAAATAGTTGTAGATGTCAACTTTTTGTTTTAGATAAGTTAGTTTTCATGATAAAAACATATAAGAAGCGAGAAAAATTGAATTTTTTATTAATACTAGAAAATTCACTTTGAGGTAAGACGAAATACATGGGAATCAGGGGGGATCATCTTGTACACCCATTGAGGGATCATCTTGCCCCAAATGCCACTATTTTGTAATTTGCTCGTAACTTAACCTACGAGCTCTGTTATTCCATAATACCAATCAGAACACTTAGTTGAAGAGATACTGAAGCCGTGAGTACAAGAAACATGGAATTTCAGCTACTACAACAAAAGTTATCTAAGCCCAAAGTTAAGCTTTTCTTAGATCAAAAGTATGAAATTTTTATTTTTTCCAATAGAATTTTTTTAATGACGCGTGTTGTCAAGAAAGTTTGACTGATTCCATTCCATGACTGATTCATAGGTATGTCATTGGCAACGTATTACAGTATTTGCCTAAAAGGTGGCGCTAATAGGCTCTCCAAAATTCAAAAGGATCATCTTGCCCCAGGGGATCATCTCGTACACCTTTCCCCTACTCTCATCTTACTTCTTTGGTTCTTCTTCTTATTATTATTATTGTTATTATTATTATTACTATATTAGATTTAACAATTTTTGTGTCGTTGCTTTTATACGCGAAATTTTTGTTCCTCGAGTGGAGAAGAAAAGTAATAAAATTACATATAAAAGATATGAAGGTTCTCGAGTATATAAAATACGGAAATAGTAATAAAAAAACAGCAACAACAACTTATGAACCATTACTGCAAGACTTGTTGATTACTTTTTGAGGTCGGATATAAAATAAGCTTTTCGGAAAAAAATTATATATATAAATTTAAGAAAGGAGTGAAGGAAAATTTCTTTTTCCGTATTAACCAATTTCTTCCATCAGTTACCTTTTTATAAAGCCAAAAGAAAACAAAATACTTTTCTTTAGAAATTGATTACCTACTTGAATATAAAATAAAACTTACATTTTATTACTTTTGCAGAAAACGAAGAATTATGACATAAATAATATATATTCTTTGGTAAATTAAAGATTTTTAACTATTATAATATTCTTTATTTACATCATTTTACATATTCGAAAAAATAATAATTGATATATAAACTTTAAACTCAAATTAATGATGAAAAATATTTGACTGTCAAAAAAAAGAGACGTCACCCATACTTAGCACAAAATTTTTCAGCTAGTTTGCAATGCAAAGTTAGGAAGTTTGTATTGCAAGTTTGCAGCAAACTTGAGGCAAATAGCAAAATTTTGCCTTGCAAACTTGCTGAAAAATGTTGTGCTATGCAACTATGTGTTTTCATAATAATTATTAGAATTTTTCTAACTGTACCTCTATTATCCCCAAATTCTTATGTTTTATTGTACATAATGATATACAATAAAGGAAAGATTGTTATTAAAATTTTGTCCGTGTACAGTTGGCATTTGCAAATTGTATGAAAAAAATGTCGATTCAGAACGAATTGCAGAATTTTAATAGAAAAAAGAAGAAAGTCGTATATAATTCAGAAAAGTCAGTGAATTAAATTTTATGGATAGTAAATTCACGGAGAATCTAACTATACCATTTCTGAAATTTTGTGGATAATTTATGAGGAATCTGCGAGAAGGGGAGCGTGAAGAGTCTTCAATTCGACCTCTATAGATAATTCACAAAGCTTTACGTTTATCATGCTTAACATGCCTTTGAAAATATATATTCTACTTAAAAAATTCAGTTTTAACATAACTGAATGTTATGAACATTTTTTTTAAATTACTTTATAGAGAATTTCATTAAATTTTGTAAATAAATTTTTTAAAAATTTTATTAATGGTATTTAATGTTCAAGAGTGGTATAATATTTAAAAGAGTTTATACAGCAAAAAAGTGAAAAATAAAGTTTGTTTCAGGAAAAATTCTTTTTCTGTTTGGAAAAGAATCTAGAAAAAATGTGACATATTTTTGTTAAATTATGCTATATACCCTTATATGAAAACTGTTTTAAAATCTTTAGATTTTAAAAGTTTCGTGCAAAAAAGTCGTTTAAGAGCGCTAAATTTAATTGACGATTTGAATAGAAAATTTCGTCATTAGCAAGCCAATACATAAGCATTGGAAATTTTAGCAGCAGCAGGCATTCTTCTTTTTATATATATATAAAACCAGTGCCCTTTTTTCTTAACTCTCTTTCATTCTTGATTGTTCGTTAGTAAATGTGTGCAGCTACTCAACTTACACGTTTCAACTGCAGATAAAAGCAATTCAATAAAATTGATTTATTTTTCTATTATTTTCAAACGACTTTTTTACAACGTAATTATCAATTTCTTTACACTAAACACTTATTGCATATGGTTCCTCCATCGATTTTTAAAAAATTGCGCAATATTTAAATTTTCTTATATAATTGGTTACCTACTTGTAAATGAACGATGAATAAAAAATTATTACACCTGAAGTTTGCCTTTTTTATATCGTCATTTGCTTATTTCACTAACAGAAATGGATGGTAAGATTTTTATGGTAAAGGTAAATGTTATCCGGTACCATCAATATACTTCTTGGTACCATAAAAGATTTACAAAAATATTTTTATGTTACCCAGTACAATCAAGATGTTACTCCGCACAATTTGGATTGTATCTGCTACACTCGAATTGAAGTGTTGAATTAGGTAACTATATACCTAACATATGTAGCTAAAATAATGGGAAAACAATTAGTTTCTTTATAAAACAAAATGTGCACTTACGTATGGTGGTGTCAATACGCTCTTAGAACGGTCTGCTCATGCGCAGAGAGCATCAGAGTTCTCTTCTCGATCTCAGACAACGTAAATTTTTATTTTTTTTCAGGCTTGTGTAATGAAACTTGATATGAACTTGCAGTACACCAATCACAATAACTTGTCTGTGGAGCATAATTATTTCGATTTAGGGTTTTTGAATAAATTACAATTAACAAAAAAAACAAATTACGCCCCAATCTCCCCTACCTATATAATTTATTGCGAATTTTAAATTTATTTTCTTTTAATATTTTGTTTTTTAAAATTTTTTTTATTAAGAATTGACCGAAATTAAAAGTAATTAAAAAAGTGTATTCTCGTGTTCAAGACTTTTTTCTAAATAGTACACAAGCTCTTAATTGTTATTCTAAAATCGGCAGGAATTATAGTTAATATTGTCTCTTTCAATTTGAACAGAGGAAAATTTCACTCGATAAATTGGACTATAACAAGAAACCCACGACCAAGTAATCACAGAGTTCGATCAAGATTACTTAATTTGTTAACAAGAAAAGTATAAGCTTGCTGAGAATTAAAAAAATTACAGACAATCAGTTTTTGTTAATAAAAATTAAAAATAAACTAACTAAAATCGATATGAAAAAAATATTTAAAATTACATTGACAAACTAATTTCGTACAATGTTATCTCTGACGATAAATAAAAAAGAAAAAAAGAAAGTGGTTTACGATCGACCAAATAGCAAATTATCCTCAATGAAGTCGCACCATGAAACATCACGACGCTATAATTTCAATCATCGTAAATTTTATAGAAATGCTTACGCACAACACCCTTGGAATCCAAAAGTAATTTCAGTCCACTCACTAACGAGACAAAATTTCTTTCTAAGGATTAAATATCGGCATCTATAGTATTAAATTTAACGCATATACCGGATGAAAAAAATTATCTCTTGAAACAGATAAAAGAGGAAAATAAATTAATTGACTATTTAAAGAATTTCGATACATGAATTATTATAAAGCAAATATTATTACTGTTTACAGTAATAATATATATATATATAGCAGAATAGCAGAATAAAGCAGAATAAAGATAATAAGAGAAACCTATTCATTAATTTATTGCATGCAAAGTCATGTTCAGTTTTCATCAATACTCTTTGTTTTCTCTTTTTCAAAAGTTGTTCATTCAATTTTCAGTACGCCTCTCGCAGTCACTATTACACAAACATATATTTATTTAAATCCATGTGTACACGGAGAAAATTTATTCCTGAAATTTTACTGAATTTAGTTCGGTAAAACTGGGATGAAGTGTCAAAACAGTAATTTGTCAAGAACTAGACTGTAAAAGAAATTGCATTGAAGAATAATGTAAAAATCATAAAGCTCACGATACATGTATTAGCGCTTCAGTTACAGTTCGGTAAAACGTAAGCCAAGTGCTCGCTACATTCATATTTATTGAATAGTTCGGTAAAACGTAAGATAAAGTCTTCGGTAAAACTGACGAGTTGCAATTTACTGAAAGTTCGGTAAAACTTGAAGAACAAAAATAAAAAATAATGTTACTTCAGTGGATATATATTAATACTGCCGTAACTCTCAATTTACCTACTTTAATTACTACCTAAACCCCCTACAATTGTGTACGAACAAATACTAATTGATACACCTGCCTACAGTACATTCTAAACGCATACACTAATACACACATCGCACGCTTTACATTAATGCTTCAGAAAGTTTCAACTGTCCTTATATATTAATCTCAATTTTATTTCACCGCTTGTGAGAAAGATTCAAATTAATAAACTATCGTTGTAAAAAATTAAAAATTATTTATATTAATGAATCATTTCTAACTATATTCAAGGTCAATTTATGAAATATTTTTAAATTATGTTTTTATTATTATAAAGAAAAATGTTTTTAAAAAAATGTATTTAATGGAATAAAACAATAATTTATGAAAATCCTTATTATTCTCAATTTTTTGTGTTTAAAATTAAAAATATATATATTAAAAGTGCAAGTTGGAAATTATTAAATTAATTAATAGAAAATTAATCTTTCTGAAATATTAAATAATAATTGTGAGGAATTAAAAAGCGAAAAGGAAATAAGCAAGTAAGAAAGTAAGCAAATAAGAAAGTAAGTAATCAAGAAGGAAATAAGAAAGTAAGCTAGTAAGCAAGCAAGTTATTTCCTTTTTGCTTACTTGCTTATCTACTTATTTACTTACTTACATACTTACTTAAATATGTTTAATTGCTTACTTATTTATTTCCTTTTTGCTTACTTACTTATGTTTACTTGCTTACTTACTTACTATTATTCATGTTTAATTAAAATGAATAAATTATATGTTAAAAAATAAGTATGTTATTGCAATTTTATATTTTCTTTTTACATGATTTAAAAGCATTTATTACTTTGGCAATTAATAAGTATTTAAAATAATTAATTAATTGAATTTTAATTTAAATAATAATAAAATGATTATTAATTACACTACCGTCCACGAGTATCAGGACGATTACATTCGACTCTATAAAAAAACATGCCATCACTTTTTCAATCACATCTCTGAAATTAAAGGAGATACAAAAAAAACTTAAATACGGTTAGAAAGCTGGTTAAATTCTGCGTAAAATAAGCCATCTTTGAAGTCATTTCGTTAATTATTTTTTAAGTTGTAGAGTAAGAAAGAAATAAAAAAATTATCAAATTTTCTCATTTTTGTCTCTTGACTTCAACTTTTTCAAAAATCTAGAAAAATTTAGATAAAATTTTTCTAAAAACACAGAAATCTTCGTTAGAATTTCAGCTTTAAAATAAGCCTTAAAAAATTAAAAAAGGTTAATCCGTCTTAGATGTATCATTAAAAATGTGAAGCCGTGTTTCGACCAATTGGTGCATTGAAATTGAACTGTGACGACTCGATTCTGGCTTCGCGCGGCAGCGAATGAGAGAAAAAACAGGGACGAATTCATGCGGGGGGAACGATGAACTTTTGAGTTTCTTTATATTACTCGTGAAACATCATTATTTATTATTCTCCAGCATAAATTCGTCCCTGTTTTCTCTCATTCGCTGCCGCGCGAAGCCAGAACCGAGTCGTCACAGTTGAATTTCAATGCACCAATCGGTCGAAATACGGCTTCACATTTTTAATGATATATCGAAGACGGATTAACCTTTTTTAATTTTTGAAGGCTTATTTTAAAGCTGAAATTCTAACGAAGATTTCTGTGTTTCTAGAAAAATTTTATCTAAATTTTTTTAGATTTTTGAAAAAGTTGAATTCAAGAGACAAAAATGAGAAAATTTGATCATTTTTTTTATTTCTTTCTCACTCTACAACTTAAAAAATAATTAACGGAATGACTTCAAAGATGGCTTATTTTACGCAGAATTTAATCAGCTTTCTAACCGTATTTAATTTTTTTTTGTACCTCCTTTTATTTTCGAGATATGATTGAAAAAGCAATGGCATGTTTTTTTGTAGAGTTGCGTGTAATCGTCCTGATACTCGTGGACGGTAGTGTAAGTCTAAATAAGTTGGAAAAGTCAACTATTAGTGTGAAAGTCTTTCATTTGACTGCGGGACACTTGAAATAAAGTATTTCAATCCAGAAAACTAAAACTTTAGGCAAGTCAAGGAAGTTTTACCGAACTATTCCTGAAAACTAACACTTTAAGCAAGTCAAGAAAGTTTT